>OY747710.1:17935499-17947999 GCA_963556495.2 Valencia hispanica
AAAAACCCGTTTAAATAGAATCAAAAGCCAAGGAAGAAAAGTGAGTTTTTAAACGAGACTTCAAAATAGAGAGAGATGGGGTCAGTCTGAAGTAATATCAATTTATCAATTTTGCACAACTCCTTTGAAAGGATCATTTTAGCGGGTGATTTTAATCTACATATGGATAACCTTTTAAACCCTTTATCAACAGATTTTTTAAACATTCTGATTTATATGGATTTTAGCCAACATATCATGCAGCCGACTGACAACAAAGGACACACCCTGGACTTGGTCATCAGGCATGGCCTGTCCACCCGTGTGTCCTCTGTTGTTGACTTGGCTGTCTCTGACCACTACTGTGTGTTTTTTAACATCACCAGTTTTATTCAACAGGAGACCTCTGTGAGAACTGTCAGGAAGTGTCATCTAACCCCTGAAGTGGCTGCAGGTTTTCTGGAAATTTTTAAAAAGAATCCTCCTATTGTTTTACCTGCCCCCTTTGATTTTATTGTCAATGATTTTAACAGAAGGCTTCAGTCCACTCTTGACCGGCTTGCTCCACTACAGGTTAAAAGTTTAAAATCTAAAGCTGCACCGCCGTGGAAAAATGAAAACCTCAGGAAAATGAAGAGAAATTGTAGGGCGGCAGAGAGAAAATGGAGGAAAAGTAAAACCACAATAAACCATCAAATATACACAGATCTTCTCAAATTATACAACAATGTAGTAAGAAATTCAAGAAATTCATACTTCTCCAAAATCCTTATTTCCACCATTGATAAACTTTTTAACAGAGCTACTACTGCATTTCATAAACCCCCCTCAAACACCCTTTGTGAGGAGTTTGTAGACCACTTCAGAGGGAAAGTAGACACCATCAGATAAGGAAACACTGGACAGTTTTGTCCTGGTAGAAGCTGAGACTCTTGATAAAGTTTTCTCCTCAGTGAGGCCCACCACATGTGTTTTGGACCCGATTCCCACTTCAGTTTTTAAGCAATTTTATGAATCTTTAAGAGATGAGATTTTAACCATGATTAATTGCTCCCTTCAGACGGGGGTCTTTCCTGCCGCCTTTAAAGGGGCGGTAGTGAGGCCCCTGTTGAAGAAGAGCAATTTAGATTTTAATGATTTTAACAATTTTAGACCAGTATCTAACTTACCTTTTTAAAGCAAAATTTTAGAAAAAATTGTTTTAATTCAACTTAATGATTTTATTAATGAGCACAATGTCCTGGAGAAATTTCAGTCTGGTTTTAGGGTGAACCACAGAACAGAAACGGCCCTTTTGAAGATTTTAAATGATTTTAGATTGAACTATGATGCACAGAAGGTGACAGTGTTGGTTCTACTGGATCTAAGCGCTGCCTTTGATACAGTAGACAACACTATTCTTTTAACTCGTTTAAAACAGATTGGCCTCTCTGGTGCTGTTCAAATGGTTCACATCCTATCTCACAGACAGGACCTTTATGGTAAGTTTAGATACCTGCTCCTCTAGGGTCCATAGGATCACATGTGGTGTGCCCCAGGGTTCGATTTTAGGCCCAGTGCTTTTTAACCTGTATATGTTTCCTCTTGGCAGTGTCACCGGAAGACATGGAGTCAACTTTCACAGTTATGCTGATGATACACAGCTGTACATCTCCATGTCTCCCGATGACACACGGCCAATGGATGCACTTTTTAACTGCATTTTAGACATCAAATCCTGGATGGCAGAAAACTTTCTCCAGCTCAACCAGGACAAACTGAAGTTTTGGTCATCGGTCCTGAGGCTCAGAGAGAGAAACTTTTACCAAAACTACAATGACTGTCTTTTAATCCCTCTTTACAAGTGAAGAACCTGAGCGTGATTTTTGACTCTGACCTGACTTTTATTCCTCACATAAAAAATATTACAAAAATAGGTTTTTATCAACTAAAGAACATTGCCAGAGTCCGCCCCATTCTCTCTCGGGCCAATACGGAGACACTGATGCATGCTTTTATCACCAGTAGGATTGATTACTGTAATGCCCTGCTTTCTGGTCTTCCCAAAAAGAGTATATCAGGTTTACAACTACTACAAAATTCAGCAGCACGTGTCCTGACGAAGACCAGGAGGCGGGAGCACATTACACCGGTCTTAAAATCATTGCATTGGCTCCCCGTACGTTTTAGGATCGATTTTGGGGTTCTTTTAATGGTTTTTAAGTGTCTTAATGGGCTTGGGCCTTCTTATCTCTCTGAACTGCTTTTACCATATAAACCTTCGAGGTATGTGCGCTCCTCTGGCAGCCGTCTCCTTGTCACCCCAAAAGTCCGGACACACACGCATGGCGAGGCGTCTTTTCAGTTTTATTGCCCTCACCTCTGGAACAGACTGCCAGAGAACCTCAGGGCTGCAGAGAACGTTCATGTTTTTAAGAGCAGGCTCAAGACTCACCTTTTTAGCCTAGCTTTTAACTGATTATTATTTATTACTGGTTGTTTATTTGCTCTGCATGTTTTATATGGTTATATTTTTATCAGTGTTTTACTATTTAATCTTAGCACTTTAATTTACTGTTTATTTTTATACTTTAATTTATCTTAATCCCCATTCCAGTGTTTCCTCTGTGGGAGCCCTTTGCCCCGGGAGCGGTGGTCGGCTGTGGCTGCCTGGGTGATCTCCAGGTGGAGCTTGGGTGGAGGTGAGGGTCTTGGCCTTGCCTCCACTGGGTGCCCTGTGTCGGTGCCTCGGCTGCTGCTGTTAATCTACCGCTGCCGGAGCAGATGGCTCCTCTGATGGCGTTTCCTTGCATGGTTCATCTGCACTCGGCCCAATGTCCTTTATTACTTTTGCTTTTAACTGTGTGTGTGCATGGGAGTTGGGTTGTGGGGAGGGGGGTATAACTGTGACCATGCTTTTAAATCTGTGGGGGAGGGAAGGGAAGGTGGTTTTATGTGGGGACATTTTAATCTGTAAAGCACTTTGTGATGCAACTTCTTGTATGAAAAGCGCTTTATAAATAAAGTTTGATTTGATTTGATTTGATTTAAGGTGGAGCAGAAAGTCATGAGTTTTCATTCAGTTCCCTTTACTCTGATTCGCCTTTAAAAAAAATTCACATGTAGGGGACACAGAGAAGATGTCAAAGAATAAAACTCTGCTGATATGAAACCCAATTCAACCTTTTGGCCTGTATGCTTAAACGCTGCTCTACAATGGAATGGTTTAGATAAAAAATCTATCCATGTGTCAAAATTACCCAGTCAAAGTCTAGATATAAGTCCAATTGAGAATCTGTGAAAGAATTAAAGACATGCCCTTCATGAGTTTGAGTTATTTTGAAAAGAAGAATGGCCAGAAATGTCAGTTTCTAACTATGTTAAGCTTGTTGAGAAAAATCCTAAATGTCTTTCATTTGTAGAAAAATAAATAAATAAAAAATTAATAGATAAAAAAAAAAAAAAAAAAAAATATATATATATATATATATATATATATATGTATATATATATATATATATATATATATATATATATATATATATATATATATATATATATATGTATATATATCATAAAAAAATATGTGAAAGCTACGTATCATATTTTATGGTTGCAAGTAAAATGAAAAAAATAGAGAACAGTTGAAATGTTAGAAGTAGTTTCGCAAGGAAGGATTTATTTTCACCTGATATATGTTCTCCTCTTCTTGTTTCCTTTTTTTCATCTCCAGTCTACTTAGTCTCTTTGACTGTGAGGAGGGGGAAGCAGAAATTAGTATACAAAGAGCTAAAAGAGCTTTTAAAAATGATGTTGAGAAATATGTAACCTATTGAATACAGAGGGATGAAAACTCTCTGTAACATCAGCAGATCAGAGGAATTTGATCAATCTGTGTAATGTGACTTTCTGACCTCGAACAAAAGAGAGATAGAAGGAAGGACCACACACAGCAGCAGCAAGACTCCTTCAGCGGTCAGGATCTTGTTTTTGGTGCTCTCACTCAGGTTTATCGTCTTATCCATCGGAACTTAGCATGCAGAGAAAGGTCAAACCATCATAACAATTGATGTATAAATATGAGCTTTGTTTTCTTTTTGTGATACACATAAATAGCAGCAGAACAAGAAGGAAGCACTCTAAAAACTTTATAAGCTGCTAAAGAGATTTATTTTAAGATTGTTTATATAACTGTTCCATTTAGTATGAAGAACAGTCTGGTGTACAATCGATAGCTTAATTAGGTCAGATTAACATGTTTTTGAACAGAAATGCAGGTTGTCTCATATGTAACGTGGTCATATCTTTCAACATCTACCAATAAACTTAATATGCCACATGCTTCTATGTGTGGCTGTCATGGAAATTAATTATTAAGAATCATCTGTTCTGTGTATTTCATGTACTGATAGTTACTGTGTGCCAGATCCTTGTGATATGGTGACCAATCTGATTATTTGACACTGTATGAATTTGCGTCAGGACAAATTCTACTGATTTTGGCTCTTACATCCTGGGGTGGCATAGCAACTCTCTTTTACATCTAAGGACGTCCTGACATACTTTGATTGTGCTTCCACTATCAAGGGGCTGAAGCCTGCGAGTCTAATGTTCTCATACTGAAGAAATGTTTTCTGATGTCATGTTGATAGGAGTCAGGATTACTGAGCCTATATAATTCTGTGTCTTGTTTTGGAAGGCAGGTCAGTATTGCACATTCTTTGTTGACGCTGTACCTCCTTGCTTGATCAACCAACCTAGTTTGTATTAAAACCTCCAAACGTATGAAATAATCTCTATCATCTCTTTTATTTAAGAACTCCGACCACAGTGGGGCACCAGACATTTGCTTCATTACTATTTTTTAATGGTGTTGCTGTTTAAGTATGTATAATTACCAGTGTGTAATGAGACCAGACTCATTATATGACTAGTATCACTACAATGTTGAAATATTGTCACCAACACAAATCTTGAATAGACTAAGGTTAACAGGATTTGAGGCTTATGAGGTGTAAGCAGTGCTTAGTGCTCGCTTGACTTCACACACATACACAAACGGTGGCATTCCTGATTGGCTTGCCCTGCAGTGTGCCCCCCACCCCACCTTCACATACTCACTGAAGACCTGCAAGTAGGTGCCGTGCGTCCAGACTTTACTGACATTGAGGAAGCACTGGTACATCCCAGTGTCGCTCAGCTCCACTTTCTTCAGGGTTAGAAGACCGCACTGTTTGCCATTTGCCTCAGTGTAATTTTGAAGCACATCTTCAGACAGTTTCACCTGGTTCCCTTTGGGAAAAGATAAATTGCGCTTGAGCCAGATGAAATTTTTAGTTCCATGTGCGTAGCAGCATTCCAACTCAGCTGTGTCAAAGAGCTTCACCCTCAAAAGGGGTCTGTCTGGCTCTAACTCAACCTCCTCAGCAGCAGCATCACTACCTGTGGAAGAAGAATAAGAAGAACCTTATAAATAGCAGCATAAATATCCTGTTTGTTTTTTGTCTGTTTCAGCTTCCACCCCTGGGTGAAAGAAATAGGATTATAAAAATAAAGGATAAATAGGCTTAAAAAACAGTTTTTAAACAATCTATTAATGAGTAAATGGTCCAACGTATAAATGAAAGATGTATTAATCATTATTCTGTATATGTTCTATATGGTCTATTAACACATCTTTATGCAATATATTTTTTATAATTGTCAGGAAATATATAAAAAACAAAAATTCAGTTCTTTTAATAAAAAGAGCAACGTATAGAAAGCTGAGGTATTATATTATATACACTCTATTATAAAATTAAATACATTCAACCTTATAGTGGGGCAAAAAAGTGTTTAGTCAGCCTCCAATTATGCAAGTTCTCACTTTTAAAAAGATGAGAGAGGCCTGTAATTTTTATTATAAGTATACCTCAACTATGAGCGACAAAACGAGGAGAAAAAAATCCAGAAAATCACATGGTCTGATTTTTAAAGAATTTATTTGCAAATTATGGTAGAAAATAAGTATTTGGTCAATAACTAAAGTTCATCTCAATACTTTGTTATATACCCTTTGTTGGCAATGACAGAGGTCAAACGTTTGCTGTAAGTCTTCACAAGGTTTTCACACACTGTCGCTGGTATTTTGGCCCATTCCTCCATGCAGATCTCCTCTAGAGCAGTTATGTTTTGGGGCAGTCGCTAGGCAACACGGACATTCAACTCCCTCCAAAGACTTTCTATGGGGTTGAGATCCGGGGACTGGCTTGGCTTCTCCAGGATCTTGAAATGCTTCTTACGAAGCCACTCCTTTGTTACCCGGGCGATGTGTTCAGGATCATTTTCATGCGTTTCATCTTCAATGCCCTTGCTGGTGGAAGGTTTTCACTCAAAATCTCACGATACATGGTCCAATTCTTTCTTTCCTTTACATGGATCAGTTGACCTGGTCCCTTTGCAGAAAAAGAGCCCCAAAGTATGATGATTCCAACCCCATGCTTCATGGTAGGCATGGTGTTCTTTGGGTGCAACTCTGCATTCTTTCTCCTCCAAACATGTCAAGGAAAGTTTTTACCAAAAAGTTCTATTTTGGTTTCATCTGACCATATGACATTCTCCCAATCCTCTTCTGGATCTTCCAAATGCTGTCTAGCAAACTTCAGACGGGCCTAAACATGTACTGGCTTTAGCAGGGGGACACGTCTGGCACTGCAGGATTTGAGTCCCTGGTGGCGTATTGTGTTACTGATGGTAGCCTTTGTTACTTTGGTCCCATCTCTCTGCAGGTCGTTCACTAGGTTTCCCCCCCATGTGGTTCTGGGATTTCTGCTCATCGTTCCCGTGATTATTTAGGTCCCACGGGGTGAGATCTTGCGTGGAGCCCCAGATCGAGGGAGATTATAAGTGGTCTTGTATGCCTTCCATTTTCTAATAATTGCTCCCACAGTTGATTTCTTCACACCAAGCTGCTTACCTATTGCAGATTCAGTCTTCCCAGCCTGGTGCAGGTCTACAAATTTTTTTTCTGGTGTCCTTTAACAGCTCTTTGGTCTTGGCCGTAGTGGAGTTTGGAGTGTGACTGTTGAGGTTGTGGACAGGTCTCTTTTATACTGATAAGTTAAAACAGCTGCCATTATTACAGGTAACGAGTGGAGGACAGAGGAGCCTCTTATAGAAGAAGTTACAGGTCTGTGAGAGCCAGAAATCTTGCTTGTTTCTAGGTGACCAAATACTTATTTTCCACCATAATTTGCAAATAAATGCTTTAAAAATCAGGCCATGTGATTTTTTGGATTTTCTTTCTCATGTTGTCTCTCATAGTTGAGGTATACCTATGATGAAAAATACATCTTTTTAAATAAGAGAACTTGCACAATTGGTGGCTGACTAAATAGTTTTTTACCCCACTGTATTTAAATGCAATGTTTGTAAATATTGTTTGAATTTATGACCTCAGAGGAAAGGATACAGTTGTGTTCAGGAAAATAGCAGTCAAACATTAATAATTAATTCAAGGTTATTGTGAATTCCTCTGTGAAACTCTGTGAAACATGGCTTGTTCTAAACATTGTTCTATGGAAAACTGTAGTCGGATTTAAAAGTTGATTGAAGAGGGGAACACAAAGAAATACATGTCATTAAGCAGGTTAGCTAAAATGATCTCAGATGCTTTCACTTAAAAACCTAAACCATAAAGAAGATGAAGAAAAGGGAAAATCACCATAAAAAGGATCAAAGAATAGCTTAAATGGTAATGACGCATGGGCTTACAGTTACCTGTGAGTACTGTAACAATTATGAGACAGCTTTTGGAAGCCATTGTTAAAACAAACAAAAAACCCATAGGATGGGCTAAAGAAATTACAATTTGGAAAATAACACATTAACTAAAGAGAAATTATGCAACATGCTTTTATTTTGAGCCTAACTGCACATTCAAAAAGCCTCCAGTAAGAACTAATATTAAGCAACAATGTGTTTTAGATAGAATCAATCTATGGAAACTTTGATAAGTAAACTAGCATCATCAGTAAAGTATACATCTGTATGAATATGGAAAAAACAATCTTAACCCCTGACTGATGTGTAACTCCTGTTTACAGTGTTGTATTGGTTCTTGGTTTGAAATTGGATTGTCAAAAATGTTTCCTAATTATGGGAGAAATATAGATGTTTTATGAGGAGAGCAGACATTTATAAGCCAATCCTTCAGTTTTATTATGTTTTAATAAATGTGTCTAAATTATGTGGATTTTAAGATTCTACACATTTGATGTGTTTATTGATCAGTCATCATAACCTTTATTACTTTTTCCCCAGTCTGACATAAACAACCCACTGTTTTGTTCTCAGCTAGAGCTGAGAACCAAAAATAGATTTAGAAAATCATCCAAACAGCAGAGCCATCTGTTCTGAGAGGAAATATGGTTCACTGAAGCAGAACTGAATATAACTGAATATAAAGATATCATATAGAATTAAGTCTAAAAAGGCACTGAACCTTTATTGAAAACAAATTGCATAAAATAGAATATTAGAAGAGCTGAAATATGTGTTTTACAAGTATTTTACATTTAAAAACATCCTTTCTATCCAATCAAAATGTTAAACATTCAACGATCTTCACTAATATGTTATTATACTTACCCATTAAACTGCAGAGCACAAAGAACATAAATACTCCCATGGTTTATCTTAAAAAAGGTTAGACAATAAAATAACTGATCAGGGGAAACTCTCCTTGTTTAAAAGCTTCCTTTCTGTAATGAAACAGAGCTGTTCATTTGGTCTCTATCAGGGTTCATGCTTGGATGAGTTTGGACCATCCCACATTTGCTTAAACATTTAGTCTAAAACACATTAAAACATGTAAATATTTGTATACAAATGTCCAGCATAAGGGTAATAAAACCATGGTTAAAAAGTAATTCCTTGCTCAGTTTTATGTTTTTTCAGGATGTTATATAAATCATCTGGCTATTATCAGATTCCAAAATTATTTAAATTTTACTTCAACACATTAACTCCTGGAGGTTTGCTGGTCTGGTGTACACAGGTGTGTGTTAACGCAATGCCAAACATGAAAGACATTAGCAATGATCTCAGCAACTGTACCTTTCCTTCATCAATGGAAGGGCTTCAAAACTGTTTTTGAACAAGTCTTAAGAGGAAGAAATTATTCACAAGTGGAAAACACTTAAGACAATCACCAATCCTTCCAGGAGTGGACAACAGAGCTGGTTCACCAAAGGTTAGACCGATAAACTGCAAAGAAAGCAAGAGCTCAATGTCAAACTCTTACATTGTTCTTTTTGAATAATAAAGTTCTGAAAACTAAAACCTTTGGACAAATTAGATTTTTTTTTTTGTTGCAAAACCAGAGTACACCAGCATAAAACGCCTCAGACCAACACTGCAATAGTCCAATTAAATTCAGAACCTTGATTGTCTGAAATGCTATAATGGCACCTTAAGAGGGCAGTGCAGAAACAAAAGCTTCTGAAAGTGAACCAGACCATGATCGTAAAGGATGGCAGGCTGAAATTCCTACACAACTATGAGAGAATGATGGTGATAAAGAAAACATCAAGCTAGTTATTGCTAGTTAAGATGGTTCTAGAAGCTTTTGAAACATTGGCTTCAGTTTCTTTTTCCATTTTGCCTTCATCTTTGTGTATAGAAAAACTGCTGTAGGGAATCAGTTGTGTGTTTTGAACACCCGAGGGTAGATGTAAATAATTTGAGAACTTGGTAAAGACTAGCTCATGTTTTTGTATCTTGATATATGTAAAACCCAAGAATTTAAAAGCTATATATATATGACTGATAAAGAACATTTATTTATGCAGCTTTTCTTTCAACACGTTTAAAATGATTGCATAACTTTTGCATAACAACCAAAATAATTACCATTTTAAAATATTTTAAGGCCTATCTGGTATATCTGGAGGTAAGGTATATCTGGATTTGACTATAAAATAACACTTTTTTTAGTTTTATTTCCCCAGTTTATTTTTAAAAAACAAACAAAACAAAAACGTACCACAATTTTCCTTAGGTGTACATCTTTTAAGAGCCTTTTACAGCATAAAAATCAATACCAAATACACAACATAGTTCTTGCATATCCATTTTTTATAAGATCAAGATGGAAGAAGGAGCAGTGTCATTGCTAAACAGGGCTCTGGCTGGCTGAGTGGGCTCAAGTCATATGGATTTAATGGAACTGGAAACAAAGTGGGAGAAAGTTGGAGGCTAAAATTGAATTAACATAAATATGAAAGAGAGCCATCAACTTTCTAATGAACATTCTGGGATGATATCTTACTGCTTATTAATCATTTAATCAGTTGTATTTTACTTACAAGCCCTTTAAGAAGCAAACCAATAAATGGTCAGAGGAAGGCACCACTCTATAAACACACTTTATACATGGGATATAGAATACATAAGAAAAAGCCTCAAAGGAAGGGAGGAACAGGGAGAAATGTCTGTAATGGTTGCCAGCCAATGAGGCCTGAAGGAATCACTAGTGCTTTCTGAGTTCTACAATCAGACCACTTAAGTTCCAACAAGTGTAACTCATGCATTACATATAAAAGTCAAACAGCCAAACTTCGAGCATTTAAATGTTACACAATCTGTCATGGTTAGATTATTTGCATGTTTGCTAAATTCATTGGTGCAGACAAGTTGCAGACATTCCTCCCTGTTTTACAGTAACAGGAAATGCATAGCACATCATTACAAGAGCTTCTTTAAAAAAAACAATGACATTTTTTATAAACGTCCCCAACCTATTTATAAGTACATTAAATGAAATATATAATTCCTGGTAAAACTATGCAGTTGGAAACAGTAAATATTCTATGAAGACAGATAAGCAAGTGCCTTCAAACAATTTTTTTTTACTGCATACAGTTTAAAGAGGAAGACAAGAGAGACAAATGGAGGTATACTTAAAAAACAGACTTATGGTTCTTGTTCTTGTGGCACTCAAGTGACTAAATGGTGTAAATATGTTGAGGTTCAGTAGGTAGGATCTGTTGTGGCAACAATGAGAATGCATATCAGGAAGTGATCAAGATTACAGTGCGACATTGGAATGAGAGAACAGCTTTTCTTTCTACAAATCCTGAAGTGTCATTGTTACATTTTCGAGTTTTAACATCTTGTTTTTCTCACTTTCCTTCTCTGCAGGTCTCCGGCAATAACTTTAGTTTTAACAGTGCTTGGTCTATTGCAAATAGTTTCTCTAACACCTAGTGATCTGAACGCATCCTTGGTGGTTGGCTTGTTGGTTAACATCACATCATTGTGGTGTCAGCAGGATATGAGAGACCTGCAAATTCTGCTGCGATTTGGTAATAAAGCTTGAATACTCCTAACAATATTTACTCGGATATTTACCAGTACATTCATTTAATATATCAATTACTGTACTTTTATTTATATTTACTGTAAAACACTTTTTCCACTCTTAAATGTGCTTTGTTATGTCTTTGGTCCTGTGTGCATAGCCTCAATCATGCCACTATACTACAACAGATATTATACTACAACAATTATAATTACAATCAACTGCTGAGTAAAATACAAATGCAGGAAAGCTTTGAAGCAAAGATTGCTAGTTGGGACTTATATCAATAATAATATACTCATTTAATGTCATATAATACAAATCTTAACCCCAACTGAAGCATCTTTTGGATCAGAAGCTGCAAACTCTCTCTAGGGAAGATCGATGCTGCAGAAACGTGCATTTATGAACAAGTCTGAAGTTCTGGGAGCTTTTTAGGTGTGTGTGTGTGTGCTCAAATTTCATCAGCAAAAATCCTAATCTCAGTTTCTCTCCACAGTCTTCTCATAACCTTCAAGTTCAAGCTATCCAAAGCAAAACATCAACAAACTCCAAACCTTCTTCTCGGATGTTTTCGCTCTTTCCACCTTTGATGTGCATTACATATCCCAGGATTCGTTCTTTAGCCTTGTCCAACTTTTGCACGCCGCTTTCTGGCCCAGTGTTTGTAACAGTATCAGTAAGATGAGGCAACTTGCTAACCTAAAAAAATCCTCAGAGGAATAAATAAAAGCAGTACATACAAATACGTCTCCATTATCAACAACATGATTGCCTATAGGGCTACTATTCAAAAATGTTTTACTGAAAACAAAGGAAAATCCAAATAAACATGTTCTTAATTAAAAAAAAAACTTGTAACACACATACACACACTTTCTTGCATGCATTTTATTCCAATAAAGACAGGCTGCTTACATGAAGCCCAGCTGATCAAAAATCATACCGAAACGGAGTTTAAATAATAAATTTTGCAGTTACAGTGTTTCTTTTCTTTTTTTTATCTCATCTTGATCAGAAAAAAGTGCATCTTTTTTGTACTTTGGCATAGACTAGAAATAATACATACCAGCAGTAGTTTAAAAAAATAAGCCATCTAATGCTACATTACTTTAAGAGTTTCGTTTTCCTTTACATTGTTATTCTTGGCATTACTGTCAATTATGTCCCAGCATATACATGACTCATGTGTGCGTAT
>OY747710.1:17952999-18320499 GCA_963556495.2 Valencia hispanica
GTCTCCCGCATTAAAAGTGAAGACACTTCTCCAAACCATAAGGTATAGTAGATCTCCGGCAGTAGTAATCAATATGTAAAGAGATATAAACGTATATGTAATAAATAACGTTTTATTGGAAACAGAAAAATGTTGCTGTAGTTCTCTAACAGTAAGCTCTGGAGATATTTTTTTACCTTGGGTAACCTTCCAAGCCATAACCATTCATGAGGGCAAGAGACATTTGAATTAAGCCTCTTTTGTCACAGATCCAATTGTTTAAAACGTTTTAGTCATTGCTGAGTGTTGGGTTGGGAAAGTGGAGGAAAGTATTTTTCACTTGAATTGCACATTCTCATGCCTTTCCAATTTTGAAGAGTGGTTGATGGAAATGGGTCTCCTGATGACAACATATTTGGACTCCAGGAAAACAGAAAAATCATGGTTTACCACTTAAAACAGTTATTTATAGCAATAGTTAACTTTAAGGTTACCACAAATAATAATTATTTATTTAATTTGTTGTGAATATATATATATATATATATATACACACACACACATAAATATATTTTCATGTTTTAGCAGAACAACTTTGAACTGCAATAAATTATGAATATCCTGTAAAGCTTTCCCAACATCTTTGCTGGGAGAGCCAATACATGTGAAGGTTGTAATAATAGCTAAAATCTTTGTCAAAAAAAAAAAGAAGATTTGAAAAACTAAAATTCCCCAACAGATTCCAATTTTTCCCAATTGCACAAAAAGGCAATTTATCGGGAATTATTTGATTAAGTATTCTGCAAAACTACTATTAATAATGATACATTAAATTTTAAAAGCAGATTTCAGAACACCCAAGGACACTGTACAAAGAGACAGATAAAAACGAAAATCAAAAACAGAAAGATAAAAATGGTGAATTAAAACTGGGTGGCATTTGCCTGTCTAAACAAGTGGGTTTTGAATCTATATTTAAAAAGTGGAAGAGAATCATTTGTATGGAGGTTAGGGGGAGAGAATTCCAGAAGTGGGGAGCAGAGTGGCTGAATGTCCTACTATCCATAGCAACGAGGGGAGTGGAGGGAACTGAGAGCTGAAGAGTAGAAGAGGAACAAAGTGAACGCACAGGAGTGAAGATGTGAATGAGAGCAGATATGTAAGATGGAGCAAGATTATGAAATGCTCTGAAAGTGATGAGGAGAATTTAAAAAAATTATTCTCTGTTTGATGGGAAGCCAGGGGAGTTGTTGCAGAACCAGGGTGACAAAGGGCAATTTCTTATTTGTCAAAAGTCTATAAAGCTTTACAATTTTTTTGTAGTTTGTAGTTACATAACATCTGAATGTATTTATGTATCATTCTATCTTTTTTTTAAACATTTCATAGAGCACAATTTATATTTGCTAGGTGTTATTTGGTATTTTGATGTTTTATTTTATGCCTTTCTAAATTGGACATATCTTTGGAGGCAAGTGATGTGATTTTAAAATTGTTTATTTTTAAAAACTACAGTGATGTTTGACTAGATTTTACTTAGTAGAAAAGGTTCAATAATAAGTTATTACCGTTTATTTGCCATTAGTTTCTTTTGGTTTATTTTCTAAACTGAAACAAGAAAAATTATAGTTACAGTTTTTGAGAAAACAAGCAATTTCTTGCAGGGGTCTGAAACTAAAATTATCTTTTTTATAACAGAACTTTCACATAAAAGAAAGACGTTTGCTGTTAAATTATGTATCTTTTTGAAGCAATAGCTTACAATCTTAGACACGTACCACAGGAGTAAAATACATTCAAATCCAACATGACTCTTGACACCACAAAACAAACATAATAACGCCTGAGTGTAATATGTGTTAATTGGTCAGATTCAAGCATCTATTTTCGCGTTCTCACCTTGTGGCCAGCAGGGGGCAAAATGGCATCTTACTGGAAGTTACCGCCTTCCAGCGAGAAATCAGAAAGGACCTCGTTCAGCTTGTGGTGCTCCTCTTCCACAGCCTGAAACACAGAAAATCAATATCATCTCAAGAATTGAGAACAAACTCACTTACAGACACACGCAATTCAGCCTCCTCCTCTTAACATCTACCTTTTGTCTCCCTCGCTGCTTCCCTGACACATCCCATTGCATGCGCCGGACATAATGGCCATTTCTAGACAAGTCCAATTTCACAAGGCAATTTTCAGCAAAGCAGTAACAGCAGTGGTTAAATGGTTTTCTATTCTCCAGTTTCTCTTTTGTACCATTTGGCCCTATTTTGTCCACTGCACGCTCCTTACTTAAGTTCTCGTCGCTGAAATGGCCAGCTACGCTATTCCTTTCCACTCGGCTTCAATCTTTTCTAGTCTCACATCTTTATCTGCCTCCGTCATACAATCTGCTCTCCTCCTGAGACTCCCATTCATCTCCCTCCTTATTCACCTGTAGTCTCTGTATCTTTTGCTGCAGGCTGTGCAGCCTCCTGCAAACTTCGTCCATCCTCTCCTGGGACAAGACCAGAGGGGCACTGATACTCCCGTCTTCATCTTCTTTTTTTGCACCATCTTCCTTCGTTAGTTGACTGATGTTCACCTGCATATATTCCCTATCAGTGGACTCACTGTCTTCTGTTAATGAAGATAACTCAAGTCAGAGATGTTCGCTCTCAGTTAAATCATTTTAGCAGTGAAAGGTAATTAAATCCTTAACCTGTGGGTTGAGAGCTACCTATTTCCTGAGAAGGATTCTCTGGCTGCTCTTCTTCATGTTCTTCATCTGGCTGCGAGTCTTCCGACAGACTGATGCTGCCGATCAGCAATCTTTTCAGTGACATGACTAACAGAGGAGAGAGATTCAGCAGTTTGATGAGTACTGGAAAACTAATATGGGAAGCAAGAGCAAAACATAAAAAAAGCACAAATAAGACAATCGATCACCTTCATCCAAAGCACTGCCGGCCACCTTCTCCTGATCCCTGCTGGAGTGATCCAGCACATGAACGAGGCCCCTGTCGGTCAGCAACTCTATCAGCTTATCCCTTGGATGAACAGTTTTCTCGTCTGTCACACTGTCTTTATCTTGATCTGGAGATGGAGACGGAGATCAGCTTTGGCCTTTAGAAAAATCGAATGAAGGTAAATTTTAACAATTTGCAAATTGCAATGCTCTAACGTGGCCATACCACCGCTGCCTTTTAAACCTCCATTCTCAGTTGGACTCAACGGGACACTCAGCCTGTTTGAAAGAAAGTGAAAAGGGTAAGTCATTTTTTCATTCCGCTTGAACTTTTGCACTTTTTGTGATGTTACACCCCCAATCTTTAAGGTATTTTTCTGAAAAATGTTCATTATTCATGTAAAACTAATCTAGACTCAACTTTCCAGACTTGTCAGTCCTTAACCTCACCTTCAAATATAAAACACTAAAGTTACACAATATGTTTAGGGCAAATATTCCTACAGTCGACAGGTTTTAAAAATCAAGTCTATAAACACAAAAAAATGAATAGGGACACAATGTGATGGAGGGAATAAGCAAGAAAGGACAAGAGAGTTAAAAGAAAGGAAGAAAAGGCGAAAATAACAAATGGGAACAAGAATGAAAGGATAGACAGGAATGGAAAGAAGTGAAAAGATATGAAGAAATGATCTCAAGGAAGGAAGAATGGATCAAGATAGAAAAAAAAGATGGACACAAAGAAGAATGGATAATTTTTAGACAATGGGATAGAGATTAAAGTCTAAAAATACAACTATTTTCTCACAATTCTATTTTTCATACTGTTCTACGCCTGAAAAATACAGAAATAAAATTACATACTTTTCCAGACGGCACAGGAAACATGAACAGATAACACATTTGTGAGGTTGAAGAAAACTGATAAATGTTTTTCAGAATATTTTACAAATAAAAATCTGAGAAGTGTAACGTGCATTGGTATTTTGCCTTCCTTAATCTGACACCCCTAAATAAAATCCATTGAAGCTAATTGCCTCCAGAAGTCACCTAATTAGTCAGCATAGTCTATATGTGTATGATTTAATCTCTGTATAAATAAAGCTGTGCAGTACAGGCTTGAGGCTGCAAAAAACTTATAACGTATAGTTACATGTTAGACCTAGTCAAATCCAGACCTAAAAACTAAGTGACAGTTTATGATAACTTTTGGAAACTGCTGTTCAGAGACACTCTCCTACCAGGGCGACTGAGGCTTAGCTATTTTTTAAAGAACAATCTGGTCTGGTCTCTAAATGTGCAAAGACTTTAACCCAAAAGACTTTGGAGCTGAAACTGCAGCAAAAGGTGGTTTCAGAAAGGTTTTACTCTGGGCGACTGATTACACTTTTCAGGTTTGTATCCATACAAAATGTTGAAAACATTCTTATTCACAATGATGTAGCACATACAATACAACTAAAATAAACTGAAGTTTGTGGTTCCAACAAGGAAAAAATTAAAGCACTTTTCTTTCACACTAACACATACACAGTGGGACTGAGGGGAGAAATCCCAACTCCAGGGGGAATAGATAGTCTCATGGATGTCCCACTCTTCTTCAGATCGTTAACCGTTGATTTTATAACATCAGTCCAACTGTAAAACATAGAAGTCAATGAAGTTACAGTTCATCATCTTCAGATTTAACACTTTGACATTAAGCGTTGACACTCACGTTTTCATTTCTCCAACAGACTGAGCCACCAGCTCATAGATCTGAGCACCACTCTCCCATGTAAATATCACATAGAAAGCCTTTCGATCTGATAGAACAGGTAATAAAAACAGAAATTAAGCATTTTTTAAGTTAAAATTGAAGTAGGTTTAGATAGTCGGCTGAACTACAAGAACTAACCTGTTGCCACTTCACGGAGGAAAACAGAGTCCAGCTTTATAATTGGGCTCAGCATCTGCTTACCCTCCTGCAAGGCGATGTTACTCTTACTCTGGCATTTTAGCAACATCTTGTCTTCCTGCTTCTGTGCAAGGACCAGCAGATCATCCAGCAGCAAGCAATGCACATCTAAGAAACAGAAACATTTTCAGGTTCACAAAATGTCTTCACTACACTGTGTTCCTAGATAATCTATAATTGTTCTGTTCACTACTCACTGAACTATTTTACCGACTTAAACGGTTTCAAAGCAAGTAGGCTGTTTTAGTTTATCAAATTGGTTTACTATTATTACACAAAGGTTTACACCACTAATTTAAACTAACAAAAAAAGGGGAAGTCAAACTCCATCAGTTGCAGTACAGCTGTTTCCTATTATTGTAATTTAAATGTGCAAATATCAAAAAGGGAAATGAAATAAATGGACTGAAGACCACCTTAATATAGGACTTAGACTATAAATGTTTTCATCTATATGAAGGCTAAAGCTAACTTTATAAACAAAACAGCCGTTAAAATTAGGTTAGAACACTTGAATCATAATATATGTTCCAATACATGTCTGTATAATAAATAGTTGTTCAGCAAAATGTTTCCTTTTCAATCCTTAGGTTTTCCTTATATCAAATATGTGAAATTATTTACCAATAGCCTTCTCTTTGGTGACTTTCCAGATCAGTGGACCTTCAAAAAGCATCCTCCTCTGAGTCAAGTCAATACTCTTGAACATACAGAAGGAAAGTAATGAGAAAAGCCAATACAACAGAACAATAAGGTGAAAAACAAACTTTTTTTTCAAAAGAAAAGTACCTTATATTCCGTATAAAGCTCAACACTGGCTTTCAGCCCTGATGTGTCCAGTTTTTTCTGGTACTCCTTTAGAGTCTGGGGGTAAAGACAGACCGAGAGAGAACGCATTCAGACTGCTGTATGATAGGTCAACATCGAAGCAGTAGGAGTCTAACAAGCTGAGACCTCCAAAAGACTCCAACAGTTGCTCAGTAACAACAGTTTGTTGATGGCTGGATTATGGGATTCTTACCAACATGTTGCCCATTGTTTTGACCTCTTCGTTGACATGGTTGAGGATCCTTCTGCAGCATTCTGCGCTTTGCTGGATTGACTCCTTCTCATCAGAGTCCTCTGTAGAAACAGGCAGAAAACAGAGCTGAGGAGAGAATAGCTTTTACCAAGGAGCCCGAAGAAAAGCAGAATTAACTCTGCAAATATATAATCATCAGCAGAGTCACAAATGTTTTTTTTACCTATTAAAACAGCTATGTTGCTCTTTAAGTGATTATTTGCTCAGCGAAACGAAAAGAAACCCTTGTGATTAAATCAATGTGGATAAATGAAACTTGAAAAACAGTCCTTTTTTAGATTATTAATCATTATAAACTAAAAGAAAATATTTACACCCTGCTAGAAATAAAACTGAACCATTTATTATGTGCATTTAATAGCATTTGACGTTTTTGCCAACCAAAGCTGATTAATCCCCATAACAAAGATTTATTTTTAAGTAAATTAACTATGAACTAATTAGAATTTCCACAAAAATTAAAACAACTGATAATGACTGTTTACTTCCAGAAGTACATAGCTTACATAAGTAAAATAGAATGAAACCGAAGCAAATGCCTTAGTATTTTTCACATTTTAAAATAAAGAATTGTATAAAAATATTCAGTTAAGTAAACAAAATAAAATAAGGCAAGGTATAATCAGAACAACTATAAATCAGAGATGCATCAATCACAGGGAGATCAGTATCAAACATCCTTTCATTGCTTAGCTCTTATCAATCATCGTTAGGTTAAATGTAAATTGTATTTTTTCTTCCATTTTATTCATTAAATGGATAAAAAATGAATGCATTAGAACTACCACCATTTCAGGCCTTTAAGCACATCAAATAACAGCATATATTCAAATACAGAGTCAATAATAAAAACCAGGCAAAGGTTAGGGACACTAAGTCTCCTAAATAGAGAAAATTCCTCATATCTGTAATTTCTTCCATTTTATGCTGGATTCAAACCTGTGCCTGTATCAAAGACCTGCAGAAAATGTTTTTCTTCTTCTAAGTGTTATAGACCTTAGAAAATCTAAATTGGATTGCTCAAAAATATCCAGAAATTGGCTTCAAAAAAGCATTAAAAAAGCCTGATCAGTAAATCTATTTTGTAAACATAACCCTTGTTTCTAAATTCACCAAAATTAAGAAGGTTTTAAAATAAAAAGTCTAAATTTTAAATGACCAAGTTGTGCATTACAAATCTGGACTACTTTTAAAAAGACGTGGGTAAAAATGGATTTAATACATGACACAAACAGTGTAAATGACAGGTGACTGGCACCCATAAGCACACATACCTGTGTTCTTTGCAATGTTTTCCAGCAACAGTGGATACTTTGTAAGCCTCTGCATCTCTGTGGGAATAATGTCCTTGAGCTGCAGCCTGCGGCACTGGGGATTACTCTCTGCGTCCTGAAGTTCAAACACACATACACTATCATAGTGATGGTGATGTAATATTGGTGTGCCAACTTCAAACCTCCATGTAAGGAACTTTAAGTTGATCACATGATGTAAACATGTGCAGCTCATGGAACAAAAGAATGTTCTGATACATTTAAATAAGATGCCTTTAAATAACTTTTAGCTATTCAAGCATTATTCAAGCACCTTCATACCTCCCCACTGTGAGATATGAAGGTGGTAGCATCATACTGGTTGACTAATTTGTTACATGAAGGTCTGGCTCACTTTACAAGAAAGGAATACTGCTAAATTAGTAGCGAATTGGCTTAAGGTCAACAAAGTCAATGTTTTGAAGTAGTCATTACAAATTTATGATCCCTTCCTGAAGAATATATGTGGACAGAGCTGAAAAGGTGCTTGTTCTTTTAATACAGTCAGTCTAAATATTTAATTTCAGATATATGGGATTTCTTGCATCTCTGAGTACACCCATGCATGTTCATCTATTAAATTTGGGGGAATTTATTTCTGTGTCATTTTAATACCTGTATAAAAGAGTTAAAGCGGGCCTCTTTCTTCTGTCTTTGCTTGATCTGATCCAGGGCCCAGGTCTGGTGACTGCAGAACCTGGATGTCAGTTTCTGAAACCATTCTCCTTCAGGGCCACCGAACTGAAACACACACGTAGACATAGAGTGGCTGGTTAAGACAAATTATAACTTCACACTGACACAGCTAAGTTAAGACCAATATATATATATATATATATATATATATATATATATATATATATATATATATATATATATATATATATATATATATATATATATATATATATAAATAAATAAAACAAGAGCGGATTAACCTACCCTGTTGAGCAATGTGGGGCTGATGCGTTTAACTATGTAGTTGTCATTGACACGCAGTTTCTTCAAGTTTTCATAGAAGTTAGCTATAATTCAAAGGGAGACACCAGCTCATTGACTTCCAGTCACCAAGATACCTCTTGTATGCTTCTTTCTAAGCTATTTAGATAATAACAAACCATGCCAAAACGTGTTTGGTTGGTTTAAAAACCTAGTTAAAAGTCAGAACTATGCCTAATCTCAGAAGCAAGGCATTATTATGACAAAAAATAAAAGATATTACAAAAAATAGCAACAAAGCTCAGATACATTAAAATACATTGGTTCAGCTTTTAATTAATTAAGGATTTTAAGTTTAAACACATTCATAAAAACTCCTTTTATTTGTGGATGATAAGTGAATCAAAGCTGTGTGATTATAGCAGCACTCACAATGCATTTCAATAATTTCCTCAAGGTTTGGGAAAATTGTATCAAGCTCAATGGGAGTGAGGAGTTCCTCCCTCTCCAGCGGCTTGGCGAACACCCACTGAAGGACACTTAGCATTCTCACGTGGGCATGCTCTGTGGCAAACAGCTCTGAGAGGGAAATAAGGAGGCGCAAAATGAGAAACATAAAAAAAGACGTGACATTTTTCTATTTCTTTTTTTTGGTCAATTTTACCGTTTATGACTTCCTGCCTCTTGGTCTCCTTTTTGCCGAGGTTCTTCAAAGCATCGGGGGATGCCAACTGCCTCCAGCTGGGTGGGTCCAGCTCCAACTCCTGCAGGCGGGGGTCAATCTCCTCCAGCTGTGGGGAGGAACTTGTTGGGGACTGGCCAGACACTTCAGTAGGGAAAGCTGGTCCATCCAAACTAACACAGAGAAGACACATTAGTTTACAGTTACTATAACTTAACCAGAAACAAGTCAGGTAGTCTTTACAGTGCCCTCTACAGTTAATTCCACTCCTCATAAAGTTTTGTAGAAAGCGTCTTATTGTAGCAGGATAACATCACACTAAAATGTACATTTTGAACCAAATTTTTCAAAATGTTTAAGCGCAATTAAACCAGTATGCTTTATAAATACTGTTCTAAATCTTTCATGAAGCAACAACAAACTCTTGAAGGCAGTTGCTGATGCCATCTGCACAGGGATATAACCCCCCCCCCACATCACTTGGATACAAACCGGAGGCTGATCCTCCTTTGCTGGATTGCCCGGGTTTGGATGTCTGCACACAAAGCAAGCTCTGGAGATCTTTCAGCTCATCTTACCATTCTAAATGTGTATGGTGAAAAAAGAAATGTGTGACCTCATTCAGCTCTGTTTGTCACACCTTTTTTCAAAAAACATTCCACCATTAAGTTGCAAAGGCAACTCATTTGCTCACTTCACTCTGGCCATTCAAAACTTCCCAATCAGGATGGCCAAGGCCCACCAACATGTGAGTTTCCAAAATGGAAGATGGCATAACCAAAACTAGAGAAGTTAGAGTAGAAGTCAGGAGGGTGATAAAAAGCATAATATGAATAAAAGATTAATTTCAAAATGGTACCACCACTCAGGTGGTGTTGCCTTTGGCTGAAATCTAGTTATCTGTTCTCTCTCACATCATTGCAACTTGTCCAATTACTGTTAAAAACAAGTCCTAGCATGAAGTGGCTTGTACAAGACTAGTTTCAGTTAACAAATGTTCAGTTATTGCTCTGACTGTAGATAGACAAGTTTAGGCCTGTAGCCATTTTCTTGAAGTGGTTTCATGAATTATAAAGATCTGCCTTTCTTGAATAACTTGCTTTTATCATTTGGAAGAGTGGTTAAAATAAATGAAACTGTGTTATGACATATTATACCCTAGGGAAACAGGGGCTCACAAATTACTAACTAAAAGTTCCAAGGACAGTTTTACCCTTTTGAACACAGGTGCTAAAACGGAACTTTTAAGAGAGAGATAAGAATAGAAAGCTATATTTATTTCAATGTTTTTTACAAATCTCTACGTGCAAAATTATGGAAGGCGCTGCAAAAAAATGCATGACAAATTTTTAGTAACGTATAGTTACTCTATTTGGAATAACATTAAAATAAATAATTATGAAAAGAAGTTAATGATATTGCTAACAAATCTAATCAAATGAAACAGATGCTTACAAACCAAAGTCAGTTCATTAAGAAAATTTAAGGTAAAACAAATGATAGCGGAAATATTCTCCCCCTTCAAGTCAGTTTTTAGTCGATGCACCTTTGGCTGGAATCACAGCTCTCAGTCCGACTGGATGAGTCTCAATCAGGTCGGCACATCTGGACACTGCCATTTTTCTCCATTCTTCCACTCAAAACAGCTCAACCCCTGTCATCTTGCTCAGGGAGTGAGTGTAAACAGCTCTTCTCAATTTGAACTACAAACTCTCAACTGGATTGAGATCTGGGCTTTGACTGATGCACTCCAAATTCTTCCCCTTGTACCCTTTAAATGATTTCTGTATAGCCTTTGTCTTGCTGAATAGAAATCTCCTCCCAAGTTGTAGTTCTCTTGTAGACTCAGTCAGATTATCTTCTAAGACTTGGCAATATTTTTATTTCTGCATTCATGTTTGCCTCCTCCTTTACGAGCCTTCCAGGGACTGCTGCTAAGGAGCATCTCACCAACATCGAGGTTCACAGAAAAAAAAAGGCAGGTTTGTGGGTATGTGCAGCTACATTTTCAACTCATCAGACGAAATAACCTTTTTCAGGCAGACCTTGGATCCTACCACATGCTGTTGACTCCAGGTTAGTATCATAGAAACTTTGTTAATGGTGGCATTTCCAAACTTCTTTAGAGTGCTCTCTTGTTGGCCCCTCTCACAGATTTTCTTGCCTGATTACTAAGTTTGTGAGTAGAACCAACTGTAGGCTAGTGTCATAGTCTTTCAGACTGACAATGATGGATTTTCGATCTCCTGACTTATACCTTTCGGTTATAATTTCTGTGATTTGCTTCAAGTGTTCTTCATGCTGTAATAGCAGCAGGAATACTGAATAATCCCAGGTATTTTTATACTACAATCACTTGACACAGTGGCATTAATGCGATCTCCATTTGCCTCACTTTGCTGCGCCTCTGTTGGATTAGTTTGGTCACTATAAAACGGGGGAATATTTATGCAAACACTTATTTTACACAGACTATATTTAAACAAATGGCAGTTCGTAAAAATCTATTTTCATTTTGACTTGAAATGCTTTTTTGTGTGCAAATTCTCATATCATTTCGCTTATAAAAGCAATACAAAACTAAAACATCCAACAGTGTGATTACTATTAATAAGCCTATAATTAGCGTAATTGTGTATAATTGTAGATAATTAACACTAGAATGAATATTAGGTGCATAAAATAACTAAAATCTGCAAACAAACTAACAAAAATGTAAAAAAATGCAATCTTCCTTTGACATCCCTATGACAAACTGGTGGCTCAATTGATTATGTTTCATCTGAAAGTACTTGACATGCTGTCTGTCCCTGCTGTGAGCTTCTCCAGCCGTAGAGGCTTCAGTAAAAGAGGGACTGTCCATCTTACGGATGGAGGTGCTGCGGGGACAGCGGGGCAGGAGTTGATGCCGAAGAGGGAGGCTGGAGGTCCACGTCGCTACGGGAGCGAGACTGTTTACGAGACGAGCCACGGCGCCGAGATGAGTGCCTGTCCACGCGGGCGCTCTCGCTGCGTCCTACTTTCCTGCTTAAGGGGTGGAGGGTAGGAGAGGACGAGGGAGAGCAAGGAGGATGAGGATGAAAGAAAACAGAGACAGGATAAAGATGTGTGTGTGTGTGTGGGGGGGGGGGGGGGGGGGGGTTCAAGAAGAAAAACAGAAAAGGAAAAAGAAACACACAGATCCAAAAGACAGTGGAAAAAATGAAAATATTTAAATCACAGAAAGAAGTGAGGATTGAACTGGAGTTAATTATTAGAGTAAAGAGAATGATGGATGACTTAAACTAATTCAAGATTTACAGGAATAAAAAAGAAAAAACTAACAAAGACAGATGCTGAAAGAAAAGTAAATATGCATGTCATGTCATGCATATTAGTAAGACAAAATAAACATGGAAATTGATATAGACATGGTAGCATCTGAATGCCACTCAGGAGAAAAATGTTTAGCCATGCATTGCCTCCATAAATGTCTTTACTTTTAATTGTTCAGTTTCAAACACAGCAGATATTTATAATCCAGCTGTTCTCCATAATCTAGCTAATCTTTTCGCATCCGTCTTAACATACTTAGCCAGTTTGTGTCGCATCCTAACAGGAACACAAAACTCATTGTACAGTGTGTTTTCTTATGAGCGTTGTGCTCTCTGTCTGCATCATATGTGAACAGAAATTGGGGCCTGAAGCGTGTCCGTGTCTCTGCTGACACCCACCTTGTCTTCCGTCTGCAAAAACACGGAACATCACACTGTTACACACTCGTCTGTGCCCTTCACACAGCTGTCTTCAACCACAGTCAACCAGAACATGCATATATGCACACCCCAACATGAGTGACACCCTAAAGATGTTACTGAACCACTCTCCGAGCTGCATGCCACGTTCGACGCTAAAAGCTCCTGGCAACAACATGTAATCGCACAAACTGAAGAGGCAAGCAAAGACGCAGAACTGGCCCTGATTATGGCACACGGAAACACCTTAGGAAGCACATTGACTTAGCAGCTAAAATACGAAGGTAAATATATTCCTCGACTAAAGTTTGACCAAAGAGCGAAACTTTATTTCTGGCTGGAAAGCTGCACAATGGAAAGCAAATAATCGCTGTGATGGAACTGTACTTATTACAAACTTATTAGCATTGTGAATATGTGGCTGATTCCAATGAAAAATTAAGGAGATACCAACTCTGCAAACTGAGGCAAATAAAAACTGTGATGGAGCTGATGTTAAAATGAGAAGAAACACACAGAAACAAGAGACAGGGTGATAGCAGATGAGGAAAAGATGCCACTGTGAGGAGGATGAACGAGAAAGGATAAAAGGGAGAGGGAAGGCAAGGGGGCTGAGTCCACGTTCACCTCGGTGAGGGTCCTTCATGAAACTGCAGGATCTGTTAGCTAGCGAGCGACGGGCGGCATGACAAGAGCTAGCACACAGTAGGGACAGACTGCTGCAGGAGTTTTACCACACTCCCTCAGCCAGCGCAGTTCAGGCACATTCTGCTTTTTCTCCCCCGTTTCCCCATTCTATTCAGTTCTAATCCCACTGCCATCTCTAGTCGTGAGCCAATACACTACTGTTTGCACATTATCGGAAAATATTTTCTTTCCCGTCTTCATCCTTCCCACCTTTCTTTGTCTGATTCCTCTGGGTGAGCATCGTTAGGTGAACTGTGCTCAACAACAGAAACCCCAGGTCCGATCTCTGGAAGGGGTCCATCCGGCGGAGTGAAAAGCTCTAAGCAATTGCCTGGCTGACCTACAGGAGTAAATAACCACATTTTTATTACTGGGAATTTTAAGTCAAATGTAATCAGATCAGCATAGGATAATTAAACGTAACAGTAGAAAATATTATTTAATTATTGTGAAATAATAAAGTGTGAAATAAAAAGTAAAGCTTTTATTTCTGTTTTTTATTTCTTTGTTCCACCTTTTCTTTTCTTATTTTTTTATTTGTGATGAGAGACAAACTGGATTTAATCAGAGTAATGTAATAAAAAAAGAAAGAAAAGTTAAGCAAGGAGCCCCTATGGAAAACTATTAATATCCCTTAGATTTGTTTATGGTTTCTCACATTACAATCACACACTTCACAGATTCTCATTTGGATTTAGGTCTAGATTCTGACTAAGTCTTTTTAACACAATATACTTTGATGTAAAGCATTGCCTTGTTGTTATGGCTGTAGATGCTAGAAGGTGAACCTCTGCCACAACCGCAAGTCTTTCAGCTTTTCTACCTCCCCTTCCTCCTCATTCACAGCTACAGCTCAAAAAATTTGAATATTGAGAAAAGGTTCAATATTCTTCTTCTTCAATATTTCAGACAGAAAAACTCATTTTATAGATTACACGGAGTGAAACATTGTAGGCCTCTATTTCTTGTAATTTTGATTTAGAGATAACAAAACCAAAAGGTTCATTGTAGTCAAAAGGTTAAATATTGGAAGCTTATGGTGTCTCACCCTAAATAGTTAATTAACTCTAAACACCTGCAAAGGTTTTCTGAGCCTCCAAATAATCTCCTGGTCTGGGTCAGTAGGCTACACCATGACCAAGAGATGGCTGTATTTATACTGAGATTAAAAAGGTGTCTTTATGCTAAAACTGAATTCAATTGGTCAAATGTGTGGTTGTAATGTAACAAAATAGGATCAGGGAAAATGAATAACTCTAGAAGGCACTGCAGATGTCATTTCTTATCAGTTTTCAGTGTCAATACAAAGTAGAATTTACTGCGCTACCATCGGTTGGAGTAAGCTCTGGGTTGTTGGCGGTACTTAAGTTGTTGCCTAAAAGTCCAGCGGGCTCCACGTTAGGCACCATGGTTGAGCTCTCAGGTTTTTTGATGGAAGGAACTGGAGTTTCGCTCAACGAGCCTCGACCAGAACCCCCTTTAGCTTCCTTTCCTTTACCATCTTTTTCCGCTGTAGGAGAAAAAATTGACATTTGTGAAAGTTGAATTACTAACAATGCAGTTACAAAAAGCCATAAACTAAAAGCACTCCAATCAGGTTAAAAAAATAGAAAAGATTATGAGACAGGCAAAGAATTCAAGTATGTTTGGTGCAATCAAGCCTCATGCTAAGGATGATATGGTTAGTCTGACAGAAGTGAGTATCTTAACTCCTCCATGTGAACTTCCTTAGGACACCAAAACTAGAAATCTACTGAAACTCCAATGAATAACGATGCACCCACACCCTCTTGATGTTTGATTTAGGACATGCAGGCATGCTGATGCATTGATTAGTAGAGATGCTTTTATTCTACAGATAACAAGGGAGGTGGACTCTGAACAAAGAGTACCTTCAGGATCTTTTGGTTTGACCTCGACTGCAACAGGAAAGAAGGGCAGGACAGGTTCTTATATACAGACCATCAATAAAAATCAATATACAAAAATGCTAACTACAAAAAAGAGGAAAAAATAGGTTTTTTAATGTCTCTAATGCATAGTTATAATATATATCTAACATATATTCATTTCGTATAATTGTAAATGTTTAAAATAAACCTACACAGACATGATATAAAAATTATGTATAAATTGAAAATAAAAGTATATACTGCTGCCTCCAATCCAGTTAGGAACATGGAACCTTGTCTTGTTTTTTGGCTCATGATTCTTCTGCAAAGATTATAGAACAAAACAGAAGGTGAAATAAAAACCTCATGCGCAAAAAAAATAATTCCAACCTAATAATAGTTTTATAAAGGAAGCTGCTTTATTTCATTTCATTTTATTGGACAAGGATGCTTTCTTTCTGCATTCATGAGGATACTTTACCTTAATCCATGGGAAACCTCTTTTGGACTTCTTGCTATCGCCTGCCCTGTTTTTAACCTCAAGGTGCTTCATGTAGGCAGCCACTGCAGAAAAGATGGCTTGGCTAAAAGAAAAGTTAAAGACAGTGGTTACGTAAAGAAGAAGCAATAAAAAACATTTTCAAAAGATTTTTCCCCACGGACATTCCTCCAGAATGCTACTTAAAGAGATTGAGACATCCCCAGATAACAGTAAGGCTAACCATCCAACAGCAATGCTGGATTTTATGATAATGGCAGCCTTCAATAAGAGTTGAGGTGAGGGAAATGCTCAAAAACAGATAGCCGTTTACAGTTTGTTATGCTAACAATGTGAATCGCTAACATAAAATGCTAATGGAGTTTAAAATGTGAACAGTGACTGTTCTCTCGCTCTCTGCAGAAAGAAATTTAACTATTATATAGTAAATATTTTTTGGGCAAATTATTTATTCATATTTGGCCCTTAAAGTCATGACTGTAGTCTTGACACCAAGTGCCACCACATTTTAATTGAATGCCTGCTACAGCTATACCTTTTATAAAAAGGAAAGTGGTGCTTATTAAACATCCAGTGGTGTTTTTTTTTTTAAGTATGTGATCCCATTAAATAAATGGCATCTGGCATTATAATGCCGTTTATTAGATAGGTAGAGCTGGAAAGCATTTGATTATTGACAACACTGGCTTTCTATTTTTTTTCAAGTAGTAAACAACCAAAGGAAATATTTTAGAATTTTGTAAATAAAAGTTCTTCGAGAGTTTGGTTTTTGGTAATGCTTTGCCAATAACAGAGATCGGGACACAAAACTGAGCAGTATCTCTGGTTTACAAGTCATGAATCAAAGAAAAAACTGTACTAGTTCAAAACTTTGTCAAACTTTAGTCAAATAAAAATGACATGGTAATGTTTTTGTACTTCAAAGGCTGCATTAATCATTTTTGAAATAGATTGGATGAAATTAGAAAGGAAAAAAAGGTCAAAGATTAAATTGGGGAGGGGGGGAATTGAACCAGGAAGAGGGGAAGCTTGCAAAAAGTTATTATTTTTTTTAGAGGTGGAGCTTTGAATAGTGGGAAGAAGAGACAATATGACCTAAGGCAGAGAGAAAGGAGGAGTAGGAGAGGTATTTGAGAAAAGTAGGCGTGTCATGGGTGGAGCGCAAAAAAGCAGAGCATTATATTAGAAACCAACACACTGCTCTAAACTGCATCCTCCTTGGAGAACATGACTACAACACAAAAGGCTCAAAGCAAAGGACTTATGACACAAAACTGCAAAATTACGCAGAGCATTTTAACAAAACACTTACAATGGATCATAAAAGATACAAAATAAGGAAAGCAGTAATTTTTTAGAGAACGAAAGCGTAAACGTTTAGTTAACTCTTCTGCAAAAGTAACTATTTATAGACATTTTGGTGGGCTTGAATGCACATGCAAAAATCTTGTGGTTTGGCCACACTCAGGTCAATCATGCATAGCTTAAATGCACACAAACAAAAACAGCAAGTAAATCTTTTCAGAATTATTAAACTTAAGTAAAATCAGGATGACTCACCATTTATCCTCATCTGGGACAAAAGTAAGTCTAAAACAGAAGAGAAGAAACCAATGAGAAAGACACCAATGACTTGTCAAGTGGGAAAAATAAACAACAGTTATTAACAGCTTACCTCTTCTTTTTAAGTAGCATTTTTCTGTTCGCTCGTTTGACTGATTATCAGTTCTGTTTTGGGTCGGTGGAATTTAAAGTGACTAAGCTTGTCTTGTTGCAACTCAAAGCTGACTATCTGGTTGTTGTGCTCAGAGTTAAAGCTTTTGATCATATTCCAAATTTTGCACAAAAAAGGAGAACCAATAAAAAAAACAAAATAAAAAAAAGAGATCAAAAATGACAAATGAAAAGCATCCAACAGTTCAACAATGTCTATTCTTGTTCTGCAAAAGCTATACTTGCACATGCAAAACAAATGCAAATTAAAACTATAGTCTCCTAAATATCTGCTATGTTTCTTCTCCAGTAAAGTCAGCAAAAAGGAAATCTGAAATCCGAAAGGCTACAACACAGCGGAAACGGTCTATTTAATCATGATTCCGTCTGATGCAACATGCAGGCAAGACTGTAGACATTCGACCCTTGTGTTTTCAGATGAGCATAAAAGAATGGGAGGGGTCTTCCCGGGATTTCCCCGCATTATCCAATCAAATGTCTAGTTCAGCTAGTTTGCATCACCATGTAGACCAATGAACAACAAATGGGGTGAGGTGACTGTGCTGTGGTCAAGTGAGAGAGGAGGTTTATGTGTGTGGAGGGTGATCGGGTGCATGATTGTGGGAGATTGTAGGAGGGATAGGGACAGAGATGACTGTCAGAAGGCATGAATACAGTGAAGCTCATCGGATCATTTGTACAATGGAGATAGATGTCCAAGAGTGCAGAACCAACTAAGAGGCTAAAGCTGAATTAATGTCTTTGATAAATTGACAGGATCGGAAACTCCTTCCACTATCACTGTGTCTGTTTTCACAGGGTGACAGCAGAGTGTGAACACTGCGTTTCCTTTTATTTCTACTTCCTTCTCCTTTCTTGTGACAGGATGAAGTCAGACAATCCTCTGCCCTCTCCATGGCCTCTTTTCCTTCCCCGTCTGACCGGCTTCTCGAACAGGATAAAAAAAAATAAAAAAATAAAAAAAAAACTGTTCATGGCTGCGGAGTCAAGGACAACTTTCATCCAAACTGCTACTTGCTTTCTTTAACTCTGCACATCACAGAGGCTATGCTGGACTGACAATCTTCAGGATCTTTCGCTCTCTGTGCCTCTTGTTGTGCATAACCCCCCTACATCCCACCCAACAAAGACTTGGCAAAACTCCAGGGAGAGCCTTCCTGCCAACGTGGCACTGCTGCCTCCATCATTTCCTCTCTGCCTTCTCATTTCCTTCTCCAGCTGTTTTGTTGCGCTTCTGTCGCAGATCTCTTGCAAACACTCTCTCACCCTGAGAGCTTCTTTTTCCTCTAATTTACTGCTGGATTCCCCACACTGCTTCAGCTTTAATATGTTGCATACGGGCATACACAGGAATCTACTGATTCCCACCCAGAAACACCCATCCTTTGTGTGTGTGTGTGGGGGGGGGGGGTCTAAATAATAGAAACAACAATAATCAAAAATATTATTATTTTTACACTGTTACACACACCGAGCAGCTTTTGAACATAATTGTTGTGTAATTAGCCACGAGTGGCTATCAGATTCTTCATTATGACTTGAGTAAAACTAATATGGAATCCAGCGTTCAGTCTGGAAAAAACTTGGAATTTTACTTCTGCATTTTGCAGGTCTGGATAGAAATAAATGACATGAAAAAATAGCTATTTCCAGACTTCATTCCCCACCCTTCCTTACTTCTGTTAAATCTTTCCGTACCATCTTTCTTCCCTTTGTCCTCCCTTTCTTTTGTCCTTATGTCCTACCTGCTTTCCTCCCTTGGATACTGAATTACTTTCTTCCTTCTTGGCGACATTACTTTTTTCTCTCCAGACCTTTCCTTCCTTGCCTCCTTCCTTCCATCCTTGTGTCTTTCCTTCCTACTTTTCTTGTGGGCATTCCTTTCTTCTATCCTTTGTTCCCTGTGCCCTTCCTTTCTCTCATTCTCTCCCTCCTTTATAGCAATCACTACTCTAGCTATACTGTATATTTCAGTATAGATTACAGCTTCAACATCAGCTGTGATGAATTTGACATATTTTAAGCTGATGTCAAACTAGATAAACATTTCTAGGAGAACAACTAATAAACATTTGGGTCATTAGAAGATGAGCTGGGTATTCCATCATTTGGGACTGCATGTGTCTCAGTTTTCAGTTCCTTATAGCAACAGAAACCAGCTGGTAAAACTGTCATGAGCCAAATTATTGTTAAAGAAATGATCAGTTACAACATTATTATGTCACTGCGCATCACAATGCACTTTTCCATCTATTTTTTGATGCGAGTCTGAGATGGGGAGCAGCTCTGGGCAAGTAATGGCAGGATGACCAACTCTTCTGCTGTCCAAATATCACTTTGAAAAAATATATATTAAAACACTTAATTTGCACTCAAAGATTAAATAAATGTACTGAAAATTGAGCCTCAACTCTTGAACATGAATAAGACTTTAGGCTGTGAAGTAACTCCTGACAAAGAAAGAAAATGCAACTCACTGTGAATCATACATCTTCTCCAACAGATTCTCAGCCACAGACTTCTCCTTCATGTCCATCGGGACGCGGTCAGTGGGATAGTGATTCTCTACATCTGCCACCAGGTCCTCACAGAGGGTCATACCCATCATCCTTTTTTGCCTGTGTAAGACAAGCAGGGTGAATTGTTATGGGAGAAGTTTACCTGTTAAGGGAGAAGTTTCCTACATTAAAGAAAGACAAACTTTTAGTTTCAACTGCAGAGTATCCACATCATAGTTTAACAACTCTACAAATACCCTCCGTCTTGGTCTTCCCTGTTTATTGTTACAAATTTAGCCCACCAGCACAGGTGAATAAAGTATTTGTCTTTCAATAGACACACATTTTACATTCTCTTTAATTTCATAGTAAGGAACACATCTATCCAGGGGCTTTTACTCGAAAACAAGACATTGTTACATCCAAATCTGCTTATGAATAATTTAAAAAAATTGGCAAAATACAGTAAGCCTTTCAAAGAAGTAGAGTGTCTGATGTAGACACAACCCCCCCCCCCAATCGAGCCCAATAGAATTTGCAAACTGGATCCCTTTCTTTTAAAAATGCGAACATACAAACCCCACTTTTAACATGTTAGAGCTATGATGATCCTAAAATAATCTGACTACTTTGTATAATCAAAATTGAGCATGCTTAGTTTGGACACTGCTGGTGTATGTTGTTTCAGTGTTTCTTTGTTGTTTTTTTCCACAGTAAGAAGGAAGCATTTTGAGAAATTTGGCTGAACTGACCAACACAAAATAGCATTAATTCACAGACACTAAAAATATGTAGATATTTCTATTGTATGTCTTTAAACCGATAATGGATTTGTTTGTCCCTTTACTGTTTGTCTTGAGATTCTGAAACTAATGAGAATAGACTAAAGCTCTAAGGTCACATTGTGGGGAAAAAAGCCCAGAAATGTTTATACTTCAGATCTTCATAAATATGCTCCCTCTTTGGCGGCACAGGGTGATATGGGATGGATCCCTGGTATAATAAGGAGAAAGTGTGATATGATTAGACTGTGGAATCGTTTTATTAATATGTCTGATGACAGGATCAATAAGAAAGTTTTTCTCTGGAGTAAAGTTCAGAACTCTCCATGGGCTGTAGAGATTCACGCTATTTTTGAATTAGTCGATTTTCAATATATCTACAGAAATAATTTAACATGCAGTATAAACAAAATTAGTGAAAAGCTACTTGTCGCGTTCAATGAAAAATGGTTAAGTGATATAATGTCAAAACCGAAATTACGGACATATGTCCAAATCAAGCATAATTATGGAATAGAATCATATGTTAAAACAAATTTACCAAGAAATCAAAGATCCTTGATTGCCCAATTAAGAATGGGAATCCTTCCCCTGGCACTTGAGGTTGGCAGATTTAAAAATATCTCAGAGGAACAGAGACTCTGTGAACTTTGCGATTTACAAGAAGTGGAGAATGAATCTCATTTTCTTTTATATTGTCCTTTCTACGATGAACTAAGAGTATCAAGTGTAAATGAACTGCTTGCCCAAAACCCTGAAATATTTTGGAGTAATGACGATGTCAGGATGGAGTGTTTGTTTACTTCTAATGTATATAAGTTAGCCTCTTTTGTTACCAAAGCCTGGATGAAACGTCAGGATGGTTTATATAGTTAGATGTTAATATTGTTAAGCATCTACTTTTGGTTTCTGGTCTGCCTATGTTTTGTTATAATGGTGTCTTGTAAGCCCTTGTTGGGCTGGGCATGTTAACGCATGACACAATAATCAAAAACAATCATCATCTAATGTCCAATAAAGTCATAAAATAAATGTTCCAAAAATCCAGTTGATTAAATAAATGCATTATTGTTGTTTTTCCTTTATGGCTGAGAAAACCTTTTCTTTTTTGGGGGGGGATGGGGGATGTGAGGCTTTAACACAAAAAAACAGTTTTAATAACCCACAGAGGTTATTTGAGAGCAGAAATGATGGTGAATGAAAAGGAATGCAGCAAATGCGCTTCACCACTTTGAACTGCAGCTGGTCACTGAAGTGGTCATAACTTTAGTGGTTTAAATTAACAAAATATTAACGGTGGACCAACAAATCTGCTAAGGAAGTATGAAAGTAAAACCAGTGTCATAATGGTACTGTGATAGAGCCATAGATCTGACTTCCACGATACAAGTCATGTCCAACTAAAAGTCCATAACCCTAAAACTCTCTAAGAGTTAAATCTAAGAATGCTAGGGGAAACGATGGTTAAGAGAAACCAAGCTACAGTCGTGGCCAAAGGTTTTGAGAATGGCACAAATATTAGTTTTCACAAAGTTTGCTGCAAAACTACTTTTAGATCTTTGTTTCAGTTGTTTCTGTGATGTACTGAAATATAATTACAAGCACTTTATACGTTTCAAAGGCTTTTATTGACAATTACATGACATTTATGCAAAGAGTCAGTATTTGCAGTGTTGGCCCTTCTTTTTCAGGACCTCTGCAATTCGACTGGGCATGCTCTCAATCAACTTTGCGGCCAAATCCTGACTGATAGTAACTCATTCTTTCGTATTCACTTCTTGGAGTTTGTCAGAATTAGTGGGTTTTTGTTTGTCCACCCGTCTCTTGAGGACTGACCACAAGTTCTCAATGGGATTAAGATCTGGGGAGTTTCAAGGCCATAGACCCAAAATTTCAACGTTTTGGTCCCCGAGCCACTTAGTTATCACTTTTGCCTTATGGCACGGTGCTCCATCGTGCTGGAAAATGCATTGTTCTTTACCAAACTATTGTTGGATTGTTGGAAGAAGTTGCTGTTGGAGGGTGTTTTGGTACCATTCTTTATTCATGGCTGTGTTTTTGGGCTAAATTGTAAATGAGCCCACATCCTTGGATGAGAAGAAACCCCACACATGAATGGTCTCAGGATGCTTTACTGTTGGCATGACACAGGACTGATGGTAGCGCTCACCTTTTCTTCTCCGGACAAGCCTTTAACCAGATGCCCCAAAGAGGCTTCATCGGAGAATATGACTTTGCCCCAGTCCTCAGCAGTTTATTCACCATACTTTCTGCAGAAGATCAATCTGTCCCTGATGTGTTTTTTTTAAAAAGAAGTGGCTTCTTTGCTGCCCTTCTTGACACCAGGCCATCTTCCAAAAGTCTTCGCCTCACTGTGAGAGCAGATGCGCTCACACCTGCCTGCTGCCATTCCTGAGCAAGCTCTGCACTGGTGGCACTCAGATCCCGCAGCTGAATCCTCTTTGGGAGACGATCCTGGTGCTTGCTGGACTTTCTTGGGACGCCCTGAAGCCTTCTTAACAAGAATTGAACCTCTTTCCTTGAAGTTCTTGATAATCCTATAAATTGTTGATTTAGGTGCAATTTTAGTAGCCACAATATCCTTGCCTGTGAAGCCATTTTTATGCAACGCAATGATGGCTGCATGCGTTTCTTTGCAGGTCACCATGGTTAACAATGGAAGAACAATGATTTCAAGCATCACCCTCCTTTTAACATGTCAAGTCTACCATTCTAAGGACTATGCAATTCATCTGATCACTGTTCATAACATTCTGGAGTATATGCAAATTGCTATTATAAAAACTTAAGCAGCAACTTTTCCAATTTCCAATATTTATGTAATTCTCAAAACTTTTGGCCACGACTGTACTGTCAGGTCAAGTAACTGAGAAGCTTACCTGAAATCTTCCAATTGTTTAGCTACTTCTGCAGCTTGAAATTTCTGGACATCGGCTGCAAAACGCCTCTGGGTATCATCTGACAGCAATTCTGGGCGAGTTCGGTCTTAGAAAAGGTAGAGCAGAGATTATAGCAATTAACATTTCCAAAAAGGAAACAACACGAAAAAACCCCCAGAATTTTTTGAAAAGCTTAAATGTATATAATATTCAAAAATATGACCTACCCAATTCAAAGGATAAACTGGATGGCATTGACACTCTGAGAATCTGTAATGTACACCACATAAAAAAACTGTTAAGGAGAAATACAAAAAGGAATATCTGATATAAGATGTTTATATCATATAATGATGTACATTCATAATAAAATTAAGCAAACCCCCTTTAAATGGTAAAGATGTAAATTTTTTGAAGATACCTAAAATGTTTTAAAGGGTTATAAAATAGCACTGGCATAAAATCATACAGTGTTTATAAAATTGGGGCAGTTTTAAGATGACAAAGGTCAGCTTTGGTCTTGGTCCTTCTCACACCGAGCATTAGGTTTAACTAGAAGGTCCAACTAATCTGTACTTACAGTATATGAAGACACTATGTGGGTTATCTGCTGCAGAAACTGAGATTGCTAATGACATCTTACTGAATTTTACTTAAAAAAAGAAGATTAATCTTGAACTGCTCAATTAAATATATATATTATGGCATGCAAAACCCAATAGTCATTGACCCATTGTTCTTAGAATTTCACAAACCTGTGAAAAGTTGGCTTTATGACTTGGTTGAAACTGTAGTGTGTGTGCTTTTACAAACCTCAGGTTAGATTTAAATCATTGCAGGATTTGTTAAAGATGTTTCAGATCATGTAAAAGCCGTACAACTGTACATCTACTTAATTCTAAATGAGCAGTGGGTTTAACTAAAACAATATGGTGCAGTTGCTGTCTTTATCCACCAGGGGTCATTTCAACACCAGCAATAAAATATAATATCAGAGGAGAAAGCAAAAGGATATTCATAATAAGAGCTGGAAAACTCTGTTATGGAGATACACGTAACTACATCGTCTAACTTAGCATCTACAGGATCACCACAATTCTGCTTTAATTATTTCTTTTTTTAAACTGAGACCTAAGATGGATAATTCCTCCTGAGTGGTTTTTCCCACGATCTCGACAGGAAGTTGAAAGGTCAAAGGACAGATGGAGAGGGAGAGAGTACAGCAGAGTTAACAGACATGTATGGTCTGAGAAATGTTTTAGGCGGAGGTGCAGAAGAGAGGTGAGGGAGGTCAGGTGAGCAGGGAAAGTGGAAGGCTGTATGAAAAAAGGTACCGAGGGCAGCTGCTTTAATTGAGAACTGAGAGCAAACAGAGATGTTGGGTACAAGCAAACAAACTCATGGTCACACCATGTTCTTCTCTCTTATCAGTGCAGGATATTACAGGTGCATCTAAATAACTGCATAAAATTCATTTCAACAAGTGATTCTCAGACATTTCATTATACATGGATGGAAATATGTCAAGCTTTTATTACTGTTGGCTTCGATGATCATGGCTCACAGCTAATGAAAATGTCAAAATATTTTATACAAGTTTAGAATTTTAAAGAAGAAAAATAATAGAACAGAGTCGGCAGGTGGAAAGTTCTGCTTGAAGATGAAATTAGCATCTCCACAAAGCTTGTAAGCAGAAGGAGAAGCATGGAGTGCTCCAACATTTCCGGGTAAGATGGCCGTGCAGACTGTGGAATGGATAAAAAAGGTGGACCAACACCAGCAGATCCTAGATCATCACTGAATGTGGAAACTTCACATTGGATCTCTTACAACTTTGACTCTATGTCTCTCTAGGCTCATTCTAAAGTATCGGACTTGGTTTCCAAATGTAAAAGAAAGCATTATTTGATTCTGAAAAGAGGACTTTGAAACACTGATTAACAGTCCAGTTATTTTTCTCGTTAATACAGGTAAGGCCCTGTGAGCATTTTCTCAGGTTTAGGATTGGCTTCACACAAGCAATCCAACAATTATAGCTCATGTCCTGGATACATCTGTGTGTGGTGGCTCTTGAAGGTCCAACTCAAATCAAAGTTTAGTTCAGATCTTGAGGAGCCCCCACATTAAAGTCAACCATTCTTGTTTAGTTTAGTTTTTTTGCTCGATTTTGATGAAAGATTGCTTGGAAAAGTGTTTTACAACTGGTTATCTTTTGAATTACTGCATTATCCTATTAATGCACTAACTTGACACATAAACTTTGATCTTTACTATTAACCAAGATGCTAACTTCGGAACACTTGTCAAACAGTCTGAAATAGCTCATTAAAAAAAAGTAAACTAAAAATAAAAAATCTCTGATGCTCAAAGGTCATGTTCACCCATACAGACTAATTTGAAATAACAGGTTTCAGCTCTGTTCCAATAATCAACAACGTTCCAACTTGTGTGGTTAAAATGTTCTGTGTTCACTTTTTGCGTCTAATTTGGCTTGTTTGTTTATGTCATTGTCTCTAGAGTTCCTCAGTACTAGCGTTAAAGTGAAAGAGAAAAATGAAACTTCAACTGACTCTCTGTGCAGTCAAGAGTAAAAACTACTGTAGAAGCAGGAATTTATAGGTGTGTGTAAGCTCAATGCCAAGAAGGAAAAGGTAATCAGCAATAAGTAATTGTTGCTACCCATCAATCTGGATGAAGCCATTTTGGATTAAACAATCGGTATGTTAACATTTCTAGATAAAGAACTGACATTTTACTTGACTGTTAATGCCAATCCCTACTCTACAGAATGAAATCTTTCACCCAGTCAAATGAGAATATGGAGGAAAGTATGTCTCTTAACTGTGTGCTTTTCACTTTGTGCCAGTCACTGTTTAATATTAAGTTTAAGTTCATGAGTTATCAATGTAATTTATTTATTTATTTAAATGACATATTTCCATGGTGTTAACAATTATTTTTTTATACTTTTATTCCTCAAGAATATTTTCATTTGAAATCTGCTTTCCCCCTGATTAACATTTTTTCACAGATATAGTGTAGCGTTCTACTTACTGCACCCTTCTCCAAGAAGTTGTTGTAGAAGTCTGGAAACTGTTTCTTGGTATCTCTAGCATTTAGGTTCTTCATGATGTCAGCATGAAGATAACACAACTGTGAAAGAGACAAAAGTTAAACATAAGAAAAAAACTAAATTTTTTAGTTTCACACCTGCAACGGCTGTTGATGCGGGAAGCCATTTAAATATTCACCACAAAACCTAAAAAGCATCAACACTGTGCTTAATAAGTACAAACAAAAGATGGACGACTCTGCAATGGAGAACGCATTTCTCAAATCATATCAGTTATTATTGTTATTAAATAGCATTTCTTTACAATCTGTAGAATCTATATAACTGTAGATGAACAGACAAATAAACTGATGGATTGATAGACGAATGATGGGTAGGTGAAAGGACAGATGTACAAATGAATGGATAAGTGGATGAATGGAAAGATGGATCAACAGATGTCAGAGATAGACAGGTGCATAGATGGATAATGGATGAACATATGGACAAAAGACAAACAAATGGATGATTGACATACAGAAGCGGGAACAACCTTCCCTAAAACATGAATTTATTTTCTTTTAATGCATACAAATTTAAATGAAATAAACCTGTCCATCAGCAGTGTGAGACTTTCCTAACATTGAAAGAGCACTTAGTCTACAGAAAACTTAGTACAAGTTACTCATCTTCTTCAGATCTAATTCCCAACTGTATGGCTAAATTATTGAACTAAACTTGCCTGCTGTAACAGATTTTCAGAGAGTTTCACAGAGTTTGAAAGAGTCAAAGGTGAGAAAGCACTCCTTTTACAGTTCACAGTTCATAGATTCATAAGTAGAAAAATAGGGCAAAGGATAAAAAGTTACATCCAAGCACATTTAAGGCATGCTTGAATTATTTCAGTGGGAAATTGTATAGAGTTACTTTAAAAAAAACAGGAAATCTTTTTTTTTATGTACAGAGTTTTTAAAGCCAATAACGATAAAGGTATCAATACAAACATAGTTGCATTTTAAAAACATAAAAAGCCCCAGAAGAAGACTAAGCCACATATCTAAAGACAGAGCATCTTCATTGGAGAGTGCAGCATTTTTTCCACAGTCACCCAAAACAAACAGACTCTAGAGAGAGTATTTCATTTTTAGCCTGGAGTGTAAATTCCTCTACACTCTTGGAATGGGAAGGTGAGATAGAGGGGGATTCAGTTCACTGCACTTTACAAATTTGGTTTTGGATATTTCTGAGGTCTTTAGACAGCTGTCAGTAAAAGGAAACCGTGATAAATAAATGAAGAAATGAGCAAAAAGGCAAGGCATGTAACAATACATGTATTTTTTTTTCCAACTAAAAGGTTAATAAGGAGAGGTTAACCTTAAATTAAAGGTCAATAACTTCTATTAAAAGCATATGTGAAGCTATAAAGTAACAGTCAATAGATAGTTGAATCCAGAAGTTTCGATACACTAAAACTTTTCTCCTCACTCTGACATTAAATCAGACGAAACTTGACCTGTTTTAGGTCAGATAGGATGATCACAATTGTGTATTTTTCCAAAACCTTTGAATAATAAATAATCATAAAACAAATGATCTCACTCTTTTGCAGTTAGAAATTATTTGGGCAATTATTTACATATTTAGTTACACTCATGTTATTTTTTGATACAGATCTCTACTGTTAGAAAGGCTGTTGTTCTTCCACACTTTTGTTACATTGAGAAAAAGTTTTTCAATAAAAATATTTTGGGTTTTTAACACTGTTATACATTTTACAGCCAATATATCTTATATCATAGATCAAATTCCTCAGAGTCATATAGAAGCAAAGCCGATGGAGATTCATTTGTGGGAATCTACAAGGGATGTAAGAAAATATTGACACACCAATATATCACGATATTTTATTTCCTGATATTCAAGAGCAAAATATCGATTAAAACATTTTTTTTTCAGGATTTGAATGGAACCATTAATGATGACAGTCAATTTTGTAGTAAAATTAAAAGTATGGCAGCTAGTTTGTGGCTGTTTTCATCTTCTTCGTTCCAGTGGATCAACTAGATTAGTAATAAAACTTAATAAAACTGGATGTGGTAAAATATGAAACAGGTTGAAGTGTTTAGAATGCCGTGACAGTTTTTGTACAGTTAAATTCAGTTTTAAAAATATCACAATATATAGTCTTACTTATAGTATTGCAATATATCGTATATCCTCCCCTGTATCACGATACATATCGTATCGCCAGATCTGTGCCAATACAAAGCCCTAGAATCTACTACACACAACTGTCCCCAACTCTAATGTATCCCCTCATATCTTGTCTGCATCTGCACAGACCTAACTCTACTAAATACCTGCAAACTTTAAAACAGATCCCTGACAACATGAAGAAGAATGCACATAGATGTGTTAAAAGTGAGGGAATTTCTAACACTGAAACCTTTTGAAATAACTTTGTAAAACTCAGACTGGGAACAAAGGGCAAACTCCGCCGGCCATAAGAGAGGCCAATGCGGAAGTGACAAAATTTGCAGTTCCCCCCTCATCTGCTAGGGGCTGATTGCAGAAAGGAGTAAGTTCCCACTGACTCCCATGTTAAAAATGCAGGAATAAACATGTTTACAGCCAAGTTATAAAAAACCTTCATAGGTTTAATAGGTCAAGTTTACGGTCATGACAGGAGGGGTGAATTTTCTTGTATAACTCATCCGTTTAGATCTAATTTAAGCTTGAAATTATGAATAATAATAGGCATGTCCTTTTGATTGATAGGTCTCAGATGAGCAGTCAGCACTAGCGCTGGTGGCTAGTGGCTTGCTGCACCCCCCCCCCAATAATAAAAGTATTGGCCATTTTGTCTCTCTGAACTTGACCATCAGTCGAGTCCGCAATGTTTAGTCACGTTTGGATGTTAATCGTGCACTTGTTGGACAAAGATGGCTTCCTGTGGTATTGATTGATTGCACTAACAGACCGTTAGTCTCTGCTTCATTTTTTCCGGTAAGTAAAATTATATTCCTGCTGAGCTTTTAAGATAACGCTGCTTGGTCAAAAATGGGTTGAAATGATCACATTTCTTCTTTACTTTACATACTGAAAATTAAAACTTGTTTTAATTAAAATTCAAATAGTTTTAGTTAAAGTTATGGACCAACAAGGCTTCGTGATTTTATGTGACATTATTACTAAATCTGCCTAGAAGGCAGAGGGGTAGCAGTCACTCAACTGCGGTTTTCTGGCTAAAAGCGCCCGCTAACCTCCATTAGCTTCAGTTAGCTCTGGGTTAGCTTTAGTTAGCTCATAGCTAAATCAGCTCAGAGTTTTATGGGTGTCAATCATCCGTCCCCACCCTCAACCACACTCTCAGCACCACCTCTTTGCCAATTTTTTGTATTTTCTGGCCGTGACAAGAAGTGTGACGCAGCCAAGATGGCGGTAGTGGGAACCAACAAATCTGTCACCCCTATAGCTTTCAAATCTCATCCAATGAAGGCAAGATGTAGGGTTCTCACCAAGGGAGCCGGGTCGAACTGAAGAATGACATGTTGCATGAAAACCAGCAGGTGAGTTGGCTTCTTCTTTAACAACTCGATGTTGTCGAAATGTGGGCATTTGTCATCTGTTGGCTGCGATGAACAAATAAAGACAGACAAGAAAAGGACAGAGAATTACAAACGTAAGTTAAAAGTAGTGATAAAGTTAGATTCAACTGTTTCTCTCTTGCTTTACTCACGTCTTGTAAATCATTCTCAAAGTCCTCGTCTTCAGCCCCGATGATGCTCATGGCTGGCTTAGAGCAGTGAGCTCCAAACAAACCCTGGTGGAGAGACGGAGGAAGAAAGGGGGAGAAAACAAAACAAAATAATTAGTTAATATTATAATCTTTATAATACATTTCTAGACCTTACTCTAATTCTTTTGATTCAATAGATCCTTGCTAAGCAGAGGTAAACAGAAAACCACATAAGAGTCTGAACACCATGAACTTCCCCAGAGTAAAAACCAACAAAGTAAAAACAAAAAGTTCATTTCAATTATTCCAGTATCATTTGTTAAAACGTTCAGCATTATCAAAGCTGTAAAGATACTTGCAGCCTATATCCTGTTACAATTAGGTTAGCTGCTGAGCTCAGCGGGAACAGTTTCGACTTCAACTTGAGCAACAGTGAGTTCTTACTCAAACAACAGAGAGCTCTCTTGTAGATGGCATGACGTAACCTTCCAGATCTAAAAATGGCACTGAGTTAATCTGAAAATAAAGGTTTAGGTCAGCACTCGACTTTGAAATCAATGAATAGGAGGGGAAACAAAATGCTTCAGAACATATGACAAACCCACCTCCACCCTTTACACGCTGCACCACTTCCCCTTCCCCAAAACACACAAACAAAACACAGCTCCTGTATTCAGTCTTCTGAAGGCCACAGACCCAGAGCCGCCAGCAGGGAACACCCAAACAAACATCAAAAAGGTAAACTGTACAACGTCGGGTGACAACAGTGGACACAGTGTAAAAATTAGGTGAAGCTGTAAGGAGGAGGAGATGTGATGTGTAGAGCACCAAGAAAAAGACATCTGCCCCTTACAGAAATCCCTGTTTTACTCTATGGTGTGACACTTTCAATCTATTAGATCTAACACATTTTTAATTTAAAGGATAAACAGAGTAAATATGAAATGCAAGAGGAATGAGGGGGCAAGTATTCACTTCAGCATAATACATCTGATAAATGTAAAGTAAAAAATTACTTTTTCTGTGTATTCTTATACAACTAAGTTGGGAACACTTTATTATCAATGCCAGAGCTTGAAAGTCATTGCAGAAGAGGAGTGGACTTCATGTTAAAAGAGATATGTACGCAAAGATTCTCTAAAGCAAAACCTAAAGAAAACCACATATTTAAATTCCTTCTGGCAAATCTTTAAACTAACTTCACTATCCTTTCTTTTAACTCATTTAATTTTAGTACAAATATTTTAATCTTCTCTGGTTTTATTCTATTCCATGGTTGTGTCTATGTTGCCATGCTTTTTATTTATTTTTTAGAAAAAAAAACTTTTTGAATTTAATGAATGCAGCACCATGTTTAAAGCATGCTGAAAAAGCATGACTATCTAAAAGATTTGGATGCTGGTAATAATATAAATATGCAAGTGGAAAATTCTTAGACTCAAAATAACTTTTTTTTTGCTTGCTTATTTTCATGCAAACACTGTACTTTAATAACTCATCGAAAAGCTGCCTCTAATAGAAATTGTAATAAAGAACATGTTTACCTTTTAGGGGTTCAAAATACACACACTCCACATTGCATATATAGATACATACAGAAGAAGACAATAAAAGGCAATAACCTGCGTCAGTCAGTCCACTTGCATCCCTCAACTACCATAGCTATAAAAATAGATACATTTCAGTGTATTGCTTTATAGGCTCAGCAGTTAAATTCACAGATGGACCCTTAAAACTAACAAGATTGTGCTGGCTTCGAAGGGGCAGGGGCCTATTTAAAGAGATTAGGTAACCTGTCCTGGAGGGTAATGAATAAAACTAGAGCTTCTTGTTGGAAGTCACGAACGCTGCAGCCGCTGGGCTGAAAATGAGAAGCCATCTGTGCAGGGTTTAAAAAGCCAATATTAAACAGGTAAATTAGTACACATATCAGAATGACTAGAGACATGAAGACACAATGCGGATATATTTCTATCAGGGATAACATTATGACCCCTGAAAGAAGAGAGAGTATAAATGATCTGTTTTTGTGCACTATTAGTGGCTGGGCTGTATGAAGCCGCAAGTGAACATTTTGTCCTCAAAAGTTAAAAGTGCTTGAAGCAGAACATCCAGGCCAGCATGAGGATTTGAGTGAGTTTGAAAGGACCTAATTTTAATGGCTCGATGACCGAGAGAAGACATCTACAAAACCTGAGCTCTTATGTGGTGCTCTCAGTCTGGAATACTCTAGATTTATGTAAAGTGGTCTATGTAAGGAACAGTAATGAAACAATGATGTGGTCATGGGCAAAAAAAGTCTCACTTATACACGTAGGGAGTGAAGGCATGTTGATGTGGTTCCGATCCAACAACTGAGCTTCTGTAGCTCAAACGGTTAAAGAAGTTCATTTTGGTTCTGATTGAAAGGTGTCTTATAAAAAAAACATTGCATTGCAGTTTGTTGCACATGGGGCTGCATTACAACAGATCAGCAACAGTATCGATGCTGGACCCTGTCCACAGCAGAAAGAACCAAAACTGGGCATGTGAGAATCAGAAACGGAGCACAGAGTAAGGTGACCAAATATCCTCGTTTCACTGCACATGTCCACTTTTGCAGTTTTCCGGGGCGTCTGTGGAAGACTCAAATTGATGAAAATGTCCGGGTATTCATTGTTTCTTCAGGGCAATACAACAGCCTCTCTCTCATGTGATGTCCTCCCCGAGCTGGTGCTGAGCGCCTGGTTCTGATCCGTTCATAGCTGGAACAGACGGCGAGCTGCAGCTGCTGCTTACAAGATGTCAAAGCACAAGTGTAGCTTTATGGACAAACCGTAAAAGAAATGTCCTTCATACCGTCCGGGTCGCACCATGTGTGACGGAGTACACTGTGCACATAGCTGGCATATTTGTTTTATGTACATGATAAGTGCCAAAGATCCCATAGGTCTAATGGATGCAAAAATGATGAAAAATCAGTGAAAAGTGAAAGTCTCTGAAATTATCAAAGTGTATTTGTGAGACTGCTGCTTTTTATTTATATTATTACATTGAAAAGAAAATACTTATTTTCTTAGAATATAATTTAATTTTTTGTGTAATTTTTGTCCTGTATAACTTAAAATGTGAGCTATTTTTGTTGCAGGGTAATTTTCTAATACAGAAGAGTAATTATTTTTATTATTTATTTCCAGAGATTTTAAAGTAATTTTTGCAATGGTTGACTTTCTAACCAGATAGAGGAGGAACACTTCAAATATGTTAAAATCAAAAGTCTTCTTTAAGTAAACAGAGTATGATTGAAGTGTTTCAGAAATGGACCAGGTGTCCTCTCTTTTGTTGGAAATCAAAATACAGGCACCCTAGCACAGAGCGATAGAAGAAGATGGTCAGGTCTGATCAATCACTTTTCCTATTAATTTAAATAGAAGAATCACCTTCAACAGGAACATCTGAGAGCAAGATGCATTGTGGGCAAAAGCCAAACTGGTTTTGGCACTTTGGGTAATGTTTTGCTTAGATCTATGTGATTTTACTATCCTATCACAAAAAGCACTGTTGGCTACCTTGTACACAGTATAACAGAGACAGTATTACCTGATTCCTGTTGTCTTATTTCAGTAGCATTATGCTTCCTGCTTTAAAGCAAAAATTGTTCTGGAATGATTTGAGAAGCACAACAAGCTATGGGTGCTTATCTGGCCACCAAATACCCCAGATCTCAACTCAATCAAGCATCTTGGGCATGTGCGGAACAAATAAGACAAATCCAAGAACCCTCCATCTCGCAACTTCCTGCACTGAAAGCATCTGACGCTAAAATCTTGATGTACACCAGAGATCTGGTGAACGCAGTGCCTCAAGGCCCGGGGCCATTTTAGCACCGACAGTAATGGGTCATAATGCTATGCCTAATTGGTGCATACATTTCTTTCAGTTCTTAATCACTACAGCAAGAACACAATTCTCATCCTGCATTACAAAAAGACTGGAATCAGTGGTTCTGGGAGATAACTGTAAGAGGCACATAATGAAACAGTGCATATAATACTAATATTTTACATATGGCCATTGGACTATGATATACTAGGGAGTTAGCCCCTTTTAGGATTTAAACCATTTTAGACCATACATAATTCAGAATAACATACAAATAAATAAAAAATTGTTTTGAAAAAAGAAGCATTAAGATAATGTGAAGCTCATTTATTAAATACAACCTTTTAGATGTATGCATGAGCCAAATTATGTAAGTGAATTCACAGTTACTTCAGCTAATTATGGGGGAACCAAAACAATCCTTTCATTTCTGGGGAAGATTTGAAAGGGAGCTCCAGCAAGACTGGATATGTGACTTTAATCAAGTGTATTTGTACAGCGATGTGGTGGCTCTGATAAATGCTTCAGGGTCAAGGAGAGGTCTTCTTGAGGATGACTTAAACAGAACTGGTGGCATGGGAGACAGAGGGGGAAAATGTGTTCATTCATGACTGTATACAGTGGGCTGCATGCTGACAAAGGACATCGCTGGAGCAACATGTGTAGGAGGGGTTAGCTAAACAGAGAGTCTCACAGGCATGTGACAGAAAAGACTGCACATCTGCAGAGACATACACAAACACAGCCACGTTGTATACAACAATAATATTTAGTGTGAATGTTGTTAATGAGTGATAAAGACCAAAATATAGCTATGTTATTATCAGTGAGGTCGTAGAGGAAACTATATATTCTACAATAGAGCGAGAGAGAGCAAGACCATAAGCAAATAACAGAAAGGCTGAATGGAGTACAGCAAAGGTGTTCTGTTTTTTTAATGTTGGATTTCAAAATAGTGACAGCCTTTTGGAAGTCTCAGAGTTATGGCTGCAGAGTAAAAGGATAACATTGTAATTGTGATGTTTCTGCACAATGTTAAGATGACAACAGCTTTTCTGCCAATTAAAACACAAAGAGAGGGGCTGGAGGGTAGTGATAATCCATCTAAGCAACCAAATACATTAACAGGCACGACTGGCATGAATCGCACATAAAAAATGTTATCCTACCAAATATTGCATCTATTAGTCCGTTGTGATTGTGATACTGCACACATTGATACTGTGATGGCAATAGGGTTTTGATGTACTGTACCACTGTAGTCAGAGTAATGGTAAGAGCCTATTTTCTTTAGGAACAGACATGGATTCGGCCGGTTTACCCAAGTCAGCCAAACTAATTGCTAATGTAAGATGACAATCTCTAGTTATTGTCCAGTTTTATGCTGGTTATTCTCTCACACACACATGGTGTGATGTCCCCTATGTTCCTAATATAAATAATTAACGGCAGGAAGACTAGAAAAATATTTTCACAGCTGTTCTTATAAATGTTTATATTAGAGCTCCTAAAGAAAAATCAGAAAAGGCTAGAGCAAACAAATAAACATCTCTCTAGCACAAACCATTCGCACCTAACCTTAAGCTTTTTTTCAAATATTTTTAAAATGACGGCAGCATAACTGATTTTTTTTTCCTGCACAAAATAGCACAAATCTACCACAAATGTTTGACACAGCTTTAAAAGAAAAAAAAATAGATTCAAAGAATGTTTGAAGGGAAACTTTACTCTAAACTTGGTTGCAGCAGAAAAAAATGAAAAAAGTACATGCTTCATTGATAAGTGAAGAAACTGACCAAGCATTACAGAATCTGAGTGGGATCCCGAACAGTGAACCATTTCAGTTTCAGTTATTGCTGAACTCTGAGGATAATGGAAAAGCTTTGAGAACCTTGAGGACAGCTGACTGCTGCTTCCATGTAGCATGCTTCAGCATCCCAGTCCCCTCATTACAGGAGATTCTGAAGTCTGTGCTTTGTTATTGTTATGTCTTGGTTTATTTCAGCGACTCTGTAAAACATTTCGGTATTCTTAGAGGCAAATTGGAGCAGGCAGGGGAAGCTGATTGTGGTCTGTCAGGGGGAAGTGGAGAAGGTCAGTTCCCTTCTACATGTAGCAGTGCAGGGCTACAGAGTAGCTGCCCCTGCTCTAACTAAATTGAACTGAGTGGTCCAGCATATGGCACAGTTCAGGCAACAGATGGGGACGCTGAGAGTTTCAACACTGAGCAGACCTTTTTCTCACCCCCTCACAATAGTGCTGTGTTGAAAAAAAAATTAATTCTCTGATTCTGATTGAAAAAAAATCTTTTAAAAATTGATTCATACATCCAAAAATCGATCTAATCATTTAACATTGTTTGCCCTTTTTACAGCTAGAATAGGAGGAAAAAGCCCAGACAGGTATTTTAAGGCTTGAAAGGGTTAATACTGTTCCCCCGTTTACTGTAACCTAGGGTGGCCCTGAATGGTCACAGCACGCAACTTAAGAAAACACATGCAAAAAGACAAGCAAATTGAGAACACATTTTCATCAATTTGACAACATGTGTGCAGCATTTAGAAAAACGACAACACATTAGAAAAATGTGCTGCAAATAGACCACAACACAACACATTAGAAAAATGTGCTGCAAATTGACCCCAACGCAACACATTAGAAAAATGTGCTGCAAATAGACCCCAACACAAGGGAAGTGAAGTGTTTCCAGGGGACACTTAAATGTGATGCACACGGCGGGACATGCTTGTTGTTGACACGGCTAAAGGCTAACGATAGTTTAGCAGCAGATAACTGCAATAGGCTGAATCATGTGATCACAATGTTAAAATAAATAAAAAACAATTACTTTTTATCTCGTTTTCCAACACCACTGACGGACAGAGACGGTGACTGATCTGTGACTCGAAATCCGTGTCAACAACAAGCATGTCCGGCCGTGTGCATCACATTTAAGTGTCCCCTGGAAACACTTCACTTCCGTTGTGTTGTGGTCTATTTGCAGCACATTTTTCTAATGTGTTGTGTCGTTTTTCTAAATGCTGCACAAGTGTTGTCAAATTGATGAAAATGTTTTCTCAATTTGCTTTTGTTTTTTTTTGCATGTGTTTTCTTAAGTTGCGTGATGTGACTTTTCAGGGCCACCGTAGTAACCCCACCCAGTTTTGCATTATTGAATTACAGTCATGTAATTAAGGTAACAGCTCCAAAAAAAACCAACATTTTTAATAGCATTGACCGATATCAGAATTGAATTGGAACAGATTGGATTGGATCGGAATCTAATTGATTCTTGAAAGTTGAATCAATACTCAGCTCTACCTCCCGACTACATGAAAGTTGGCATCAGCTCTACACCGTGAGGGCCGCTCCTGGCTCATGAGGCATGCACACGGTATTCAAACAGAGGGCCCGGGAAGTGCGGAGATCAACTCTAGTGTTCCTGAGAGTCGGCAGCTGATCCCTGCTCTTCCCTCCCATCACATTCCAACACTAACTAAGTGTCAGGTGGCATCAATCTAATGATAGCCATCAAGCGTGTTTGCCTTTGTGTGCGTGAGCTAAGACTACGTGCATGTGTGTGTCTGTGTGCGTGGAGGCTGCCGGTGTACCGGTGGGTGAGTGTGTGCTCTATGACAACTGGTCTTTACAAGGACATTCCTTCTCCATCACTGAACAAGCCGAGGTCTAATACTGTATGTAGGCAAACTAAAATAAGCACCTGCCTCTTTAATTAGACTGAATAGCAGCAGAGTTTAGCATTAAATATTTCCACCAGGGTCAGTGGTGCAGGCTAATGATAACCCACTCACTGTTACAACAACTCTTATGTAAACCCCATAGCTGTTGTGAAACTGTGAAAAAAAAAAATTTGGACATTAAGGTGAAACCGTTCTGATCTGAAAAAGAGGAAGAGCCAAACTGTACCCTCGCCCAATTGTGGGCCTCTGAAGCATCCATATCTCAATAATAGCAGGAGCTCATAGCTTACCATCAAGATGCAATCACATGACAATGACTATGAGCCAGGAGTGCAACAAGCTGTTGCTAGACCAGTATCACAGCAAAATTGTGCAACCACACAGGGGGATTTCTCATAACATGACCCGTCAACGACAACACTGAACCCTATACATTGCCTCAATGCAAATCCAACAATAAGCATGCACACAGTAAAACGAAGAAAACGTCTTAGTAAAGAGTGCGACAAAGTAAAGAGTGTACTTACTCTTTACTTACTTAGTAAAGAGTGTGTACAGTCCAAGGTGAATTCACGATTCTGTAGTGATGTATCAAGCTAGCTGTAAAAGTTTCTTTTTTTTTGTCTGTATTATTTAGATTTCAGAGTATCAGGAAAACATGCAACTGTGATATTATGTAAATGTTGCAGTTGGAGCTGCACACAATATCAAAATGTAATCGTCATCAGTATCAACATGGTCGATATCTCAAAGACCTGGTAGGATCTATTAAAGTGCCATGCATGCAAAATCTGCATGCCATTAATATATTAATTGTTGGATTTGCATTTGTGTTGTCCTTTGCGATTGCAATGATGCACGCACTGATAATGCAATTATGGCTGCCGTTCAAAATGTGCAGATCTACCCTTAAACCATCTGAAACCTGCAAACAACAGAGTTTTGACTCATGTTCAAGTGTATAATTTGCGTCAGATGATTGAGCAGTAGTAAATATTTTGTAAGCTGTGCATTAATGGGAAAACAGAAGACCAGGGTAAACATCAATAATTCTTAGTGACAGTGCTACTCTTGGATCTGCAAGAGCACGCACAGCCAACTTCTCCTTATTCTGTCATAAAAGCAAACGTTTACAAATGTTAGAGTCACAAGAAGTGGTTCTGAAATCGACTGCAACAACTTGCAGATAGATTGAGTAAATATTGACCTATTTGACCCTTGCTGCAAGACAACTTAAAGCACACTTGCAGTCCAATTGTGTGAGTCTAAAGCTTCTGTTACCATTTTAAAAAACAAACAGGCCTAATTATCCCAGGATGATATGATTATCAGAGATTGCGACACACCCCAGCATGCAGAATTACAGCTATCCTCTTAATTTACTGTAGCTTAGGGGCTTTTCAGGCTATTAGGGAAAAAACATGTTATTGCTAGCAGAGGAATTACATTGTATTACCAGAAATATCTGCTTTTAAATACCTCTTTGAATGCTCTGCTTTTTGTTGAAGGTGTAAATATTTTCGAATTTCAATGGCGTTATTAAAAGCATAACTGGTATTCTATGTGTTCCCAGTTTTTCTATGCCTACTTCTGTTCGATAAACACAATAACCTAAGCAAAACCTGCTCCAATTTTTTATATGTTTTAGTTTTCGAAACATAAAGATGTGTCTGAAGTTGTGACTGGAACCAGCTGTAAGTGCATCATCTAAAAATAGAGCAGCGGTTGACGCCTGCAGCTCGGACAGCTTGTGCTGCTGCTGCTTATCTGGCTCATTCATCAGGCTGGAGAGCCTCATTAACAGTGACCAGGGGATTCCTACCAGAGCCGATGCTGCTAAATCACCCCTCCAGCAGCTCCACCCACAGGCGCCTGAACACAGACCAAAAAAAAAAAAAAAAGAGAGAGAAAAAAGCTCTGGCAAATAAAGTGCCATACAGACAGGAAGTGGGTGTAATTTCCTCAGGAAGCTATCAAAGCCATTTCCTCTAAAACCAATCAGATGAGAGGAGAGAAGGCAAGACACAAAGAAAGAAAGAAAGAAAGAAAGAAAAAAAAAATCCAGAAAGAGTGAGAAATTTTGGGAAAACATGGAGCCCACAAGTGTTTCCGTAAGAAACATGATGAAACTGCATCAAAGAAACCTTCAGAGGAAGTAGTCTCCAGGTTCACAAAAGAACTAGAAAAGGAAGTTATTGGCAAACCTGAATTAAACTTAAAAATGTACAAACAGTTCATCGCAGTGCAAGAAACAGAGCTTAGTGTGCAGCGGGGGCTGAGAATATTTTGCTTGCTTTTGCTTTTTAGTTCTGCTCACCCAAATGAAAAATTGAATTCAGTTCTCATAAGGATGGCACTTCTTTGATGATTCATTAATAATATTTGAGTTGAAATTTTGTGAACATTAATGATTCATGAAAAAGTTAAAGCTGCTATGCCAAATCTGCAAAAGAAGCTGGCTTAAAACATTTATTTTCATGCCTCATGACAACGTTCTAACATAGTACACCTATAAATATTGTGGAGATAAAAATAAAAACTGAAAAAAAATTAAGTGGTTTGTCTAAAATCCTCAGCCAATAACATGGCTCGGTGTGAAACAAATGATTGGATCGTCCAGTCGTCTGTCTCACCGAACCAGTGCACTTCCGCATTTACCTGGCTCCTCCACTCATTACGCGCTCCCGCATTTTGCAACAGAACACCACTGGTGTGAGAGGTTCTCTGCTCAATAATGTCAGAGAAGGAGAAAAAGCCGGCTGGTACTGTTTTCAACCTTAGGACAAACTACCAGAGTCCCAAAAAGAAAAACACAATTTGAAGCCCAGGAAAACTAAAAACTTTTCCACCTTATTACTTCACGAAAACTGCGATTGATGTTCTGTGCTCTCTCGTTTACTGTGGCAATACGCATTACCATATCAAGGAGGCGTGGCCTTGGGATGATAGCACTTGTGTACTAAGCCAAAAAAATTTTTATCAAAAAAGAAAAAAAATTAAAAAAGAAGTATATTTAAACGGTGCATCCGGAGAAAGGAAGCAAAGGGTAAGTAATTTTTACGTCATATCAAAATAAACATTACATAGAGTTATAGCGGTCGATTTTGCTGTGTTACGATTACATTTTAGAGTCAAATATATATAAAACAACTACAAGTGACCTTTATTTGCTGGTTTAGAAAACAGGTCGTAAAACGGCCCTGACAACTGAACGCAAGTACGTGCGGCTATGAAGCCCTGCCCCTCATGCGCGTGCACGATGTGAAAAGAGTGACAAAAGGAATGAAGCTGAAAAGCAGCAGCACTGGAAAAAAGGTGAGATTGAAAAAAGATTGGAATTGTAAAAAAAAGATGAAAGTGTGAAAACTTGATTGTGAGTTACTTGTTTCATGGAAACTTTGACTTTCAATACAGAGATTTTCACATTTATTTCAGATTCAAAATTATTATTTTCAGCTACAATTATATTTTTCAATGCCAATTGTATTTTCAGTGCCAATCTTTCTTTTCAGTTTCATTATAAGTTGGTATCGTTTTGATGCCATACAACACCACCTATTCCTAACAGTTTGTATCCCATCAATAAACGGACAGGCAGAAAGTAAGCCAACAGAAACAAAAGACTGCTGCTTCACCTCTGCAGAGGATCAACTGGAGGAGCAAGCCCTGTAACTTTAGGTCATGATGTAATCAAAGGTGCACCACTAAATGCCTCATCCACATCGGCAGATGGCAATGATCATGTCTCAACCACGGCAATAACCGACAATGTTGTGCATGAAAGGGATGCTAGAAGCAGGCTACTGCTCTTCAAAAACAACATTGGTTTCACATTTGCAGGAATAAACCAAACGTCTGATAAAGAAGCTGAACTGCAGGTCAGAATAACTAATGGCCGAAATGTTTCGATGGACTAAAGCTGTACAATTACAGTAAAGCAGTTTCTTTGAAGGAAATGAATGAGGAATTAGTCATCCACTGTCCAATTTAATGTTTGATGCTTTTAAGTTTAAAAAACTGGCTCTAGTGGCAACATAAAGAAGTTGATATTTTTGGGCAAAACAACAGTATGTGTGAACTCTTAGAATTTGTTCGACTCAGAAAGTCACCATGGTTTTTTGGAAACTTGCATAATAACTTCCTATAACTTTTTATAAAAGGTATAATTGACCATCAAAATTAATTTACTAACAAAATAGGAGGCATAGTAATACCAGAGATGGAAGAGAGCAAAGAAGGGAAAAAGGAAGAAAACAGAACACTGAACTAAGAAACAAGGAGGCGGCAGCAGTGGAAACACCAAAAGAACATGCAACGGAAATAGCCAAGTATACGCAAGACATTTTGGCAAGTGCCAGAAGAACTTGAGTAGCAGAAAATGTTTAAGACCGACACATCAGAGCCTGCTAATTACACATCTGTTTCCAAAAGTTAGCGAAGCAGAACCGAGCACACACCCTAGAATTATCCAACCTTGACCAAGCAGCTCTGGCTGCAGCTGGCAGAGCTCCGAGTTCACAGACCCAAAACACATCTCTGACTATAGAGCATGTCTCCTGTGTATGAATTCATATAAAACATGCATCCTTAAGTTATAACGAAGTTATGATATAGAGTGCCTTAAGTGAACTTGTTCACCTTTTCTTCCAGTTGCAACCATAAACTCGAGTGATGCTTTAGTGGGAGTTTACGTAATGAACCAACAATAAGTACAGCCTAATTGGGATATGGAAAAAAAAAAGAATACAAGGTTAAAAAAATGTTGGAAAGCTCTTAAAAGGACTGTGTGGGTCTGTATTCTGCCTTTATTACTCAGATACCTCCAAATACAATCCAGACCAACCAAAGACTCTCAGGAACAACTTCATTTGTAAAAAAAATTGTCCACTTGTGTTAATTTATTCTGAGTATAATTACAGCTGTTCTTCAAAGGGCACTGAGGTTTGGTAGACAACATCAGCAAACAAACAGCATCATAAAGACTCAGGAACAAAAGAAACAGGTCAGAAAGAAAGTTGGGTAGAGGTCCAAAGCAGGATTTAGTCATAAAACAAGATTCCAGGCTCTGAACATCTCATGAAAAGAGAAACGGATAGAGCATGGCACAGCAGGAAACTTATCAAGACATGGCTGTCCACCCAAGCTGATAAGGTGGGGACTGGGGAGGGAGGGCGTTAATCAGAGAATCAGCCAAGAACTTCATAAAAACTCTGGAGCAGCAGCAAAGATCCACAGCTCAGGTGAGAGAATCCATCAACATGGCAGCTATTAGTTGTGTTCTCCAAAAATCGGGCCTTTTTGTAAAAGTTTCAGGTAGAAAGCCTGAAGGCAAGGCAGTTTTATTTGTATAGCACACTTTCAACAGCAGGGTAATTCAAGCTGCTTTGCATGATTTGGTGATTTAAAAACAAAAAGGTAAACACCATGTGTGTCAAGAAAGATAAAATATTGCTGTTCAGATTTTTGTTTGCATAAACATTTGAAAACCATGTATCATTTTCCTTTCACTTCAAATTATGCACCACTGTTTGTTGGTCTATCACATAGACTAAGGTGATTATTAATGGTTATAACGTAACAAAATGTAGAAGAAAAAAAAAGTTCAAAGGATGCAAGCCTCTCTGTGAGTCATCGGAAGTGGAAGGTGTGCGGGAGTGCAAGTGACTAATTTCTACACAGAAGGCGCTGGAGGAAAGCAACATGCCTTAGACAGGACAAGTGGAGCTGTTAAGAGTGAAGGCCCTAAAATTACTTAATGTCATTAAGGTAAACACCTAACACTACACATCATAAAAGTACTGCATGTTTACAATCATAAAACAGCATTTTAAGTTGTTTAACATTAAGGTTGTTAAGATGTTTGATCTGATCTGTGACTTCAGTTTAACTATTGACTTATTCAGGCTCTTAATCTGATACATGCTTTTTTGTGTAGCAGATAGCTGAAATCACAAACTTCCAATACATCAAGGTAGGGCTGGGCGATATGGCCTCAAATCTACATCGTGATATTATCTGAAGCATGTGCGGTAATATCTATTGTGACATATTCTTTTCTTCATATATGTCAAAATGACTTTATTACCATTCTCACTTTCCAGATACATTGCAGCAGGAACAACTTCAAAAAAAATGTAGAATGTCATTTAAAGAACAGTTACTGTGCAAAATGCATTTAAAAATATTCAAATCTTTTTCCAAAACATGCAACACAAATTTTCACAACATAAAGATGAAAAGATTTTTATAAAATTAAAAGCTAAATGTAATGAAAACACAAAGTTCAGAATTCTCTGCTTTCCTGCTTAGTCATTTATAAATTTAATAACGAAGAAGAGATAAACCTGAACATATATGAATTAAAATTTTTACAAGTTTATTTTCCGTTAAATGGAAAACAACAAATTTTAAACTTGCAATATCTTGACACTGAACATCAGTATCTATCCTCCTTGATGACAGCTTGATGACATCATCAAAATGCGCAATCGCAGTTGGCCGGTATAGACAATATCTCTACCTTTGGCTACATTTATATCAATTCTACCTTATACCTTTTATATCGCCCACTACTACCTCAAGGCTGTGAGAATCTGCTGGCTACTGTGTGGGATGCAGAACACGGAGTGTGAATGACACAGCCCAGAACACTCGTATTACACCTTTGGGGATTTTTTCCCCCCCCAGACAGAAACACTTTTTCACTACAATTACTCAATAATGAACTTCAGCTTCACGCACCGACAGTTAGAGCATTGTATTCTACAAAGTTTAATCAGGTTTTTAGTACTGAATGAATCCCTTCCTCTTTGCAAAATAATACAGTCACAGGTGTCACATGACTCACTTGTACTAACTCTTCATAAAAGATGTAAAACAGTAAAGTTGACTTAAAACAACAAAGATTGGGAATTGCCTGCACTCAGTGACCCTGACACCAAGGTTCGAAAAAAAGAACCCGACAGGGAACTCTTTCTAAAACCTAAATATTTCTGGAAAAAAACACCGCCTTTTGTTTAGCTAATCAAAAAGTTTAAGGCAATGAAGCCATTTCTCACTAGGTTCTTACCAAAGCTTTTTCTTTAATCCTAAAAATAAGCCTTGCGATGACAACAGAATAACAGCACTGATCCTAAGATGTGGGCGTTTACAAGACAGAGTCTAATAACAGGCACGGTGGAGGTGAATTGTGGGAAATGTCCTGGAGGTTTGTTGTTTGACTCGAGACTAAACCTTTACTCCATCAGTATAGACTCATCTTACTGAAAATATGCACAAGCTTCACGAAAGTGCACAGCTCTTTTTAGATTGTCCCTTTAAAGGGGAATTTCTCCAGAACAAATTAGGCTTCCAGAAAACACAAGCGCCCTAATTTATTCTACAAACACAGACTCAGTGAAAGATAAGACTTAACTTTTTCAGAGATAAGCAACTTCAAGATAATGCCCGCCTGTTACTTCAGTGTCATAGAAAGGGTAAAAGAACAGCGGCCGGGGCCTTTACAGGGAGCAAAGTTACCCCGGAGATCTTGTCGCTGCTCTGACAGTCGGCAAACAACCCAGCAGAGAGGACAGGGGGGAGATACTGGAGATAGTGTTGCTCAGCTGAGTGCATGTACAGGGGAAGTCAGATCGTGAGTTGGTGAGAAAAGGGAGTGGCTCCTCCTTGCTCAGGGTGTGAAGAACATGACAATATGGCTAGTCAGGCTAAATTTTCTCACAGCAAACAAGCCCCCCCCCCCACACATATACAGTATATCCCTACATGTGCTCTCCTTTCTTCTCTTCTAACTTTCATCTCCTCCTTGTCTTGCTTAAGATAAAGTGCCTCCGTCTTCCTTCACTCTAAGACAGCCAGTGCATTCATAGCAGGTCGACAAGAGCCAATTATGTAATTTAACAACCATTACATAGCGGCTAAAATAAGATTATGACCAACAGCTAAGCGAAAACATAAGCAGGTTTTTTTTTGTTTTTTGTTCATTGCTTCACACAACATGCCTTACACGCCGTTCTTTGTTTTTGCTGCAAAAGGAAACATACTCCTGTAACATTGTTTTAGTGCAATAAGCTTATCTTGGTTTTACTTGGACTCAGCTGCTGCAGGGAGTCGATGACCTTCTATTCAGCCATTTTTAATGATATTGAACAGCCGCGTCCCCCTAAACATCTCAGCAAGGCTTTCCAGAGTCTGTTTACATTTTAAAGATGATAAACGAGGTATCCCAAATAACAAGCTGCGAATTTCTCCCACATCCATGCATTTCTTATTTGCTTGTTTACTTGCAGCTAAGGCAAACTCCAGTCTCCAACTCCAACTAACTGCCACCCCCATCCGTTCTCGCCTCACCCCCATAAGGAGGTCAATGGCCTCATGGAAACAGTTGATAGGCCAGGGGAAAATCGACTGGCATGGATTGGCAGTTCAGAGTGAACCTCCAGCTTGGTCTAACTGCTTCCATGTGTATGCAGGAGAGCTTGGGTATGTGTGCAGCAGTAATTGCCAAGATTAAACAAAGAAATCTCTGATTAGCCTTTTTTGGGGAAAAAAAAGAAAAAAAAACTGAACCTGACTCATTCAGTCGTCCACTTATGTGCATCAGCGTGTGCAGCAGGTTCATCTGAGCTGCAGCCGATTTGTAAAAAAGAAAAAAACAGAGGCACCAAACAAAGCTGAAATACCAGGGTTCATGTCAAATATTTCTGGAAGGAATGTCAGTCTGCCCGGAATCAAAGCTTGTAAGCCAAAAATGCCTCTGCACTTGCACAAAGGTGCACCTTGGCTCATGATGCTGAAAATCTTATACCCATGATGTGCAGAACGTATCAAAACAGCAAAGAAAAAAAATGACTCAACCCAATCCTTATCCCATCTACATTTAATTATTTTCAACACTACTTTTCAAAAGCAAATTCATATCTAAAGAGAAATAAAAACTTAGCTCTGAACACTAAAACATTAAAGAAGTACTGACATTTATAATTCAGCAAAATATACTTGAGCGAAAACAGTTCTATCCTCATTTAGCATCATGTTTCAATAGCTCTAATAGGCAGCCTTTAAAAAGCACCCAGATTAGCCACAATGCATGTTAAATGCAGACGCTGTTCTGCACACCAAGCCAGAAAGAAGAAAAAAAAACCCACCAGAAGCAGATTAGCATAATGAATTACTTGCTTTCTTCCTTCCCAATAGCAAACGTAACCGTAGAGATTAAGCAGTCAATCGGCCAGCGATCTGTTATCGGTCAGTTTTGGTCTGATCGACACTCTAATGCATTCATCAACTGCATCAAAAACAAAGAAGTCCCACAACTTCCAGACTGTAAACATGTCAACTGAAAGCATGTACATTGTTTCCGTTTTGCATGTGTTACATAAAACATGTATAAATACATGATAAAAGATTTCAGTCCATCTAGATTGTAATCAGCAGCTCAGATTACAAAGAAAACCATAAATTAGTGTCAGCCAGAAACAGCCTGTTTCATCTCTACCTAATACTTTTTGTGGAGACAATTTAATAATATTTTAACTAAATAAACTGCTATGTAAAAGAAAAATTTACATATTCTATTACTATGTAGAATTTCATACATTTAACATATGAAATAGCAATGAAAATAATATTTCAAAGATGTCCAACGGTAGACGAGCCTGTTTTTATCCCTTTGGCCTCCAAATGGATGAAGCAATATAAATAGTCTCCATCTAATAACAGTGGCATCCAAATTATTTTTGGTATGTCGCAATGCCAAAGCACTTCTCAGGAAAAGTTTTAAGAACTGATACACAGACTAGGTTAGACAGGCTTAATGCTTTATCAATCTGCAAGAGCGAATGCTTCAGCTTTTCTCTGCAATTTTCTTTGAGCGTGTGTTGGTATGGTTTAAGCAGGAAAAAAAAAACTCATATCGTCATGTGTGAGTACAATTGAACCTGCACCCCCAAAAAAACTAAACGTAAACTTAACTGATAGGACAGATTTGTGTTTAGTCCATATAAAATGATAAATCTTAGAGCTACCCAATAACAGAGTGGAAATGTTTACTTACAGAGTTAATGTAACCCATGTGTGAAAAACAGACATTCATTACATTAAGACTAATAAAGAAGCCATTGTTTGGGAATGCCACGGTCTAACATACACTAAGCACACTGTCCTCACTCTTTCACTTCACTGAAGGACCTTTCAACCCCCACACTCCTCGAAAGTAAACATCGTCTGCGGAGTCCAGTCTCGCTTTTTCCACTCAGACCATCAAATGAAAGAGCTCATTCTCTGTTTCCTCTCACTCGCACACTCACTGTCCCATCAGTTCACCAGCCGTCCTTCTGACTCACCCTTAACCAGATGGATGTAAGCCTTTCCATTTGGCACCGCCAGTGTGTGCAAAGAAACAAATGGCCGCAGCTTTAGATTAAACTTCCACAAATAAAATCCTCTTATCTTAATGTGAAATTGGTCTTTTAAACTGTACTGCATTCAACCTCTATTGGAGGTCACTCATTAATGCTGTGAGGTGAACGGGACTCCTAATCTGGCTCAACAGCAGAGAGACTGGCAGGTGGATACACTGAGCGACTTGTGAGAGATACCTTAACTTCAAATTCCTGCCTCATGACTTATCTGATACCACAGCACTGCCAAAGGAAGAAAGCCCCCATGGTAGATGATGAACATGCTACGATTGATTATTTGCAAATATTACCAACATGATGTAGAGCTCATGTACTTTTTGACCAGGAGAGACAGATCAAGGCTAACGGGCCTCTGAGAACAGGTGAGAAAGGTGTGATATAATCATTTGAAAGAGGATCCATTATTACCAACTAGGTTGTGCATGCGATAGTAAAATCGTTAAAAAGGCTGCTGAGGAGTAAAAGATTTGAGTGGCAGAGGTCTGTCCAATCTAATGACCAACAGTTCAAACCGACGTATTTAGATGCATGAAAAGTTTCATGTTCAGAAAAACGATATCTTTGTGATGACAGCGAATCGACTGAATTCAGCCCTGAACACACATTTATTTCAAATTCAGAGAAGGGAAAATATGTTCTTAAACTTGACACTCTTTATTTTCTGCAGACAACCATCTTAATCCAAGTAGAGCTGATAGGGGTCAACTTTGTTTTTAATTGAGTGCCAGTATTCTGTATCTGCTTCTACAGTATATATATATATATATTTAACAGCACAATAAATCTCAGGAAATTCTGATAAGAGTTTTTTTTTCGTTTTGTATGTAATATAATCTATAGTTCTGTTTTTGGGTTGTTGCCAATGAAACTGAGACCCGACTTCAGGAACCAACCGAACCAGCACACAGCGTAAGATGATAAATCAGAGGTTTTCAATAGTTGCTTAGTTTGTTTACAGCCATTTCTGCTTTTAGTGGATAGTGATTGACGTAAGGAAATCTGATAAGGATCATGCTTGAGGAATGATGATTTGCTTCTGCAGGGGATATAAACAGCTTTTATTTCTAGTATGCAAAAGCCAAAACCATACAAGAGGAAGGCCCATACGCAAAGCTAAAGATATGTCTTGACATCTTTTTCCAGCTTATAAAGTTAAGCATAATAGGGTGATCTAAGAAATCTAGACAAAAACCTCTTCGGCTTTCATTCACTCAGATTTTATCACATTATTTTCTTAAACGTCATTTTTTGCTGTTGTGGTAAAAGACTAATTTTCTGTTATATGCTCTTGAAAAAAAGAATCAAGATATCTGAAGATCATAAAGGGTTTGTCTTTGCACTTTTAAAAAAACAAAACATTTTTTCAGTTCTTGTACCAGACTTCTTTTAGAGAAATGTCTACATCCTTCCTAAAGACATTACATCTGCAAACATTTTGTCCTCTAATTGCAGTTTTAAGCTTGCAGAAAGGGGAAAAATGCAAAAAGAAAAATGGTGAATGAATCAAACCAAATAAATTGGTGCAGAACATGGTTTAAAATTTCCATTGAAAATTCAAAAACTAGTGGAATTACAGTAGCAGCTTTAACAATGATTTTACTACAGCAAACCTGCCAACTCTCTCCCTTCAGGTCATGGAGCACTTGGTTCTCTTTTTGCCTATTTTGCCTGAGGTCAGAATGTGACAACGGCAAATTTAGGGTGGTAAACTTTACAAATGAACCCATCACAGTAGTTTCAAGGGTGAAAAAAAATGTGTCCAATCAACCGTAACCCACAGAATAACAGCCTCAACTAAGTAGCAGATGAGACGAGTCCAGATAGTAGGAAATAAAGTGACACAAACAAGTCCTGCCTGTTTTTTTAATTTGGTTAATGGGAAGGTTTCCAAAGATAATAAAAAGTCAGCTCAAGTTATTCTAACCGGTCATTGATGAGCGTATTGTCATAGCATCATCTGGAGTAACCCTTAAAAGCTGTTTAAATAATCTCATCACATCTTCAAAGCATCGACAGGGAGCCATTTAGATCAAAACAACAGGATCCTAAAAATGAAGCAGCTTAAAAGGAATTCATCCATTGTTCAATTTACTACATGCACCTGTTGCAGCATGTCTTCTGTTCTGGGTTGCAATTATTTCTGTTGTTTTGTTTACTTCTGTTGCTCTAGCGGACAAAAGACGCGTTGACCTCAATGTGACTTCCTACCATTAAATGTCTGGCAGTATTTGGGAAAGTTCAACCACTCAGTGATCACAGACACGTAACCATTAGATACATATAAACCAATCTACACCCCCAGAATCTCTAAACCATGAAAAAATGCCACACAAAGTATCTATGCCCCTGAGGGTTTTTTCCACATTCTGTCGCACTACAACCACAGACCTTCAGGTATTTTACTGGAACCTTATGCGAAAGATCAACATTAAACAGAAAATACTTTTTTACCAGTAAAAATGTGAAAAGTTTGGTACACATTTGTATTCAGGTCCTTGAGTCAATATTATTTGAAAAATCACATTCATCTTTAACAGTAGCTGAAAGTCTCTTAGGGTCCATCAGCTTTGCACCTCTAAATAACTGAAACTTTTTCCTCTTCTTTAAATTTACATCTGGACTTTGACTAGGACAGTCTAACACAAGAATATGCTTCGATATAAAGGCTTTTTGTCCTGCTTCTAGCAGGTTTTCCTACATGATTGCAATCAACTTTCCCACATCATGATGCTGCCAACCCCATGTTTCAACAGGGGGAACCTTGGTTTGAGGTCAAGTGCAGCGACAGCTTTCCAGCACACAATGCTTTCCATATAAGCCAACAAGTTAAATTTACTAGTTGATTTCTAAAGTGCAGTGGGTAGCACTGGATCTTATTTAGGGGTATAAAACTAAAAGTGGCTAAACACACATTTTTCAGATATGAATTTTTATAAGAAAAGTTATTAACCATGCATTATTCTCCTTCCACTTCATGGTAAAGCACTAAGTCGTGTTGGTCAATCACAAAGGAAATTGTGAAAAAGTGCTTTCTGTACATACACTGTAACACAAATCCAAAGACTGTTCAAATCAACATGATCTACTTTAGCAAGTTAACTAACCGCTCACAAATCTCTTTTGTACATTTAAATCCATGAGCGATCTGTGAAAACAACTGCAGAAACACACAGTGGCACGTTGCAGCTTGCTGCCTTACACAGCACTGAGAATAGCTGTGGTTTTTCCTTAGATAGGTTGAACTTCACTTGTAGGTGCAGCATGGCAAAACCACCTTCCCATCAACTCCCCCTGCATGCCTATTTGTACCTTCACCCCCACCACTTCGAACACTGAGCTCATTCAGGACGAATCAGTAGATTTCACCGCTGACCCGCGGAGACGAGGGGAGCAGCCCGGTCCGTTCTGTCTCTCATTATCTGCTGCCTGTTCGTCAAACTAACTGCAGCCAGAGAAGAATACCTGTGCTCGCTTTGAAGTCCGTGCCTGACTACAGTAAATTATTAGCTCTCCTGCAGCATAGCTCCAGGCCCTCAAGACACCCCCAGGCTGTTCGACTGTGGGTGCCCCCTTACCTGTCCTTCCAGCTGTTGGGCATCTCTCATTGAGGCCGACAACGACTGTTACGCCTCACAGCGGTGTTACGCAGGTTCATCATCCTGCTTTCTGAGAGGCAGTTGATGTGGCAGAGTTTATGTAGGCCTATAACAATGGATAGAGCGGGAGACAGGGAGGTGAGGTGGGGGGTGGGGGTGGGGAGCAGCACTGTAGCTCAAATTAAATAGCCAACATTCCTTTAAAAGGAAGCGAAGGTAGCCTTTGGGCTCCAGACAAGCCTGAACTTGCAGAGCGTGGGTAAAGAAAGGAGATGACAAGTGCAGCGCTGCTTCTAGTCTGACGGAGCGTAACAGGAAGTGGCAGGGCCCAGCTTCACATGGGGCTTCTTTAGCGCGGCTGTGAGAACACGTCACAGTCTCCGAAACCGCCAGCACCAACCAACGCCCCCTTCCCAAACAGCGTCTAATGAACGGGCCAGACTGAATCATTCTAAAACATCTAGATGGGGGGGTGGGGGGGTTGAAAACAGTCCAGTGTCACAAACTGGCTCTGCGACCTTTCCATTCAGGTACAATTCACTCGTTTCACCAAACGGCTCTTTAGTCAACAATGGCAATGAAACGGATCAGGAAACTGCTCTGCCAGACGTACGGCAATTAGAGTTTCCTGTGAAGGCAGGAAACTCTGTGGCTCTGAGGGAGCGGCGTCCTTTAGTTTTCAAAAGGCAAAAACCATCATTGATAATCAATTTTGTATAGACACAGATTATTGACCTCTGTCTGCACTGAGGCGCCGTGTCTATACCGTCTGATCTGATGAGTGGTATAGAAAGGCAGCAGGGCCCCAATTCTTTTCATGTTGTGCAAAAACAGGGAAAACAGCTGATTAGATCTGGTATTTGTTTTTCCAGGGACTGTGACTTACCTTTTTTATATAGATATGGCATGGAAATCTGTTTAGTAATGGCAATGAAGTATAATGACTGCCCTTCCCTGGAGAAAAAGAACCATGGCTTGGCTCCCGAGTGAACTAAATCTGGCAGGGCAGAAGAAATAATTAATCCCATGCCCAAAATAAGAGTTTACACAATAAGACAAATCAAAAACTAAAACCTTTGTATGTTTCTGACTGAAATTTGTATCTCCGTATCTAGAGTGCCATACAAAAGTATTCATACCTCTGCATATTTTTCACCTGTGTCGTGCTGCAAGCATAAACTTCAATGTAATTTAAATACTAATTGCCCACTACACCAATGTGGTCTTTATGGAGGATCGTCAAGAAGAAAGCCATAAGAAGTCCTGCTGAGAGTTTACCGTGGGTCGTGTAGTTTGCGGTGACGTGTGTGTTTGTGAAAAAGGTGGTCTGATCAGATGAGACAAACATTGATATTTCTGGCCAACATATACCCAGAAAACTCCATCCCCACTGTGAAACATGGCGTTGGCGTCAAGCTGTGGGGGTGCTTATCCCGACATGGACGGAAAAAGATGGCTGGACTTTAGAGGAAGATAAACAGGACTAAATATGGAAAAATCCTGGGCAGGGGGCGTCATTTGCAGTCTCTAACGGGTTAAGCCAGGTGTGGCCACTCACCTTCTGGCAGGACACTGACCCAAAACATACAGCCTGCAACGGAATGATTTAAACCAACGCAAATTCATGTGTTGGAATGGCATAGTCAAAGTCCAGACCGCATGTGAACTGTTGCTTTCCATACGTTTTGACATCTTAAATTATTTTTGCAAACAAGAATGTCCAAAAACGTTGGTTTGTGGCAGTGCAAAGCTGGTAGAAATTTACCTTACACACCTTGAAGCTGTGAATGGTTCCATAACATATTGGCTTAGGGGGGGTGAATACCACCAGCTTCTCTGTCCCTGCAGAGGAAAAGCATCCCACAGTACTATGCTGCCACCACCATGTTTCACCATAGGGCTGCCATTATGGGTGATATGCTGTTTGTTCACAAGATAATACTAACATCTAAAGCCCTAACAGAAAAAAAATGAGTTTACTGATGTTAACTTCCACACATGTAAGCTTTCCATAGGCAATTGTCTGCGATGTAATTTATTTCGGTGCATCAAAATAAATTGAGATTAACCCATGAATGTGAATACTTTGGAAATGCACCGTTGTTTGTATGAACGTTGCTACATTTTCAAAAAAAAATTTGTAACAATTTCCCAAACACAGACACTTGAAAAGTAGCTGCATCTGGTAGGTGTTCCCAGAGCAGTGCAGAAGAACGCAGCTCATTTTTTGGCCAACTTTTAGCCTTGGTCTGCGTGTTTCCACTGGGCTACTTTGGCTTGATAAATTACAGAGAAAGGAGGGGGGAGCGGAGGACACTATTTGAGGGAGATAAAAACATAGATTTCACAAGGTCACCTGCAATAAACCTCCCAATGACAACCCATTACACAACATGCCTCCCTTTGGGAATATTAAACTGATTTGTGGTTTTGGTTAAAAAAAAAAAAAAAAAAAATCAAAACGGAGTCGAATAAATCCAGAAAATACACAACATAACTCTACTGCTGCTACCTGAACAAGTTTCCTCCAACTGTCCGTAAACTCAAAACTCCTGACAGTGAGTGCAGCTGTTAAACAGAAGCAGACATTGTTCATATGCGATATTTACGGTCTGAAATGTAAAATAAGAAAGAAAAAAATAGTATTTAACGAGAAAAATATCCAGAGAGGACGCATGTATAGCCACAGCGCAGTCAGCCACTCGAGCTCAGGATTCCTGTATGTAGACGCTACCGTCTCGCCGCTCGGGCTGTGAGTGAGTGGAAAGGGGGAGCAGAGCCATTACTCTCCGAGAAACAAATATCTCTTCCAATGGCGACTTTACACTCACCGGGTAGAGGCGCAAAAGCTCCAACAGCTCATTATGTTGACTGGAAATGGGTTAAAATGATTTACTCACCGGCTAATATAGAGAAAACGACGACCGAAGCGTCTAATGGGTTTCCTGTTCGAAAGTTGCCGAGTGTCAGTGGGAGAAAAAAAAAAACACACACACACAGTACGCGGAAGTACACATTAAAAAAAAGGAAAAAGGGGGCTTAGTGTCTCGAACTCTAAAAGTAACAAAGTAAACTTCAAAATGAAACAAGTAGCTACACTTTATTTCATGCTATTGTGAAAAGATACAAATGTTTCTTATTGCTTTAATGTGTTTCACCAGTTTTCCCGACATAAAAAGAAGTGAACGGCTTGTTTCCGCACTGTGTTACACAGTAAGCAGTCCCCACCGAGCCCCCTCTGCCACCCCGAGCCACAGCTGGGTCTGCAAGGCCTACATTTATGTGTACGTGGTTTATACTTGGTAATACTGGCTTATGAATTTGGTCTAATTACATTTTAACTAAGCTTACCTCAACAAAAGAGCATTCTTTTCATACTGTAATCTTTTGGATTCTCGGGGAAAGCATGAATGTTATATGTAAGAAAAAAATCAAATTTTTTTTGCCGTTATATCCTATTTAAAAAATAATATTGTCGCTAAGTAAAACCTTTATTTCTAAAAGCAACAGTTATTGAAATACTATATATATATGTGTGTGTGTGTGAATAAAAAAAAAGTTAAAATATTTTTTTATTCTGCAAGGCATTTTGTGTCTTATTACACGGGATTTTTTTTTTTGATATGTGAGATTATAATATATCCTTTATTGGATTATATATAACTGGCATTCCAACTATCGCATTGCTTTGTGCGGCTGTTTGATGAACCTGTCATTGTGTTGACGGGCTCAGTGCCTAAAGTAAACATATCTTCCTGATTAATCCTGCTTATTACTTCACCTTAGCGCCACATCGTGGATAAACATTGCTCCTACTCCATTGTTCCTGATTAAACAGCCAGATTAGGCCAGTAGTTAAACAAACTTCAAGTGTGTAGTACTAAGCTCCTCTGAAGGGTTCAATCACTCTGTGAGGTCAAAGAGTTTAAGGAGATTTCTGTATAAATGTTACAAAATTCCCTGAAGAGTGTTGGTCTTTCAGAGTAATATTTGGTCGCAATGGAGAAAAACGGCACTGAAAGGTCAGTCCTAAGGCAGCACAGAATTAAATAATTTTTTTTCTTTCATTAAATATAGTCCTGTTGGTCGGGAATACTTTATCAATAAACACAACTCATGAATGAATTTACAGCTGCATCTTCTGGTAAGTAAATAAGTAGATAAATGAATAAATGATCCAGAAAGTTCAATTGAGAAGGGAATATCTGAATCGGATTAGTTTATTTAACCTAATTTATTTGAATTTAATTTAGTTTTTGTTAAAATCATATGCACCCTTGCAGGGTAAAAAGAAGACAGATCATTCCAACCTGTATCAATGACCAGCAAACTGTCAAGGTACAAGCATTTCCAGTTTCCTAACAGCCTAATTTCAGTTAAAATGTAAAACATGGGTTCACAGAGACTTTTTTGAAAATGTGTTTTTACCGTCAAATAGAACATAAATGTTTGGGGAAAAATTATAAAAATTAACTTAAAATATTATTATAATTATAATTATTATATTGTATTGCCTCTATCACACTACACTATTACATAATACAATTAGATTGTTGATTTATACTAAAGGCTATTTTATAACCAACACTTACTGATGATTTTGTTTATTGCTATCCCCTAACAAACAGATTCAATAAGAGAATTGTGAGAGAATAGTCAGAACTGTTCACGAGTGCTTTTGAGTTTTTTTAAACATGACTGATATTTTTTGTTGTCTAATTTACAAACCAAACGTTTTGGATGTATTTGTAGAAATCATTAAATACTTGAAGTTGAGGCAATTTTGCACGTGTGTTTGTGTCTTTTCTGCACCAAAATTCCAATTTGTAAAACAAAGCAGAGAAGATAAAACAAACGCGCATAATGTATATAATTGAAATGTGGAGAAGCAGAATTAGAAAATATGTTTAAAAAAAACTTTTATATATATATACTATCCCTCTCTCTGAGTGTGGTGGTAAGTTGAAGTTCTATCTGTTTATCTATCTATAGGCTTTTTCCACATATTTTTTCTGCTGGTTCCAATATTATTAAAACACTCCTTTCACTTTAAGAACTGTAATGAAAGTTTGCCCACCCAAAGTCTCCCCCCAGTTGTCCTTACATGATTCCATTCATTCATTCATTTCATTAATTCACCAACAGCCCACTATTCAGAATAATATTTATTGCTTTTTTAAGATATTAATCTTTTTCTTCTTTTTGCAAATTCATCTTTCCCCCCTTTACAGTAAAATAAAGAAAGATGATCAGTACACTCACTGCATTTTCATTTAGGGATGTGTACACACACATACACACATAAAGGAAACAGTATTTACAACTTGGTATTTCACACAGACCTTTCCTGGAACAACTCAACAAAACATAAAGCTTTACAGTAAGTTTACAATAGAGCTTTCACAACAGATCCTTGGAAGTGACACTGTTGGGCAAACTGAAAGCTGCAAAAATGAAGAAACTGTACAACAGTGTTCAGGAAATAAATGTTTAGTTTAGTTGTTTTTTTTCCGATGTTTAATGGTTTGTTTCTGCAGCAATAAGTGATGAAAAAAACACAGATTGAAAAACAACCAAAACAGATTTTTCGAGGAGAATTTAAAAAAGAAAATGAGACCAATAACAATAACATTTGACTAATTACAGTAGTTTCACACTGTCTTAATGCTAACTAGAAAAATAACTCTTCTAGTATGCTTTTTTTAAACTCAAAGGGAGAGCTCTTTCGTCACTTTCAGATTGCGGATCTTCTTCCATTAATAGTTTAAACCTTGATACACCAACGCTTATAATTTTCCAACATGTTTAAACACTGAAGTAAATCACAACAATACAGGTAAATCTTATCATAGAGGAATGATAATTAAATGTAATGTACACCATATTAAAATATGTACACAGAAATATTCAAACAAATTTTAAGCTGGTCCAGCTCACTCAGCTCTCTTTTTCATTCCTGCTTGTAAAAAGTGCAGCAACAATTAAAATATTCATAGAGTGATATAGTGAGACCTGAATAAATAATGTATTTTTTGGATCTGAATAAAAACACATAAAAGAACACTTGTGGAAAATTGTGAAATTTTGCTTGAAGGAGCATTTTACACAGAATACAGTGTGTTGCAAACTTACAATTTCTTACACCTTTTCTTACATTTAGTCCCATAACAACCACAATATTCCAGATGTTCTATTGACACATTTGTGTTGATCCAAAACAAAGCACAAAATAGGTGGGGGAAAAAATACATGGTTTTCAAAAACTGTGGTGTGCATTTGTTTTCAACCCCCTTTAGTGTGATACCCCTAAAACAAATCCAGTACCACCAATTGTCTTTAAATTTTACCTAATTAGTATTAATTCCTCAGGGGTTTGTTGGGGAACATTAGCGAACAGACAGCATCACGAAGACCAGTTTTAAATGTTGTGATTTTGTTGCACTGATGTCAAAATGTTTACACGGGTTACATCAACTATGCAGCGTTGCTACCCCAACATAATTTTGTTGTTTTTGTGATAATGACAATAAATACATCTTGAAATGTAAAGCAGGGTTAGGTTATAAAGCTATATCCCAGTTGGACACTGCTTTATCCATCATAGAGAAATCAAAAACGTGTGGCACAACTAAAAGCTACAAAGACATGTCAGTTTAGCTAAACTGACAGAGTCTGTTCCAAAGTGAACTCTGGCAGAACTGCAGAGAGCTATAGCTCAGATAAGAGTACCTGTTGATATGAAAACTATTAATTGTTCACTCCACACATCTGGTCTCTACATTTTACCACAAGACATGTAGGAAACATAGAAAACATGTGGAGGAATATGTTTTTTATAAAATTACACCAAATTATATATATTTTTTTATCTATATGCAGAGTGCTATGTCTGGCAGAAAACTAGCAACCTGAACACAAAATCCTTGTTGGGGTGCTTTTCGTCAGCAGGGACAAGGAAGTTGGTCAAAGCTGATTGGAGGAACTGATGTAGATAAACCTAGGGGAATCCTCTGAGAAAACCTGTTAAAAGCTGCAAAAGGCTTGAAGCCTTTTGGAGCAGAATTTCAACTTCTAGCAGCACAACAACTCTAACCACACAGCCAGATGTACAATACAATGATTTAGATTATATTCATGTGGATGAATGGTTTAAATCTGAATCTATGACAATGCTTGAACACTGATATTCACAGATGCACTCCAATCAGTCTGACTGAACTTGAGTTATTTTTTAAAGCAGAATGAAAAAAGGCTCTAGATGAGTAAAGCTGGTTGAGACATGCTCCAAAAGACTTGCAGCTGTAATTGTAGTGAAAGGTGGTTCTAAAAATAAATAAACGTAGGGGTGCTGATTACACATGCACACTACACTTTTTGGATTTTCATTTTTAAAACATTTGAAACTCATGCATTATTTTACAAAAACACGTACTTAAGTCGGTGCTTGTAGTGGAACAAAATGTATAAATGTTCAAGTGGTGTGAATACGTTTCAAAATGGACTGTATTAAGGTAAAGGCTGTAGAAAGTATTGCCTAAGACAACCACTAGGTGGCAATATTTGACTATGTCTCAATAAAATATATTTTAAAACCAAGAATTAAAATTCCTATTTGTAAAATTTGAAATGTGTTTTGATTATTCTGATTTGTTGGAGTATGCTCATATTTTTACAGCCAGAACTGATCTCTCATTTACCACCTTGTCCTCTTCTCCAAGCTCAGCTACAGACAGCAAATTGAAGAGTTCTTACACACATTCAGTGTGATAAAACAAAACAGAAAAGACTACATGAAAAAAAACATCTGACACATTAATAGCTAAAAATATTGTATTCTAATCAGAAGGAAACAGCAGGGTGATAAGTGAAAAACTTACTCAGCAAACAGGGAAACAGCAGTTTCAGAAGTGGGAGACTTAAGTGCTTCACCTGGAAAAAATGATATTCAGGAGTGAACAAAGATTTGAGTGATTGAAGCAGGAAAGAAGAAGGGAGTTATCAGAGCGTAGACCGGTCAGGATGATCAGAAAATGTCTTAGCTGTGGATCATTTTCAGAGTCTCTGCCTCCCTGTGTCTCTCATGCAGAGCCATGGAGGGGGAGAGTGATGGAGGCAGGGAAGGAGGTGGAGGAGTAAGGGGCATCAGACTCTTCAACGGATGAGGGGACACTGGTGGGGGGAGTGAGGTGATAGGAGGAAGCAGGCTCCCTTTCTTTCCATCCAGCACAAGCGGCGACCGGCTCACCAGGCTGGACTCTTTCCCGATGCCAAAGTCATGCTCGTTCTCGTTGTCCGAGCTGCAGTCGCTCAGATCTGTTATCTCCAGGTCCGAGTCTGATTCCGGGTCCTGCTTCACCCCACCCCTCCTCCCAGTGGGGCTCTGCTGGCCCGTCCCGGCTCCAAGGCTGACGGCTCCCAAACCCAGACCCAGGCCTGTGGTTGGAGCATTTGCCTCCACCCTCTCTCTCTCCCCAAGTGTCGCCCCGCTGCCGATGTCAGTCCGACCCATTGACAAGCCTCCTGGGTAGGGTGGCAAGCAGAGCCGAGCTGGCTGACCACCCGCTGTACCGTTTGTCCCGCCAGTCTGCCCCGGTGCTCCCCTTTCGCCTCCGGCAGCCTCCCCAGGGGGGAGCAGTGAGGAAAAGGGATGAGGCAGCTGGGACAGGCTGCTCTGCAAAGGGTTGGGGTAAAATTGGGAGGGGTAAAGGGAGCCAGGGGGCAGTTTGGGGCAGTTGTTGAGAGAGAAGGCCCCTGGGAGGTACGGGTTGAAACTCCAGGGGTAGTCAAAGGGCGGGTTGCGAGGGTACGGGCCCAACAGGGACGGGGGTTTGGAGTAACACGGGGCACCTAGGAAAGAAGAGACCCAGGAAGACAGAGGTTAACTCTCGGAAGGGGGCAAAGGTTTCCTGACTTACAAGATCCAAGAATGTTCACTAATTATAGCCAGGATTTGCAATTCAAATCAGGAGCCACAGGGGCTAATTCTGGCACAGTTGCTTTCAAAAACCTGATGGTTCATTTATGCATGCCAGTACTGTGTTATACACCCACTTCACACTGCTGCAGAACAGATGTGAGCACAAAGAATCTGCACTGCAGTAGAAAGTGATTAAACAGAGCTCAAATCTTACAACTGATTATTATTCGACATGATTCTAATAGCACATATTAAAACCGAGAAAAAATGTCAAGTATGTTACTAAATATTATCAGAAAAGACAAATATACCTCTCCGCAAATCAATTACTGTACTGCCTTTTAATTCAATTCCTTGTAAGCATCAGTTCATAACCCAAACAGGAGGTAAATCTGAGGTGAAGCTGCAATTCAATTTTAATGAACAAACAAATACATTGCCTCTCAACCAACCCAACTTCCTTCCAAATGACAACCAACTCAGAGATTCTGTCTCTGCTGCACCCTCCATCTCTCTCCCAGTCTCACTCTTTCTCTCCCTACCACTCCGTTATTTACTATGCAGGACTAATTTGACAGCGCTGAAGTCTGTGCGTGCTGGGCCAGGAGTAGCTGGCAGACACATGAATATTGAATTAGTCAGGCAGGCCTCACTTGCTTATGAAAACACAGTAATGGGCGCCCACAGGCCACAAACTGAAGCCTGCACCCTCAATTAGGGCCTTCCTGCCTGGGAAGGGATTAGGACAGCAGGGACACATGGGAGGGGAGAGGAGGGTGTGAAGGGAAGAAGGGGGGATAGGACCTGAGGACAAATAGAGGAGGGAGGAGAGGTGCGGGTTTGTGTGATGAGGCTTGCATGTGTGTATATGTGTCTTAGTGTATCTGTTTACATGCTACCTTCTCAAGCTTGTGCAGAAAACAGATACAAGCAGCAAAAACCATATGCATTACTCAAATCCACGCAGTGTTTGTTGACACTTGTGTGCATGGAAGAAGTACATGCAAAATTAAGACTCAAAAAAAGATAATTTTTTCAACCTCAGAGTTGTTTCTTACCTCTGCCCGCCTGCATAATTCACAAGTCAACCTATTCTCTCTCACCTGCAGCACAGACTCACTGCAGGCTGCTGTGGGACACCTATCGCTCTTATTTCCTTTACAATAAATGTTCATGCCTGCCCATATCCTCAATCCTGTCTGTGCTTTCCTCCTTTTTCTCCCTGCACCTCCCACCTTTTGTTTAAGGTCTGTTCTCTGCTAACATATAAACTCATATGTTACTGTATTGGTTATATAATTGCATTAATAATATCTACTTCAGCTAACCTGATCCTAGAAAAGGGAATGCGTCCAGTCTCAGCTTGTCTCCTTCAGGTCCCGGCGCTGTGGTGCTCCGATCAAACAGGGACGTCCCTCTTCCGGTGTCTGGCAAACGAGGAAACAGGGACTGTATGGCCTAGGAAACAGAAAGGAAGAAAAGAAAATTATGTTTAGAAATTGTCTTGGTCCACAAATATAGTGCCTTAAAAAATTATTCCTAATTATTATTCACAGTTTGTGGTGTCACAACAACAAACAGCAAAGTATTTGATTTAGATTTTTTGTAATAGACAAACACAAATTAGTACATAATTGTGAAATTGAAGGAAAATTATGTATGGCTTTCAAAACGTTGACATCATTGGGACAAATTTGCATTCAGCCCCAATGAGTCTATGCTTTGAAGCAAAAAACCTACAGAATATAGCGGCAAGTCTGTTGGGATGTGTCTCTAGCAGCTTTGCACATCTAGAGACATTTTTACCTATTCTTTGCATAATACACTTCTGTTAAAAAGCATTTGGTTCTTTACAGATTTCTTCAGTTTTTGCTTTTTTTTGCCACACTTCATGTTTCAGATAATCATCGTCAAAAAATAAAATCAGGTAAAAGGGTAATGAGAAAAACACAGTTGATACAAAAAAATGTTTTCATATCAGCATTGTATTTATTTGAGGGGGAAAAAACAGCCAAACCAACCTCTTCCTATGTGAAAAATTAAGTACCCCAAAGCCTGGGGATCGCCTGCCATCACAAATTTGGAATCAGTGTCAATGTTTGTTTTACATCACTTTGTAAGAACTTTGGTTCATTCTTCTTTGCAGAATTGTTTTAGTACAGCCACATAACAGGACTATGACTATGGACAGGCTTTTTAAGGTTGCATCTCAATCAGATTTAATTCCAGACTTTGACTAAGCCCTTCTAAAATCTCCATTTTGTTTTCACTGTGCAAAGGTCCGAAGGTGGACTTGCTGGTGAGCTTTGGGTCCTCACTCTGCTGCATAGCCCTTGTGTGTTTGAGCTCAAAGTCACAAACTGATGAAATTTTCCTTTGGTATTGTATGGTGCACAGTTGAATTTATGGTACTGTCAGTTGTGGTAAACCATCCAGGCCCTGACACAGCAAAACACGCCCAAATCATCAAACTATCATGATCATATGTGACAATCGGTATGATAAATCAGTTTCACACCTGATTTAACAGGAAGCACACCTTACATTAAATTCAGCTTTTGTCTCATCAGTCCATGAAACATTTCCCAAAAAGTCTTTGGGATCATCCAAGTGTTTTTCAGCATTTGTGTTCTATTTGGTAAGCAACGGATTTAGCTTAAAACTCTCCCAGGGATTCCGTATTTGACCAGACACTTTCATTGATTTCATTGCTCTCGGAGTAAATTTGGTTGGCTAGCCACTCTTGGAAAGCTTCCCCACTGTCCATCTCGTCTTTCTTTGTGGACAGTCATTCCCACTTTGGCTTAATAAACTTCCAAAGCCTTAGAAATAGTTTTGTAACTCTGCAAAATCACTATGTTTCTCACCTGTTTTTGAATTTGTTTAGATCAGGGAATGATGTGCTGCTTTTCAAGATCTTTTAGCCTACTTCATGTTGTCAGTAATTTCTTGATTCCTAATACTTGGCAGTAACCAGGGTTGGGTGTGGCTTGTGAAATTGAACCTAATCTTTCCTAAAACTGTTTTCAAATCTCAGATAATTCATAATTTAACAACCACCTTCCACACAGAGTCAGATTGGGTTGGAAAGTGTTGTTCCGCATTACGTGTTTCTTCTCTTTGTTGATATTAAAATTAGTTTGGTGGTCTGAAACCTTAAAGAGTGAAGTAACAGCAATAACAGAACTCTGCAAAGAGGAAATATGTTTTTATGGCCTATATGCTTACCACATGTCTCAAGTTATGGTTCGCAAAAAAAAAAGATAAAAAACACGCTTCCCCTTTTCCCTTTTTTTCCACTTAACAGCCATGCACTACTTTGCATCAGTCTATTGCATAAAATTGCAGTAAAATACTCCTTAAAATAGGAAAACGTTTAAGGGGTGTGAATAGTTTGGCAAGGCAATGTATCATGCCAAAATTAGTCCACAAATTCCTATCCTTTGCTTTTGTGGTGTGCAGTGTCACATCATATGTTGACAGTAGCACCCTGCAGAGTGTGATGCAAACTGTGACACAGTCACAGCAAGGACAGGATAAAAGGGGGTGCCCTGGGACTAATTGTAAAGAGGGATGCAGAGGCTCAGAGATTCAAAGACAGGAAAAGTAGAGAGTCAAGTGGAGACCAGCGATTAAGATCGTGGGGACAGAGGATAAATGACAAGAAGTAAAGGATTGTGGGCCAGTTTGAGTAAAAGGATGCAGGACACATTTAGGAAGTAGGACAGCTAGTGTGAGTCAGTATATGAGTGGGTTTTTTGTTTCAAACATGTGATTGAGTGGGAGACTAGTTAAAGTGTAACACTTCAGGAATCAAGGGGACAAAGGTGGGATTTCTCTCTCTCTCTTTGCATAGCGCGGGATCGATAGTATCTGTCACAAAGTTTGAAAGTTGAGACTGTACTTCCAAGCTGGGAGATCTGCGTTGCTTAACAAACTGCATTAATGACCTGCTATTGATCTGATCTGACATGACCTCCTTTGTTTTTTTTTGTTTTTTACTTTCTCCTATTTCTTTCATTTTGAGTCGATGACACATGGATACGCCATCAGAGACAGGGATGAGAGAAGAAGAGGGATAACGTCTTCTTTTGTTTTAAGCGCAACTTAAGACCGTCCTCACGCTCATCTCTCCTTCAGAGTCTGTAACTCCTTATCCCATCTGAGGGATGGTGCAGACGAATGATGGATGATTCTCCCTAGAACTGTACTTTGAAGTTACTTGATTGCAATGCTGTTTGGTTAACTTTAGTTTTTTTCAAATTTGCCATTTAAATTAACTGGTCTATATATATCCATTGAAAATTTTTAAACAGATTTTTAACATTTTAATAGACAAGTCAAGGCATTTTTCTTTCTTTGTCCAAATTAGTACACATCTGCTTTATCTTCTGATAGAATACATCTCTGTAAAATGCTACAGTCTCTCAGGGCTCATTGAGATGTGAGCTATTATCCCCAACATCAGGGACAATAAATAAAAGATGGGAGTGATGAGTGCAATCATTCTCTGGTAAAAAGAAAATACATAGGAGGGCAGCAAGAAACCTAACAGCAAAAAAATTACAAGAGTGAGCTTCGATTACCTGAAATGGATCATTGATAATAAAAAATTAAAGAGCAGAGAAAAGCGTTTGCCTCTATTTTCCTTTTTTTTCTTTGTTCCTGATTTGTTAACTTAGGTCTGCGAGCATCTGAGTTCTCAAATTGTCACTGTGTAAATTCATGTTCACTCTCTATAAAACATATAGTGTTCACAAAACCACGGATCTGCCTGTTCCAACAAGGGTCCCTTTCAAATATCCTGACTAGGCGGTGCCCTTAATTCTTAATATAAAAATATTTTTACAACGCTAACGTGCAGAGCTGAGGTCTCATATATAAAGCTTGCTCATGCCCAAAACGGGGCCTCCTTCAGTCTCTGTGGAATTGCGCTATCTCCACCTCTCAGTTGCCATGGTTACCCATGAACCGCCCCATATAAACGGGCATAAGTCTATGCAGAATATTCACTAGGCACTTTGCATTAACCCTTTATGACAGAAAGTTGATGTGCAGTGGGTGGGATATGGTCCAAAATCATCTGAGCTCATTTCAAGGGAATGTGTGATTTTTAAGGCGAAAATCGCGTGCAGCTGTGCTTACTCAAAGTTTGATCGATTTGAAACTTACTTGGCGTAAGTAAATTTTTTTTGCTGAGTTTAAGTACTGTTTTAGTAAGGATTCTACTCAAAGTTTTATAAATTAGACCCCTGGTCCACAGCCAGTGGGAGAACCATGACCATGACCATGACAACCATGACATTTCCAGGTGGACCAGACGCCGAACTGGTTCACTCGGCGACTGCCGACGGTAGGGTTGAGTCGTGTTTGATTTTTAAATAAACAATTCGTTGTGCAGCTCATTAGGGCATCTGCCCCACTGAATGCTCTCCCAGACTCAGGAACGGTGGGCGCAAATACACCCCCTCCTATCTTTTTGCGAGGGTGTCTGTCAAAGCATTGCAGACACGCCCCCTTCCCCTCCTCTCACACCTTTAGCTCTAGAGAGACAAAATGCAGTGAGATCGACCGGCCAAGAGGAAAGGTGGAGCAGATGCAGCAAAGTGCTGTAAAATAACTGACATGTTTGTCAGTAAGGGAACAGGTGAGACATTAAACACTATCAGTGACAGACTCAGCTATTCAGCACGACTAGCTTAATGAGGAGGTTAGCTGATGCGCTAAAAGTAACTTAATAAAACAAAAGTTTTAAGTTGTAACAAAACATATTGCAAATCTTAGAATATGGTCAACTACATAGACACAAGAAAATACATGCTATGAATACTAAAATCCTTGTGTTATATCATTTAATTTGACCTTTATCTAACCAGATAAAATCCCATTGAGATTATGAACATTTGTTGTTATATGAACACAGCCAACGCATTAAAAAAATAGTCCATTACTCAATCTGAAAAGCTGGGATATGTTGGCTGACTTGTGGATATTTCCTTACAAAGATGGAGAAGGGAACAGTGTCAGCACTGCCAGCAGCACAAGCGCTGCAAGAGCTCCTGCGGTTAGGGCAGTGGTGGACAGCAGTAGTGAGGAATCAGAGCAGGATTCAGGTACAATTTAAGTACAAACCAAACATGCAGGTGATACTCTTAGAATAATTTGTGCTTCCCTTATGATGATCAGTATGCAATGAACTTTACAAGTCTAAATTATCTAAAGGGAGAATGTCTGTGTGTGTTTAAAGTTTCCTTGTTAAGTATTTTACAGATAACAAACCTATACATCTGCAGTGCACCACCTGTGTACCTCTTACTTGTGGTATGATACTATGGCTGACACAGTAGTCAAATGTATAACTAGTCTGGTACCTGTTAGTTTCAAAATGGGATTAGTCTCAAGTTAAGGTGGATGATGATGTAACCTATTTTATTTCATCTACTAAATGTGCAGGTTGCCCATTTAACAATGTTGTAGTAAATGAAATAGAATTTCTGTTTATGCAATTTGAGTACAGGTTATTGCAGCAGAACAGAAATATTTATTTTGAAGGGGAAAGAAACATAAAAATCTGTGTGTGCGCACATGAGTAGCGTTTGCTTTATTATTTTATACTCTTACATCAGTAGGTGCCCAACCTAAATCACTCTTGGCGTTTTGCGTTAATTGGGTGGTGGTGGCCTGGGATGAATATTTGTCTCAGTCTGCCCCTCTCCACAGCTCTATATGGTACCCTAAATACAATTTGATTTGGGACTTCTTCAACAACCATAAGGTACAAAAGCTCAGCTAATATTTCCTTTGTATTTTCCATCTTTAAATATTTTTTGCGTTATATATATCTAACATCACTATTTTACTGTTTATAAGATTCACATAGGGATTACTCTGAATTAAGTATTAATTATTAATTAATTAATTAAAGTGTCTAGAAATTATCGAACAGTATGCACCTTGATAACAACCCTCAAAAAATTAAACCAGATAATTATGTGAGAGGGCAATCATTTTCTTGATGTTGACAAAGTTTCATGGAGATTGTCCTCACTTCTGTAGTTTAGGTTAATGTGTGCAGCTAGGCTACTTTTAAAACCTGTCCAATAACAAATAATTTTACTCATATAACATTTAAAATGCTAAGGTTCCCAAGTTTTGTTTGGTCATTTGCCACAAGGATATTACTTTAAAAAAGTGTATTTGTAAACCCGACAGTTCTAGTGATCTTGAGGGGCCTCTATTGGTTTGAGGTTGCCAAGCAGCTGCTTAGTTTTCTTATTCCTTGTTTTGGCTCTGCTGACATTTTCTGTTCAAAGAGTCTTGTCTATCTCTGAATATGTCAACGTATGAATGATCTTATTTTTTTCATAAAAACATATATTCAAATAATCCATTATTAGTCATAAATTTAAATAGTGGTTATTATGTTCAAGTCCTAAATCTTAACACATCTTTTATTTAATAAAATGATTGCATATATGAAACCTTAAATTTGACAACAGCTCCAACTGGGATACAACGATGAATTGTTGACATTCTTGGTCTTCCCCCAAGTCTAAAGAATGTTGTAAAAAAGTAAAAAATAGAATTAATTGTTGTTTTTGACTGTTGAGTATTATGTGGACGCACGTTTGGCTGTTCAGATGCTCATGACAATTCCTTCCCCAGAAGCACCTTGGTTGGGTTGAGCTCTGAGATTCACATAGAACCAGAACCAGCAAGAAACTATGCCCAGCAGAGTCAGAGCTAGGCCAACTTCACAGATTCATGTTTTTGTTTGCTTGATGTGTTTCATTATTTTCATCTAATTTGGTGTAAAATTCCTTCAAGATGTTTTGCTTTGTTTTTTTTCTTCCTTCATATCACCCAGTTCTGCATGTCCCTTCAGCCAAGAGAGAGACAGAAGAATATTCAGAACTTCAAATAGCATCTGACCCACAATGTAGACATTCTTTATTCTTGTTACATTGCAGTAGTTTGGATAACTTTTACACCAAAGTCAGTATGAGGCTCTAGAACTCAGAATTATGCTGTAAACCTCTTTCTTGAAACTCCTTAGAGACCAGTAAACCTGGTTAAACGTTTAATCATCTCAGATATTATTGAGTGTTTTACTTCCCTTCTTAGCTATAGTATTAGCCTGTGTAATTAGTGTTAGCAACTTTGTTTTATATAGTTTGTTTTTGTTTCTTTTTATAGAAATATCACATTGATGAAGTATAAATAATAAGAAAATAGACATTAGTTTGATTTTAAAATGCTTGATTGCAATTAATTTTAGTTTCATGCCTAAAATGTAATAAGTTTAGCAATGATAACAAAATCTTAATTTGTAAAATACATAGGTTATGGGACTGATTATGACATTGATCATTTACTGTATGTACATTTAAATAAAGTAGTATATCAGCTGCTAGAAACACCAACATACATTATATCCCCTTCCCATCCCTCTGTCCTACCGTTCGTACCTCTGGGCTGCAGTCCGGAGCAGCCGAGCCCCCGTTAAAGTGGTTCTGGGCCAGAAAGAAGGGAGAGTTAGCCATGTCCAGGATGGGGTAGTTCACCAGCACCACTTTACTGAAGTTAAACTTGTAGGTGAACCTCTTCCCTTTGGTTTTGTGTAAAATGCGCTTGTTGTAGTAATACCTGCAGAGGAAGAGGAGGAGGAGAGGATATTGATGCAGGGATGGATGGAGAGGTGGAAAAGGATAAAGGAAAAAGGAAAAGGAGCGGGAAGGATTATTTTAATGCTCGCATCAAGGTTTTGTGTTTCCTCACTGTAAGCAAAGAATAAGTAAACATCTTCAGTGCTGTGAGGCAAAGGGCTATGCTGATTTCCCACTGTTTTTATTCATCTCCTCCTTTCTCAAATCAATTCACGTTTCGCTGCCTTTATTCAATACAATTTGTTTTTGAGTGAATTTCTACTTAGCTGTTAGTTGCCAAAAACAGAAAAAATAAAAATACTACATCCTTTTGAACCCCTGACATACAGTGCAGCCAAACTATTTCCTTTCATTTCAAGAGTATCTTGCACTTAAAACAGGGTTTCCTCATGTTTTATCTACCAAAAGGTTCAAGAATGAACATAAATTATTAACAGTTTTTACATCTAATCATGTTTTATACTAACAATATGTTCTATATAATTAATTGTTTATTTTTTGTACCTCATACAACATCTATTACCTAACAAATGCAGAGTTTGAGTTACCCAGCAAAACATTGAGAAACACAGACAAGGAACAAACATCTCTGTTTCGGAAGAAAACAAACTAAGCAATTCTAAGTATAATAGTCTATAAATATTCAGCTCCACAGGATTTATTTTAGTCTTCTTCATAAATAAAAAAGTATGTTTCAGATTCAATGATGTTACTGTATGTTGTGACTCTAGTTTATAAGAATGAAAAAAAAAAAAAATTAGAAATCTAAATCTGCCAGGGGTATGAATAACTATTGGGTTAACAGCTAAACTCTAAGGAGAAAATCTTCCTCTAATTTTCTGTTTGAGTACCTATTAATTGAGTATTTATTTGCTGGAAAGATATGAAATTATTATTAGAAATAAAACAATACCTTTACATATGAATGCATTTTATTTATACCTAACCACATTTTTGGAGAAATTCTTAGTGTTGCAAAAACACAGAAACAGTGAAATAAATACAAATAGAATACATTTACAACAGAAATTAAAAGACAAAGTTCCTGTCAAAAAAACAACAACTTCTAAATCACGTGTAAAGCTGTCACTGGCTGTGACGCAGGGTGTCAGGATGAGTGTTCAACTGTCTGGCAGCAGCAGCACAAAATGCATGATCTCCCATAGTGAGTAGTTTGTCCTGGGGAGAAGGAGTGTGTGGAGCATAGTTAACTTGTTAAGGTTTGTAGAGTGAGACGTTCTTTTAGAGATGGAGTGGCATAAAATAAATATATCCTGTATACTTTAATTTTTTAGTTGATCAGAGTGTGAAGACCTAAGTAGCAATTCATGACATTCTGTTTCTCTGGAGTATAAAAAACATGCGACACAAGGGCCCATTACTCCTAGCCTATCTTCAAAATGGGAAAGACAAGAGAACATCCCATTTAAACAAGGCTGATGTGTGTTGGTCTACATAAGTTTAGAACCGGCTAAAAGAAAATACTGTAGCTACTTGTCTATAATTTGCAGTCAGGGCAAAAGTCAAGAAGTTTAACACAATTTGAGCTAGTCTGAACAAGGGTTGAAGTTTATCTTGTCACCACGCACAACCAGGACAATGGTAAAGCAAGTTTAAAAAAAGTACTACAGCAATTTGTATTCCTCAGAGTTTAAGTTATCATATGATTGATCAATCTTAAAGTTGAATTTGCATATTAAATAATGAGCCACAGTTTTGTTGTCTCAGAAGCTGTCAGCATTTTCAACAGTGAAGCGGATTTCCCAGCAGGCGAAACAACAACAGTAATCTCCATGGTAGCAACCTTCGGTGTCCTCCCACGGGCATGTCAAGCCTTCATCATGCCAGTTTCCTTTACCACCCACAGAGGTGTCACAGTGTACTGTGTGCCAGGATGCTGAGCTGATCAGCGGTGAGGGGGGTGGAGGCATAAAGCCATCTGGCTCAGGTAAAGGAGCTGAGAAATCAGGGGTGAAAGAAGGACGTGAGGTGAAAAAAGCTGCAGATGAGTTATCGCGCGATTCAGACAAATGTAAAAGGAATTCTTTTGTTTCAAAAAGATCACAGATGGAGTGCGAAACACAGCCTTAGCAATAAACACGGGTACGAAGTTCCTCATTATGCAGACGCACTCTATCAACAAACAGAGCAGAATGTTCATATCAGCATGAATTCACAGTGGTTGAACCCCAGTGCAATGATGTGTACATGTTTTGCTTTGCGTCGCAATTGTGCCTTGGCCCCTAATTGAGCAATTAGGTGAGGCTAATTAAGAAGGCTAATTGTGGCCCCAGCCAATTCATAACAATTAGACTCTGACGACAGCCCCCATTAACAAGGGGCCAAAGGAAAGCAAGGGAGGGGGCAGATTGGGGGAAGTGAGAGAAGTCGGGGTGGTGGGTGTAAGCACAATAAAACTATGAGTGATCGAGAGGGTGTAAACTGCTTCTCCAGTTTGGAGCTGAGTGTTTTTATTATTCCAGGGGAGTCCCAAGCAATCCAAGCAACTGCGGCTTAATTTTTAAATCCCTATTGAATTTTTTTTATTTTGCTGCTCAATGGTGAACTTTCCATTAGGATGTCAGGTGATAAGGAGAAATTGAGGGTATTGACGTTCCACTGGAGAGGTCCCACCTTTAGCTATCTATTTTCACTGACATGAAAAAGAGGTGTTAAGTGAGGATTAAGTTCGACGAGAGTAAACAAATAATGTAAACTGAGGGGGGGGAATAAACCTATCTGATACAGACATACCTCAGCGCCCGGCTCAGCTTGTCGTAGTTCATGTGAGGCTTGCACTTCCTTATCCCCCACAGCCGGGCCACCTCATCTGGGTCCTTGATGACGAACTCCCCGTAGTCTCCCTGCCAGGCGATCACGCCCTGATACTCCTCCTTCTGCAGCAGCTCCAGGATGAAGTGCCACAGCTGGATCTGCCTGGAACCTGGGCTTGACTCGGGCTTGTAGGCCCAGTCCGGGAAGGCAAACCCTAAGAAGCGAGAGAGAAATGGAGGAGGGGGGCCCATACACACACAAGAAATAACAAAGGAGGAGAAGGTTAAGGCGTGTCGTTTGTCCCGCTGCTCGCTAGGGGGGGATTGCTGTCTGAATGACTGATGAGTGATGGAGCTGAGGGATGATGTGTTTAATATCACAGCACGTGCCTTGAGCAATGTTAGTCTGTGCTAATGCCCTCTAGCCTCAACAGATTGGTCAGTGGGATGATGACAGCTCGCTGGGGGAGATTTGGTTGATGTTGCCTGGGCCTGAATTTTAACAGCCAACTGTATGCACATCATAGAATAGCTCGCTTCAGCTCACAGTGAATCTGGCTCTAAAGTAGCCTTGTAAAAACACAAGACATGGAGCCAATTACCACCGGAGTCTCCAGTATTGCTTAAGAGTTTTTTTATTTTCCATAAAAAGCTGAATTCTTAGCATACATTTCAGCAAGATTCTTATGATGGTTTTGGTTAATCAGGCATACATTTACTTGAATATTTTTCTCTAAATATTTCAATTAAATTTTAAAATAAAAACTTTTTGCAACAAAATATGAGGAGAGGTATTGTTTTAACATGACTAACAGGGATCAGACTCACCTGGCGTCCAAAGGGCGGGCACCGGGGGGAGCAACAGATCGCTGACGCAGTTGCAGTCCATGCCTCCACAAAACCTGAAACAATAATAATAAGATAAAATTTTCTTAAATATTCTGTAAATGGAACCAGATAAAATGTACTATTAGTAAAGTTTACACCAGCTGAGCAGAAGTTGGAGAGCGTAAACTTTGCCGAAAATCAAGATATTGCGTAAGGGTCTAGAGAAGCGCCGTGAGTTCAGAACAGCACCTCAAATCGATGTGAAATACAGCAAGGTTATGTTTCATATGTCTTCAGTTGAGATAAGGTGTTTGATGGATGTGATCTTGTACAGCCACCTGAGGCCGTGTCTGATGCAATATGGTGGACATCCCTCTAGTGCATTTTCAACTGCAGGAATTACACAGACTTTTAAAAAAGCATCTAAAAAGCTGGTGAAGCACATTACATTTTAAACAATTGTATTTTAAGCACATATGTTAGAGTTTTGGATTGTTCTCTGTGGATATTTAAAAGTAGAAAGTGCAAAATAGATTATGAAATGTAAAACCAAAAAGTGAGATTAATGGTCTCTTATGATATGTAGGTCGACTGGAGGAGTGGACAGTGAGGTTATGATGATTTGAGGGTTAAAATGTTCATCATCTAAAGAATTCAGAATTTTCACCCAAGTTTTGACTGAACTATAGAGTTCAAGCTCAAATATTAACTAAAAAGTAGAACTGTTCTGAAAAAGTCTATTTGAAAATGATAATCCAAACAAAACACAACAATAAACTTCCAAATGGATTCAAACTCCTTTAACTTTTCCCTCTTTATAACATTATAACTTCAAACTTCAGTGTATATAATGTTTTTTTCCCTGATAGACCAACACAAAGTATTGCACACTGAAGTCGAAGGAAAATCCAAAAATTATTTTTTACAAATAAAAAAACATGAACTATGTGGAATTTGCATTCAGTACCCTTTATTTAAGTACTCCTAAATAAAATCCAATGCAAACAAACTGTCATTAAAAGTCAGTTATTAGTAGATAGAGTCTACCAGTGTGTTTTTTTTAAGAGAACATCAGTGTTCAAACAGTATCATGAGGACCAAAGAACACAATAAATAGGTCTGGGATAAAGTTGTTTAGAAGTCTATAGCAGGGTTTGGTTATGAAACAAGCTTGGGACATCCTATGGAGTACTGTTCTCTCCAACCAACGTATGGCATGACTGCAAACCTACCAAGATATGGCTGACCACCTAAAGTCTCCTCTGCAGTATGCCACAATACATGTAGGCAATTAAACATGGTAGTGGTAGCATCATACTGTTAAAAGGATTTTACTGCAGTATTGACATGTAAGCTGATTCGAGTGATGGGAACATGGATCGAGCTAAATACAAGGGAATTCTGAAAGAAACCCTCTTAGAGGTTGCAAAAGTCAATTAAATTAAATCAAATTATGTTCAGTTTATTTATATAGCGCCACTTCACAACACAAGGCATCTCAAGGGACTTTACAAGTCATTTCAATTCAGTCATAGTGCACTTACATTTCAGTTAATCAGTTCATTATTCCAATCAGTGTAAAGGTTTTCAATCTAAGGAAACCAAGCAGATTGCATCGAGTCATTGACTTTCCGCATTCAAACCTCCTGGACCAACATGTAGCAACAATAGGTTGTTGCAGTGTTGTGTCGTTGACTTCTCAGCAATCCCTCACACTGGACAATGAAGCAACAGTGTAGAGGAACAACTCCCCTTTAACAGGAAGAAACCTCCAGGAGAACCTGGATCAGTACGAGCGGCCATCTGTCACAGCTGACTGGGGGTTTGAGAGACTTGACCCTTATGGGTAGGTTCACCTCCCAGCAGAACAGTCTGACAGAGCTTGAGGCATTTTACAAAGAAGGATTTCTAAAAATGTCATTTTCTAGATCAGTTGGTAGAGACATCATAAGACACACCATAAAACACACTTTTCAGATTTTATTTGTTACACAAAATTCTATAAATTACATAAACTTGTGGAAAAATGCGAAAATGTATTATTATTATTATTATTAATATTATTATTATTATCATTATGCAGCTCCTGTATTTAAATACTCAACAATTAGAATTGAAAATTGCAGTATGAAGGTTCAATCATATCTGATGATTATTTTACATTATTGTTACTCACACCCCAAGTTAAATGGGGCTTATTTTAGCATCTAATTGGGTCAGACAAGGTGAAATACTTTGCACTACTCTTTTAAATTTGTATTCGGGTGATTTTTCTATGACGCTAAGTACTTGTAAGACTGATTGTACTGGCCAATTTGTCTCTGTGGTCCTTTGGATGTAAACTGATGACATTATATTATTCAGTTGCAATATGTTTGCTCAACTTAGTCTAATATGATATTCTGCTTATTCCTAAAAGAAAGCTTTTTTGATTGCCTCAACTAAGGAGGATCAGAAGACACCTTTTCAGACCACTTTTTAGACGTAGTGTGTTAGATGTAATGACGGAAAATACAGAGAAAAGATCTATGAGATTATGACAACTTGCAGCAGCAGTGTTGTGAGTTGTACATGCAAGTTAATATGTGAGAATACATATCATATGTGTACTGAAGATTTTAAAGGGGTCCATTTTAAGGCTTATTGTCCGTCATGTCTACTCTGCAACTGTAAGCCACATTTTTTCCTCTAACCTGTCCTGCCTTACTGAGGAACTTTATGTAAAAATTTATGTGCCATTTGCTTGATTTAATAAGATAGAGTCATAAGGGCTTTGCGCGCAATCACACTAAGTGATGCAGGGCAATCTACAAGCTTCTGCAAATACTGTATATGTGAAAGCTACATCAGTGAATTAAATGTTATGTATTGTTTATCTGTCATTTCATTTTTTTGTATTTTCAGTATTTATCACATGGGCCAGTTTCATGAAAACGTAAAAAAATATTTAACAAAATTCAGTTTTCAGATTTTCACACAAAGAAAATTAGGGAACTACAAGATATTCCTCATTTGTCCCTAAGCTTTATATGACTTTATGTAAGCTCATAAAGTGCTGTTTGTTGTTGCTTTTGTGGAAAAGAAATGGTGGGACTTTTAGTTCTGATTAAGTGGAAAAAAAGAAAAAAAAAGAAAAATCCAAATTTTTCCAGTGTTTGACATGCAAAGAACTCTGGTCGATTGATTTGGACATCCCCAGAAACAAGCTTGTAAGCGTTCAGGTGTATTCAAGCTAAAGTATTTCCCACAAAACTGTAGCAAATGAGAGAAAAATAAATAAATGAAAACTAATAAATACGGCGTAATAACCAGTAAATAAACCCATAACCAACATAATTGAATAAGCAAGAGCAAAATGTCCTGAAAGCTGTTGTACCTGAAATGTTTGAAATTTCCCACCAGTCGTGTTGCTTCATTTGATCTTGCAGATGGATCTGAGTAGCCCTCTCTAGTCTACTAGTCATCTAGTCCTCTCACTCTGTTAATACAGTCTTACCCGCACTACTTTATCAAATTAGAAAGCATAATGATAATCCCTGCAAAATAAACTAATATAGATGTCTGAAGGCAGGAGATGGGGAGGAGGCTTCTGTGTACAAGAGACTTGGATCAGGCTTACATGTTGCTGTTTCATGCGGGTTGTTTTACGAAAGCTCAGATGGAATCAGCGAACCTGCTGGTACGCTGGTATCTTTAACGCTATCCTCTCTCCGTTTTGTCTCATCTCTTCTCTCTCTCTGCCTCTATTTAATTATGCTCTGTGAATTTTGGATTTTCCCTCCAGCATTGAAATGGAACGTGAATTATTAAGGTGTGTTTGTATAAATTATTATTGCTAACTCCAGGCACTTCTCACTCTCTCACTATCAGCCTCGGCGTCGCTCTCGCCCCGCTTCTGTAGCCCTTGAATCGTGGCCCCCTCTCACCCTTCTACTTCTGCTCTTCATTCTCCTTTTTTTCAAGCTCTTTTCTTTGTCCGCAACCTTTTTCTCATCATCCTTTATTTGTTTGTTCACACTGTTGCACTCACCTTTTAAAGTGTTCAAATACCAGCTACTGTATGTGTTCACAAAAAAAAAACGACTTGTCACATGGTTCGTCTTGCATGTGATGTCATGCAGTATCTAAAATCTTCTTTTTAACCTACAACATAAGCACTCATTTCTTTTAAAATTTATCTGAATGACTGTTTGCTTCAAAGTCTGATCTTTAAAAAGATAGAAGGTTCTTTGTGTTGGAGGTAGTAATCTATAAGTTTCCTCTTCCCTGTGGGCTCTACAGGTCATCAATACTGCATCATCTCTTTCATTTGCCATATTCACATGGTCTGCAGCATGTATGGACTCGTATCCTTAGAGGACCATATGCATGTGCTCCTATCAGTCGGGGGGCTCTCCAGCTACCTTTCAAACCACCTACGCACCACCTCAGATCCATACCCATCCACCCTTTTTTTTTCTTTTTTTCCCATCCGGCAGCATATCTATACAGGTGACTCCTCTTTTCCTGATTCCCACCTCCTTTCTATTCACACACACCTATCCACTGTCTTGCCTTACCTCACTCCCTACCTTCGCTCTTGCCCCACCCACCTCCTTTTTGCTCCTACTCTGTGTGTTTTGCTTCGCCGCAGTAATTTTCCGTTTGATTTCGGAGGTAATGCATTTTTTACAAATCAAAGAGGAAGCCAGGCTGCTCCTACCTCCTCCTTCTCCTCCTCCTTCTTCTCTCCATCTCTACCTCTCTCTCCAATTCGTTTCTCCCTGCCCAGTCTCCTGTTCTTGCCCCTATCGGCCCCCCAGGCCAGAGAGGAGATAAAGGAGCCCCCATCATTTCCTTGTTAGTTTTGATTTGGGCAGCACAGGGCTTTCAAGTTCCCCCCATCACCCCCAGAAACATTATAACTAGCAGCCAAGGGAATACAGTTCCTCGTACACACACACACACACAGTTGCACACGCATACACAGACTGTCAGATGCAGGCCCTCGCAGATTGTAATGGATTGCAGAGTCTCAAACAGATTCTGCAAAAATGTGCTAGTATCCAGGTAGCCGTCACACGCACATAGTGAGAAGCAGTGCACAAAAATAAGATATGGAGCCCATAGATATTGACTGAATCAATACTGACACACTAACACACATCTCACTGAGCAGAAAGTGAGAATGCACTTTGTTTACTGTGCTGATTGTGAGGAGAGATGCGGGCAGACATACAAAAAGATTCACAAAGCACTTTGTTTTGCACAGAGTGGCTGTGAAAACAACAGGCTGAAACAAAAGACCTCTTCCATACAAAAGGTCACCAATAAGCCCAGCATGGATGATGGATCACACAGTTAGCAGTGTGACAACATGCACAAAAGAGACGCAGAGTAACAGTAGATGGTCAAGTCTTGTGAAAGAAACAATAATCAAACCTATTTTCCCGCTTAGAGCAAACCTCAGTTATGGTGGTCCACCTGTTGTGAAGGAGAGGCCTGAGCTGGCTTTAACAAACAGATCATTACTGTTCAGGACCCTCTGGTGTGCTGATGAGTCAGAGACATTTGGAAATACGGCTTGCAGCAGCGCACTGTGTTTGTGACAGGGCAAAACAACAGTTCAAAAGCACACAAAATGTGGAAGACCAATGTTGAGGGGTCAGAGGCTATCTGTGTGCTTTTGTGCCAGTTTGTAAGACATCATAAAATGAAAAGTAATTAGGAAAACAAGTTATTATTAAAAAAATTAAATATGTAAATTATTTTTTTTGACTCATCTTAACACTCAAATATAAGTTTATTGTAATTATCTTAGGTATTTTTTATTTTAGGTCTAGCTTTAGAGGGACAATTTGTGGCCACTGAATGGATGGAATCATACGTTAAACATTTGCAACTAGAAAATAATTACAGGCTGAATGAATAAAACTCTTCATGTTAAAGAGCAACTCACTCCCCTACCAGAGTCTTACTCTACCCATGTTTCTGGTTTGAAAAGTGGGATTGCCTGGCGGATTGAGGTAAGTGATGGGGAGAGGGCTGGGCGCTGTCAACTCTTCTTTGCTATTCAAACTCCAACTCGCTACAGAGGCGTGGTCAAGACTTGGCTTGTTTTATACCCCACAGCGGCAGGATGGCGGTCCGGCTGATGAAAACCGTCACTGCAGAGTGAATCGCAATGCCCGATTCAAAATCAAGTGCACTGTAGAGTTTTTACCTGAAGAGGGTGCCACACTGACTGTTTAAAGGCAGATAATTAATCTTTTTACTAAAATGCTCTAAAATACCAAAAATAATGACCAGACATGTGGGCAGCACTATTACACACTCATTTATACAGTTCATCTGTATAAATGACCTATACAGTGAGTTGCTCTTTAAGTTAATTCAAAGAGATAAATGGAAATTAACTTTTAGTGTGTACTGTCCTTGCATCTTATATGGTGGGTCTGGTTGCCTTAAAGTGTCAGGGCAGATGGGATAGTTTCCCTATTACATAAGTAAATTTATTGACTTAAATACATGACAGAACACATCTGGTTTAGGCACAAAAATAGACCAGCTGTGTCAATTATAAAGATACAATTTATTCAATTTACTCACAAGGAAAAGACCTGTGGTGAAATCTCTGGAGGTACAATTTCAGTGTTATTTATATATTACAACAAATAAAATAATGATACAAAAAAATAGGAAAAATGTATTGCTCAGATATTTTTTATTCTGTCTAAAAACATTCACATCATTATATGCATCTCATTATTTAATGTGATTTTTTTAAACAGAAGGACAATTAAAAAAAGAGAATCTGCATCAAAACAAGAATGTACAATTGTCATTGGGTTCCAAACCTGTTGCAATATGCATACTTTCAAAATTGACCCCACATGATGATGCTGCCCCCACCATGTTCTACAGAGGGGTCATTTGGTTCAAAGTTATGGGCCTTTTCTGCTGCCTAAACCTGCCAGGTTAAACAAGCTGTGTGTGAAAAAGATTTCAAAGGATGGTAAACATACAGATTTGGTGCTAAAAAGTGAAACATAACCAAGTGACCCCAACAAATGGTCCCAAAGCGGTGTGCAGACTCAGGTCTGAGCTTCTTAGACCTTCAGATTTAGACCACCATGCATCTCTCTGACCCATTTAAACTAACATTCTAACTGATCTCAAAAGTGTCTGACTGAAACTGGCATTCAATAGACTGGAAAGCTTGTTATAATTCTAGACCCACAAGGCAAACTCTGATATCCAAAACATCCTAAATATGTTTTTTTTACCCAGACACCCTGATACTGGTGACAGTTTTTGGCAGCATTCATGTTTGGGTCCATCATAAGAGCTGCTGTTCTTTGTGCAGCTGAGGTTAGTAGGCCGCTGACGAGTATATAAAGGGAACAGCGTGAGGAACATACTGTAACTCTGTTTTGAAATTCTGCAGAGTGACTGGGGTAGAGCAGAGAAAAGGGGGGGCTGCTTGACATTCAGGCAACATTATGTCTCCAGTGCTGTCTAAAGAAGGAAAGAGTGATGGGTCGCGATATAAAAAGATAGAAAACTGTGAGAAGCATGAAGAGTCTGGCCTCTCTCGCTTTCTTTTTCCAAGAGATGAAACGAACTCTGTACATCTGTCTCATCTTCCTCTTTTTTTTTCTTCAGTTGCCCCTGAAAAAGGCCCGACTGAACCCTCTCCCTCTCAATTCTTCTCTCCCGCTTTCTCCCCTCTCTCTGTTCCTCTCCCTGGTTAGCTCTGACACACTGGTCAGCCTCAGGGTGGAAGAACAGAGGGACTCTGCTATGGGTTTGTTACAGGAGATGGAGAGAAGGAGAGAGGAGATACGAGGAGGGGAAAGACAGAAGACAGAAAGAGGAGGAGGAGGAGGAGGAGGAGGAGGAGGAGGAGGAGGAGGAGGAGGAGGAGGAGGAGGAGGGGTTGGTCAGGGAAAAGGAATAGAAACCATCCATCCAAACGTAAAAGTAAAAATCCAGTGCTGCAGGTATAGTAGCATATAGAACTTCTCATTTGTCCACATTACTGAAAATTTGCTGCAATACTTAAGATATTTGCATCATATTATTATTGAATTATACATGTATTTTGTATCACTAAGGTTTTCATACATGGACTGAAAAATATTTTTTTTCTTTTTAAAAAGAAAATATCTAAATCATGTGCCTTAGAGAGAAATGGTTTCTTTCTTTCTTTCTTTCTTTTTCTTTCTTTCTTTCTTTCTTTCTTTCTTTCTTTCTTTCTTTCTTTCTTTCTTTCTTTCTTTCTTTCTTTCTTTCTTTCTTTCTTTCTTTCTTTCTTAGAATTATACCCTTATTAGTCAACATAGATGTATATCCACAGACTCAGAGGAGTTAATTAAAGTAAGACAGCAAATATGTACTATTTCTCTACCCTCATTTAAGCCAAACTTCAAATGTATTTCCAGATTTCAAAATATTTCAAAGAAAATTATTTGATTCAATCTTAAATCTTTATTGGCACTGACTTAGATGGCTTATACACAGTGCTTAAATTGATATATTGTTAACAACATCCAAATTTCTGTCTTCTAAGTAGGAAAGAGTTTAAAAACTATGTAAAGATATTCTGTAAGAGTCAAGATGCTCATCTATCAACTTAAACAGCAACAAAACATGCAAATGATCACTCATTTGTTTCATGAATGCATACACCCATCACACTGTCATATGAAAGCGTGAGGAATCAGCGCAGCTGCTGTAATGGGAACAGGCAGCGCTGCAGCTCTGTCAGTGTATTTAACCAAGATGTATAGTTACAGGAGCACCGAGGCTCTCTGCCCGCTCTCCCACAGAGCGCACATTACTCCACACTGCAGGGGCAGAGCTAATACTGAGTCCTTCACACTGAGACGGGCTATCATCTGACAGCAGTGCCCAGTCAGAACACCAGCCAGTGAAATTCAGTTTGAAAGATACAGAGCCACAGTGGTTACAGGGATTGTCGATGATTGGCAGGTTGGTGTTATGGCTGCTTTTCTCTTCCATTTGTTTCTTCACTAGTCAGAACTGTAAGGAATACAAACAAGGGTACATGGCTAAATACCCATCTTTGTGAAACTAAAAAGTTTTGTGTGTATACAACAGAAGTAATTTTTAAAATACCTTTCTCCCAAAAAGATAAAGATTTTTCTTGGAATCCTTTAATGTGATATTTTTTAATTATTCCTCAAGGCTTTCAGGGAGGCTTTCTTTTGGACAATTGCTGCTTTTCCCCTCAATTTTAAGTTCAATGCCTGATCATTTTCAGAGGAATTAGGTTTTTGTTTGCTTAACCACCTAAAAGCGATCTATGAATCATGCAAGCCACTGATCGGCACCAAAACTCAAAGATTGAACAAATGTTGTGTCCACATTGAGCAAACAACCTTGAAAAGAATCTATCTTACATTGTGTTTTTAGGGGCGCTGTTGTAGCCAACCATAATTTGTTCTAATTTCTATAGACAAAGACTGTAGATGATTGCCTTTGAGAGACGTAAATGTTTTTTTTAATAACACTAAAAAGCCAAAAGAGCTAATACACAAAAGATATGGAAGATGGACTTATTAAGGTATGACACATAATCAGATCACGTCACTGCTAGACATTTGTCTTATATTTTACAAACATGACTTTCAGACTTAGTTTGTATGTTGTATTAAACCTTACAAATGGTAAATACAACTTGTCAAGACCACACACATTTTTACAGGACACCAGAATCTGCCAAGTTTTCATCAAATACTACCTCACTTTAAGGGGGAAAATAATTATTTTCTCCTTCTAAAACTAGATTATGTCTCCTTGTAACAAAAGAAATTAAAATATGCTGTTTTTTAGGCAAAACAGGCTTTGACCTACGATGGTCACAACTGGGCAATATTCACATACATTAATGTGGATAATCTTGTCATTTTTAATTTTCTTTTGGATTAAAGCAATTCCCCAATCAAGAAACTTGCATCACATTTTTTTCTCTTTCACAAGGCCTAGATCATTGAATAAAAAATCTAAATTGTCAGGTCAGACCTCATAAATACCATAAATCAGTATCAGCCAAGAAAAGCTGATCAGTTCTTCGCCAGAGATGATTCATATATGAGTGTATGTAGCTTAAAGAAACAGCTTAAAAACTCAACAGGTAAAAGTGAGACTTAAAATGACTTAATACTTATAGTCAATGCCAAAAGAATAAAACTTTGTAAAACACTAAGAATATTTTTGTATACTTAAAAACATTCAACCAAGTAGTTCGTCAAGACTGTCAGAGACAACAATTTTATAAAAAACCCACTAGTGACAAAGTTAAAGCAAAGACACACTTTTCCTAATAGAAAACCCCATTTCAAAGCCTGAAGAAACACACCAAGGATATAATTTTTAGTTGATCAAAACTATTTGAATATTTCCACTCCTTAGTTTGTATAAACTTCAATTTGAAAATAGCTCGTATTTTAACATTAATTTGCTTGCATAGCTACTGCTTAGTGCACCATTACTGCCTAATTGAGCAAACAAAAGTCAAGGTTTAAGATTTAGTTTTGGGGGAAAAAAAGTTATTTTGTAATGACTCTTTAAATCTTGAAGCTCTTTAAAGGACTTTTACATTCTTGCAGCTAAGTCAGGAGAAGCTTAGACCTTCGCCTATCCCATGGGGATCAGTGGGATGCATTAGATCCTTCAGTGTCCCAGTAAACTTCCTGATGAAATTTTAACAAAACTTGGCACCCATTTAATAATGGCAGTGCCTAATGCCAAAAAGTCCACTTCAAAAAAGACTGCAAAGAAATACAGATATCCCAACTGTAAAACATGCCTACTGGTTTTGCAAATGAAATGACATTGTGAAGCCAGTATGCTTTTAGATCACGTGTTGAAGAATACTTGAAGTCTGTGGCAACATTCTGTGTAACCCTGTCCATCACCATATATTGCAACTCCTTGTTGAAACATGGTGGTGGAAGAATCATACTGTGGGTATGCTTTCTTTCAACAGAAACAGGAAGCAAGCAAGACTGACAGAGTTGATTGGAAGATCTATCTATCTATCTATCTATCTATCTATCTATCTATCTATCTATCTATCTATCTATCTATCTATCTATCTATCTATCTATCTATCTATCTATCTATCTATCTATCTATCTATCTATCTATCTATCTATCTATCTATCTATCTATCTATCTATCTATCTATCTATCTATCTATCTGTATTGTCTGTCTATCACATTTTCGTGAAAGGTGAACTCCTTTTATGAATATTCTCTAGAAGTTAAGGAGCACATGTGTAGAGATGAGGATGATGTGTGACAACATATATATATATATATATATATATATATATATATATATATATATATATATATATATATATATATATATATATATATATATATATATATATATATATATATATATATGACCTTCCAGTTGTATATGGCTCCATGAAAACCTTATTTAGGACAGGCTGACATTTATAGCATGACTTACCTTGTAAAGCAGTGGTTTGCAAGAGTGCATTACTGAGCTGGTGATTACTGCACCTTTATTGCCATATTAGGCGTGCACAAGTAGGTTAGGGTGTCAAATTGGTTTACTAAAAGAAAAAGCGGTAATTTGCAAACAATGTGATTTCTTGAATTTTTAATTGCTTGAAGAATAGTTCAGGATTAATATGACAGAGTATAAAAAATATTTAGATGTTTAAAAATACTAAAATTATGTATCTATTTTTAAAGCCTTTTCAAAAGTCATTTCCATTCATGGAGGGAAGTCAGGTGAAGTTTAGACTCCAACTGGGCTCATAAATATGAGCTATAGCCTGTGATAAATAAAGGAACTTGTTTTCTCAGATGTTCATGAAAGGTGAAGAACTCCTACAAGAAGTTGAAGAGCAGGTGAGTGGGGATGAGGATGTTGAAGCGCGCGAAACGGTACATTGGTATGATATGGAACGCCGGCCTTAAGAAAATAAGCAGGGGAAAGGATGAAGAAAAAAAGTATCAATCGATGGGGTTAAATTATTCATCGTCATTAATTATCGATCGCTCTCCGCTGCCGGCTCGTCCGCCTCGCGCCAGAGTTGAAAGGAGGGAAAGCGCGCTTTATTAAAACCGGCTCGAGCCTCATTGTTTCATGTCCCGCGGCAAAGAAAAAGCTAGAGTTTGGATCTGCCCGAGCCAGTAGAAAAATACACACACACACACACACACACACACACTGCACCTCCTTCCATTGCTCTCTCTCTCTCTCTCTCTCTCTCTCTCTCTGTCTGTCTTCTGACGCGCGGGAGGAGCTTTGGGGAGCCTCGCGCGGTGTTCACGGGGCGGCTGTGTCTCGCGTGGATCGATGAGGGATCAATGGCTCGCGCTGACTAATAGCCAGAGAGCGCCTTTGATCTCGCGGCTGAGAGATCAAAACCTGCGCGAGAGGGAAGAGAAATAGGAAAAGAAACTGTGCCGGCGAGCTGACCTTCACACACACACAGTCACGCACTCATGCACACACACACTGTCAGTGATGTGTACGTAAACGCCACGTAGCCCACCACAGCTTTTAGGACTCTGACTGCAGGATATCCTATGAGCAAAAAAGCTATATGAGAGGTGCATGGTAAAACGAAGCAACGCTCAAGTACAAGCGTAAACTATAACGGGCGCGCGCACACGCCACTTTGTGTCCTTGTCCGGGTTGCTGTTCCTGATTATTTTGACTTTCTCTGACAAGGTGATACAGCGAGAACAAGAGAACCATCTGTTGTTCCCAGAGAGCAGATGAGTGTCCTGTGGGCTTAAATTCACGCCAATTGAGAAGAATAGGTGTGTGTGTGTGTGTGTGTGTGTGTGTGTGTGTGTGTGTGTGTGTGTTAAGTCCTAGAGTGTTTTGAGTAGTTAGGTCTAAAAAAAGAAAAAGTTTAGTTCTTTGGTAAGATTTAAGCTGAACGTGAATTGATGGTCCAAAAGTATCAAATTCACAAAAATGCTTACAAAAAGGAAAATTGATTTATTTAGATTTTAGCCTTCATACCAATCTTACACTGCACAACACACACTTAATTTTTTGGGGACACATAAGAAAGAATGTGCACATATCTTTTTTTCAAGCGAGGAATATGCATCGCGAAGAAGCAGCAAGAGCTATCAAACCATGGCTGCAAGAACAGAATGATGTCATTTTGTTGTAGCACCCCTTAGATAGAGAAAACACACATGTTCTTCTGTAGTATACATACATATTGATCAACTTTTCATATTTGGAACAAGGTTTTTATGTTTTTAGCAAAATCTTCTAACACACACATGGATTTGAGTTCATAAAAAAAAAATGAAGTGAAAATTCCGTAGGTCAATTAAGAGAGCTGGAGTTATTGATACCTTAGTTTTGAAATGTTTTTTGTATATACCCATCAGGAACTCTGTTATCATCATGAAGATTTTAGCCTTTTTTGTAAAATTTGTGTGAAACTTTAGGAGATGGCAGTTGCTAAACTTGAAGACAAGCACAGAGGTCAGAGGTCAGGTTTGCAAACCTATCAGAAGGGATTTTGGTCAACTTGTATTTCCAGATACTCTCCGAAGCCCAAAGGTTTCAAGCCTGTCGCTTATCGGCTCAAAGCTTCCACTCCCACCACTGATTTTCTCTGCAAGATCCAGAGACCTCGGTCCTTTTCAAGCTAAAAGACCCATCCACAACCCATCTTCAGGAAGTTCTAATCAACCATTCTTTAGTTCATAGCCCCATTCATTGCTCCATTGATGTGTTGAAGTTTCCTGTATCCTCTGGATCATCTCCAAATAAAATCTTTCCACCTCCATGTTTGACAGTTGGGATGGTTCATATTCATCCTTTCTCTGCCTCCAGACACAAACAGTGTTGATCCCACAGAGCTCAATTCTGGTTTCATCTGACCACATCACTTTCTCCTAAACCATCGCTTAATCATGCATTAATCGTTCACAGGCAAACTACATATGGGACAGTGCATGTGCATTCTTAAAGAGTGATTTCGTGGTAGTGTGATCACACCACCGTTGAAATCATTAACAACTGGATTTACTTTGGCCTGATCCTTCACCTTTCTCAGAATCATCTTTATTTTACCCCACAAGGTGAGATCTCGCACGGTGCTCCAGAGTGAAGACAGCTGTTATCTTGCACTTTTTCTGTTTTCGAATTATCGTAAAAGCAGTCGTTTCATTGCCTTCATGCTTCTTGCTGATGGTTTTGAAGTCCATTCGAGCCTTGTGTGGTTCCACCAGTCTTCTCCATGACATCCTTTGACAGCCTTTTTGTCTTGTCCGTAGTGGTGGAGAAGTTTAAAAAAATAGATTGATTCTTTAACAGTTCTTGAGTGGTTTCTTAAAAGGAAGAAGTCTAATTTGTGTCTCTGATGGAGACAAAACTGATGTTGTGGATCAGTCTTTGCTGGATGGTAGTGGATAAAACCCTTCTTGCTGCTAGGCAACAGTGCTACCAACTGTGCCACTGTGCAGTCAAAACAAATAAAACACTTTAAAAAAAACTAAGTAGAAAAAAACATTGTTTTTTATTTTATGGCTTTTGAACAGTTTGTCAATGGAGATTATTTTTTCCTGTTGTATACTGAGACTAAGATGAGAAGAAAATAAGGGATGTTAATCATCATTCTTAAACAAACAGGATAAATATGTATGGTGTCCTTAGAGTCATTAAGAGGCTGCATTTTTCTTTGAAAAACAGATGGTGTATTCCACATCTTTTACCTGAGGAAATGCACAAATCTGAGTCTCGGTTTCTCTACTTACGCACATCATACCCTCTCCATCTCTCTCTCTTTATCCCCTCCCGCATTCACCCTCCCTCCCTCCCTCCCCTCTTTGGTCAGTGAGTTACTCTCTATATCGCTCTCACTTCCCGAATTAACCACTCAAGAAGTCACCACCGACTCAATCAATAGCTCATACATAAACCCTGCTATAATCGCTCCCCCTGCCTGTCTGTCTGCCCCCTCCTTTCCTCCCTCCCTCCCGTCCTTTTACCTCTCCTCTCCTTACCCCCCTTCACCAGCACAGTTTTCACACCCCTTTCATTTTTGGGTTTCTCTCTGTCTTTTACATGCCTTCCATTCAACGTTTGATTATTTCATACTCTCATAACCATTGAACCATTGACACATAAAGGTAATCAATGTTTTTGTAAAGATGCTGTGTTAGTTTTGCAAAGGAATCTGGTATGCAATTCAGCGGAATGAAACACAAATACATGTTTGTCGCTATCATCACCTAAACGGGCAGCACTGCAATAATTCCATGTGTAGGTATACTAATCAGCCATCCCTTTAAGACCACCATTTGTTCCTGTGAGAAGTGTCCTCTGGCATCTCATACTATCACTTTAGCTAAGGATTTAGCAACCAATAAAGCAACCAGAACAGAAAATTCTGTTTGGTTGCTGAAAGTTACTGTAGAAAAGTAGGTTTCCTCATTTGTAAAGAAAATGCATTTGTGCGTTACTGTGTTGAGTTTTTGGACAGATCCCATGAAACCCTTGCCAAATCCACTTTGTCAATGCCAAACAAGTTGTTTGGGATGGTGGGGGGAAGCATCTGCTTCGCTGGAAAAATGAGACTGGTGATGATTAGAAACAATCTCAAGATAGAAGGATATCATAATGAGATTCTGCAACCAGTGGCAATCTCACATCTCCTCCCCTTTTAGGAACTAAAATCTATCCAACAAAAAGAGAATGCTCACTTTGACAGAGAGAGGTTTATGAGCAGTTTTTCAGTTCTGACCTTAACCCCAATGAACACCTGTGGGAAGAGCTTGGGTGTGCTTTTAACGCCAAAGTGACCAACACAGCCACGCTGACCAAGCCAGTATTAGGCAAGGCAAGGCAAGGCAATTTTATTTGTATAGCACACTTTCAACAGCAGGGTAATTCAAGGTGCTTTACATGATTTGGTGATTTAAAAAAACAAAAAACAATGGAAATTAAAAGTAAAAGAAACACACATTACACATGATACACAATAAAGTAAGAAATAGATCAATAAAGCAAGAGAGCATGAACACATTTCATACATATGACATCAATCATTTACTCAAAGGCAATTCTAAACAGATGGGTTTTTAGTCTCGATTTAAAGCATTTCAGAGTTTCAGCAGCTCTACACTCGTCAGGAAGTCTGTTCCAGATAAGGGGAGCATAGAAACTGAAAGCTGCTTCTCCATGTTTAGTTCTGAGTCTAGGGATGTTTAGTAGGCTACAGTTGGAGGATCTGAGTGGTCTTGGGGGTTGGTACCGTGACAATAGGTCTTCAACATATTTTGGTGCTAAGCCATGTACTGATTTATAAGCCAGTAGGATTATTTTGAAGTCTATTCTCTGAGCTACAGGGAGCCAGTGTAAGGACTTTAGAACTGGGGTGATGTGCTCTACTTTCCTGGTTCTAGTGAGGAGGCGAGCGGCAGCGTTCTGGATCAGTTGCAGCTGTCTGATTGACTTTTTAGGCAGACCTGTGAAGATGCTGTTGCAGTAATCAATCCGACTAAAGATAAGCGCATGGATGAGTTTTTCTAGGTCTTGTTGCAACATCAGTCCTTTAATTCTAGAAATGTTCTTCAGGTGATAGAAGGCTGACATTATTATTGCCTTAGTATTAGTATTAGCATAGGAAGACGGTGTCATGATGTCTGCTCAGTTCAATTCAACTCAATACAGTTACCATCAGTTAAAAGTTCCAGTTCACAAAAAGTCCCATTATGTTATATAAAACAAACAGGCTAAATTCAAATCCATCCATCCATCCATCCATCCATCCATCCATCCTCAGCAGTCACTTTGACAGGTTTCCAGTTTATCTCAAACGCTTCAAATCGAACACATTTTTCCCAATTCAGTTCTGACTATTACATTAAATCAAATACATAGCCAAATTCACACTCATTCCATTTACTTAAATCCCAGTTAGCAACACATTTAATCTTCAGCCAGCTGCCAAATATAAAAACTTTCTTATACAGCATAAATTCAGCACTTTTAGCCGTTTAAATTAGTTCAATATTCAGTTATCTCTGGTCCATGAACTTTATCAAGGGATTAAACAATCACTCCTAGGAAACACAAAAACGGGAACTTATTAAAGCTTGAATCTATATGAAAAGAACTGATGACCATCAAGAACACTGTGTGGCTCAGTGTGCCTCCAAATCACTCTGAATTCTAAGCCAAAAGCACATCTTCCATAACTAAACGAATGATGAGACAGCCAGCTGAAAATGAATATGGCTTTTCTGAACATAATGCATCATTTCTAGTAAATTCTTGATGCTCCTTTTGGAGTAATTTCAACTGCTTTGGTTTCACCATATTCTGTAATCCTTCTGGGACCTAATATTAGTGTAGCATCACTATAAAATTTATTACAGGAGCTGAGTAATTCTTTTAAGTGCAAAGGCACCATCAGCCCATGTTAGTGTCCAGCCAGAATGGGCCCAGTATTGCGTTATAGCAAAGACAAGGAGACATCAATATTGCATTATCTCATGTTTAACTGTGAGACACAGTTGTTTTGGGGGCCTTAAAGATATTGTATTACCCAAGGAGATGCAGGCAAAAACATGCACACACACAAAAGCATATGAAGAAAGGAAAAAAGGAATAACACATAGAGAATTTTAAAAATTATAAGGCCTCTGCACCCTCTGCTCCTATCCCTTTCTCTCTCTGCCTCTCTCTATCTCTCTTACTCTGTTTCTTCCCTCGCTTCTCCTCTGACTCTCCCTCCAAAGTCTTTGATTCGTCCGTACGGTTTGATCTGCAAGAGAGCGAGTTTTGTAAACACATTTTTCACGATCATATGGCCACGGGCAAGGGGAGCGTGAGGCGCGGAGGAAGAAGAAGGAGAGACTCAGAGAGAGGGAGAGAGAGAGAGAGAGAGAGAAAGAGAGGGTGTGTGTGAGTGTGTGTGTTGGAGAGAGGGGGGGGGTTACATTTAATGAGAGTGCAAGATGGAAGGATAGACTGACAGAAAATGTGAGGATGGAGTCTGAAATTTGGACTGACTGCGATAGAGCACATATGAGAAAGACAGACCCATGCTAAAAACACACACACGCATACAAACACACGCAGACACACACACTGGGGAGTTGGGGTTGATGGTTTTGAAACAAGCAAAGCATCACAGAGGTTGATGAAATGTGAAGCAACAAGGAGAAAAAGCAACTTATTCAGTTTTCCTTATGCAGAGCGCTGTGACACCCCCAACACCGTATCCACCAAAGTGACACTTCCTCAGTGGCGCCCGTCAACAACAGGAGGCCAAAGGGTGGGAAGACTAAAATTCACAGAATTTAAAATCATGAACATTTATTTTTGCAGGATGGGGGCTTAAAATACTTTTTCTAACATATCAAATCTGTAGTTTTTATTAATAGTGGCCAACCATCTGCGCCCCCCGTTTACAAAACTTTGCACTTCTTGCAGTGGCAGAAGAAATGGGGCTCCCGGGGTCAATGACAACCCCAATAAATTTGATGCCCCATCCATGACACTTAGTTCAAACATTAGAACAATATCTTAAAGTCAGGGACACTATATGTTGTGAGGGATAACAAAATCATGTTCTTCCATATGAAGTCAGGAGACTTTTGGTATAAATGTACAAATTCATAGAGGTTTTGAACAGTTGTGGTTTTAAAACCATGATTGTTGATTAGATGCCAGACAAAACGTAAGAGGGACTGGAGTTTTCTTTGACTGTGTATAAAGCACAAAATAGTGCCATGGTACCTCTCCCTTACACATGTTGCTGCGCACTACCAATCAGGTGGTTCAAAGATGGCAACTACACATTTTCCTCCTTAAAAGGAAGACACATTTGTTTGTTCCGATTTTTTTCCCCAATTCTGAAAAAAACAAAACAATTACGAAACATTCTGGATGCGCCCCTGCACTTGATGACTGTTGCTCAACCCACAAAGTGTAGAGCAGATCCGTCAGACACAGTGTGCGCGTGTGTGATGCATCTTGTTTGTTCAAGATGAACGGGGAGGGGGAGAAACGGCGGCTGGAAAACAAATTATGGAGTGAGCCAATAAAACGTCGTGCGCACAAGAGGGTAAACAAAGAAACAAACGAACAAACAAACAAACAAACACACTGTGGTGCAAAGCTGAACTAATAAAAGTGCGGGGTTCTCATTCCAAACACTATTCTGTTTTTTTTCCCCCACTTGGTCGGAACACTTTAGGTTGGTTTTTTTTTGTTCATCTGGCAGCTGCTAATCCGGTTAGGTTCGACTGGCTCAAGTAATGGCGCTAACGCGTCGACTTCATATATGCGGACGAAGCAGCAGACAGATGTGGCACAAAACGATGCGGGGGAACAAGAGGAGGGTTTGTGTGACACGGTTTAGTCCGAGTTTAATATCATTTTCTCATAGTTGCCAACTTTCGATTTTCTATGTTACAAAAAGGAAAATAAAACTCATGTAAAATATGTTTATCTTAAATCAAAAAAGAAATCCTTAGCAGCCTTACTGTAGGACTTAACATATCTAATAATAATAATAATAAGAATAATATTTATAATAATAATTTATTATTAGTAATATTCCCCTCACAGTCCTATCTCATCCCACTTTAAGATCAGTTTGTTTTTCTAAAAGACTTGGGAAATAATCCTCAACTCTCCTGAAAAAAATCCCTCGCGTCGCTTGTTAAAAAATGATTTTCTTTTCATTTTTCTCTTCCTTGTATTTTTTCCCCCTTCTTTTTTTTAATGCTTTTTAGAAATAAGAATAGCTGCTAGCAGTTGTAAAGTCGGTTGTCAGAATATATGTGCATTTGTGTGTTTTTGTGTGCGCATACAGAGCGGCGGTGCAGCGTTTCCTCTTCCTCCTCTCTCTTCCCTTTCTTCTCTGTCCGGGGAATTGTTCTCAACGTCCACAAACACACTGCAAATACCCGCCGGCCCAGCGGCATCGATTTCTAATTAGACGCCAGGATAATCGTTGGAGAGAGATGAAAAAAAAAAGAAAAAGGAGGAGGGGGAAAACAGAAGAGAGTGATCGAGCGAGTAAATAAATATATATAAAAGAATTAGAGCCCAGATTAACTGAATGAATATGAGTATTGAAAAAAAGAGAGAATCAAAAGGTGAACTTGGCGGATAAATCTTGTGTGAACTTGAACGGGAAATGAGGCTCATATGAACGGAGGGACGCAGGCCGGAGCGAAGCGTGAAAAGAGAAGATTTGGGGATTGGATTTAGAAATGATGGAGCCCATTTTTTTAATGCAAAAAAAAAGAAGATTATTAAAAATAGCTCCATATTGCTTTTAAATGTTAAATATTTGCAATTTAATGTATCTTAGGCAAATTAATTTGAGATGCAAACGTATATGAGAATTATACGAATTAGAAGTTATTGAGTTATTCATGAATGTTTGCTCCTATAAAAGTATCCATCTTCCTGAACATGTGATAGAAATCAACTTTGAGCCTGGTTATCCAACTTATTTCCTTAAATTCCCCTCCTCTCTTTCCTCCCTTCTTTTTCTCCCCTGACAGACTGTGACAAGAGGTGTGGGGTTACCAGGGGGGAGCACAGGTAGCTCATCTACTTTAATTAAGGTTTCATCATCGTCAGAGCGGGGCCGCGCACCTTACGCGCTCTTCTCATGCTGCTCCGTTTCTCATCCATGCTCTCTTTACATTCATCATCTGCCCCCTTCCCATCCTTCTTCCTCCTCCTCTGCCCTCCCTTCTGGCAGCATCACCTCTCATCGTTTTGTGTGTGTGTGTGTGTGTGTTGTTTTTTGTCTCTTCAACAACTTGCCACACCACTCAAGCATGCGGTTTAATCATTTAAGCTCTTTCCTTCCTGAATAACTTCTTTAATCGTTCCTCAACTGCGTTCTCCCTCCATTTCCTTACTCTATCTCCACTACATCTTTTACATAATATCAATAAGGAACTTTTCAGGATATACAGTGGCTTGCAAAAGTATTCGGCCCCCTTGAACTTTTCCACATTTTGTCACATTACAGCCACAAGCATGAATCAATTTTATTGGAATTCCACGTGAAAGACCAATACAAAGTGGTGTACACGTGAGAAGTGGAACGAAGATCATACATGATTCCAAACATTTTGTACAAATAAATAACTGAAAAGTGGGGTGTGCGTAATTATTCAGCCCCCTGAGTCAATACTTTGTAGAACCACCTTTTGCTGCAATTACAGCTACCAGTCTTTTAGGGTATGTCTCTACCAGCTTTGCACATCTACAGACTGAAATTCTTGCCCATTCTTCTTTGCAAAACAGCTCCAGCTCAGTCAGATTAGATGGACAGCGTTTGTGGACAGCAGTTTTCAGATCTTGCCACAGAATCTCGATTGGATTTAGATCTGGACTTTGACTGGGCCATTCTAACACATGGATATGTTTTGTTTTAAACCATTCCATTGTTGCCCTGGCTTTATGTTTAGGGTCGTTGTCCTGCTGGAAGGTGAACCTCCGCCCCAGTCTCAAGTCTTTTGCAGACTCCAAGAGGTTTACTTCCAAGATTGCCCTGTATTTGGCTCCATCCATCTTCCTACCAACTCTGACCGGCTTCCCTGTCCCTGCTGAAGAGAAGCACCCCCAGAGCATGATGCTGCCACCACCATATTTGACAGTGGGGATGGTGTGTTCAGAGTGATGTGCAGTGTTAGTTTTCCGCCACACATAGCGTTTTGCATTTTGGCCAAAAAGTTCCATTTTGGTCTCATCTGACCAGAGCACCTTCTTCCACATGTTTGCTGTGTCCCCCACATGGCTTGTGGCAAACTGCAAACGGGACTTCTTATGGTTTTCTTTTAACAATGGCTTTCTTCTTGCCACTCTTCCATAAAGGCCAACTTTGTGCAGTGCACCACTAATAGTTGTCCTATGGACAGATTCCCCCACCTGAGCTGTAGATCTCTGCAGCTCGTCCAGAGTCACCATGGGCCTCTTGGCTGCATTTCTGATCAGCGCTCTCCTGGTCTTGGTAGGTTTACAGTTGTGCCATACTCCTTCCATTTCTGAATGATCGCTTGAACAGTGCTCCTTGGGATGTTCAAGGCTTGGGAAATCTTTTTGTAGCCTAAGCCTGCTTTAAATTTCTCAATAACTTTATCCCTGACCTGTCTGGTGTGTTCTTTGGACTTCATTGTGTTGTTGTTCCCACATTCTCTTAGACAACCTCTGAGGCCGTCACAGGGCAGCTGTATTTGTACTGACATTAGATTACACACAGGTGCACTCTATTTAGTCATTAGCACTCATCAGGCAATGTCTATGGGCAACTGACTGCACTCAGACCAAAGGGGGCTGAATAATTACGCACACCCCACTTTTCAGTTATTCATTTGTAAAAAAATTTTGGAATCATGTATGATTTTTTTTCCACTTCTCACGTGTACACCACTTTGTATTGGTCTTTCACGCAGAATTCCAGTAAAATTGATTCATGTTTGTGGCTGTAATGTGACAAAATGTGGAAAAGTTCAAGGGGGCCGAATACTTTTGCAAGCCACTGTATTATAGTGGAATCTGGCTCTTGTACTCAAATCAGGTAAAGGGCTGGGCAAAGTATTCAGACTCCATGAACGTTTTCACATTTTTTCCGGTAACAGCTACATAACTTCAATGTATTTCATTGAAATGTTATACAGAGCTACAGAATGTACAAGCACTGCTAGCATATTCTTCAGTCTAAACCATTCTCTGGTTGAACGTTCTGGGTTGTTGTGTTGCTGGAAGGTGAACGTTCTTCAAATTTTGTCCTGTTTTTTCTTAAAAGCTCCATCCATCTTCTCATCAACCTGGACAAGCTTTTTTGGCCCTGCTGGAGAAAGAAAGAGCATGCCCACAGCATGATGCTGCCACCACCACGTTTCACAGTGGGTATTTTGAAGCTCCTCCAGAGTTACCTTGGGCTTTTTGGCTGCTTCCCTGCTTAGTGCAGAATGTTTACAGTTGGATGATAGATTGTGAGATGTCCAAAATCTTGGGATATTGTTTTATACCCTACCCTACTTTAAACTTCTCCACAACTTTATCCCTGGCCTTTTAGCTGTGTTCTTTGGTCTTTATGGTGCTATTTGTTCACTAATGTTCTGTAACAAACCTCTCAGGACTTCACCGAACACTTTCACATAATATATACTGCCACTAAATTGCACACAGGATTTACCAGTTAGATGAGTTCTGAAGGCAAATGATTGCACTAGCTTAGTATTTCTGGGGGAATTAGATTAAATAGAGGATAATGATCCTTTTGCAAGTCACTGCATTTAACCAACTGTGAAATGTAATTTTACTGCTCTAGCGGCTCATATGCAGCAACACAAACATAATAGCGGTAAAAAGCAATGCTGCTGTCAAGCAAGAAACAAAGTCTAATTCCCTTCAAAGCTAGTTAGTTAACAAGCAGGTATTTCTTAAAATAAGAGGCATTCTAAACAAGCTAAGGATCTGTAGGACTTTACTCAAAATAATAATTTTCTGACTCCCTTTATTTCTTTTTTGTTTGTGTTAGATGTGAGAGCCAGCAGGGGAAAGCACATGCAGTAATGAATGAGATAACAGAACAAGAGATTGGTATTTTGCCAATTTCTTTTGACCAAAAAATAGTATTGTTTGGCTTTGGAATCAGATTTAGATGGCTTTTGTTGTTCTTCAATAGAGAAAATTTGTATAGTGGTTGTAAAATGAATCAAAGGCAGTAATCAATTAAAAATAAGGCAATAAAAGTAAGCACACTGAGAAACATAAAAAAGCTACACAAGCAACCAAACTTGAATTAAAACATCAAAACAGGTCAAGGAAATGGCTGATAGTTATAAGCATAGCGGAGAAGTTATGCAAATTGATTGTGACAATCCATATCTGGGCTTGAGACAGGGTCGGAGTGGAACTCATTTTCAGCCCTGGAGTTTCATGCCTCAGAACGGCCCACTTTACATCATAACCGATCATTATTAAAATCACGTAATTACAACATTACACGTTAAAGCTACAACGCCACATGGTTCTGTAAAGCCTTGTAAATCAGTGTATTTTTCTGAAAAATCTCCAATTCAGTGCAAATAAGGGTTAATTTCTTCACAAGGTATTTATTTCAGCATGCAACACATTAGCAATATCAGAATCTATATTTTGAGCTGCTGCCTCAGTAATCAACCCCTGAAAAGACTTCGCCCTCCCTTTCACACTTCCTCCAGTTTCCCTAAACTCACCTGCTGCACCTGTGACACAATAAACAATAATATTCTGTAAAGCTTTGGTGCATTTTGATATGGAAACACATTTGACTCAACCAATTAAGATATTTTCCATGGCAAAACACGCAGGCTTTTTTTATATTACTTTCATTCTATTCTCTTTCAAATGTGGGCTTTGTCTATTTTTTTGTCTTACTTTTAAAGAAAAAAAAAGTCACATAACAGGTCACACTGTCATTTGGGCATAGAAAGTCGTTATATTGGAACTAATGCCTGCTTGTTCACACATTTGTTTCCTCCATTCTGATAAGAGAAATCCCCTCATCCCTACTGACTCCTGACTGCTTCAAAAACTAAATCCCATTTAAAAATGGTCAAAATTCTCAGCACAAATCTCTCAATTTTACATGATTAATTCACATCAGTTTTATTATTGTAGTGCTGAATCAGCTAGCATTGGAGGATAATTTTCATATGGGGCAGGTCTACACTTATGCTCTTCATTATATTAATACTAATTATATTCACTCAATAAGTAATGCTGTCCACTCTGGACTTGTGGGGGCTTATATTGCTTGGTGCTGGATTTTCATTCTAATGCTGAGGAGCTACAAGACTGTTTCCCAGTTGTCGCATCATATCATTATTAAACTGATATGTTATGTGAGTTGTCACAATGTCACTCAATTCATTGACTTGATAATTAATTAACTCAAATGGTGGTTTGCAGGCAAAGTTCAAAGTGTTGTCTTACCCGTTTCATCGTCCTTGTTTGTCACAAACCACAAGCTTGTTTTAGTTAAAAAGTGGCCCATTTTTGCACATTTAGCAGCATCTGTTTCCAGAGCTTTCCTCTTTATCTCTCCACACCATTCTTGCTTTTTCAACTTTCAACTTAAATTTCATATCCTTGATATCAACTGTTGTGTATTCCAACTAGTATGCGAGTACATGGAACTAGTTCAACATTTTCCCTAGTGTGAATTTCTGCCAATCTAGTTTAGAAATACTCTTACCAGTAACTCGTTTTTGCCTAGTTGCACCTTTGATACACTTGTACGACTCGGGTTGCCACAGTACACTGGCTCTTGCGGCCCAAAGATCAGACCGGCCCACCGGGAATTGTCCCGGTCCTCCCGATTAGCCACTCCGGGCCTGGCTTGAGAGTATTGACAGAGCTTTTAGAAAAACGAGTCAATTTCAGAGCAGAGATGTTGATTCTGTCACCCACCAGGCCTCTTTCTTTGTCTCTGATGAGAAATAACTTTAGGATTTAAAAGAAGCAAGGAACATCAGGAAATTCATCTAGGTTTTTAAGAAGCTTGGCCTAAAAACTGTTTTAACATGTTAATGGATTAAAATTTCAGTGATAGAGGCAAACCTTTTACAACCTATGAGGTGCATTCTTTTAAATCTAGAAGTTAGGATGTCTACATCAGTAATATTCAGGAGGTCCCAGAACGACACAAGAACTGATTTTAAAGAAATGAAAACTCCCATGCAAAGAGAATATGTTGGAATATTCAAGTTATATACAATTATCTAGTATTTTGCTAACCTTTTTTTATATAAAAAAGTGCGAATTTTGAAAAAGGGATCGATAAAACCATAAAAACTTCACAGAAAACAATAGTAGTGAATCCCCCTGGATTTATTTTATAAAGGCTTGGTTTCGATAAGATGCTGGGAAATGGCAGGTGTTACATGAAGCAAATACAAAATGAGAAAAGTAAATGCAGTTAGGACTCGCATGGTTCAGCGAGATCTAGGCGTGACTCGCTCATGGTCCGGGACTCAGCATGGAGTGCTCTGATAGTTTAAACAGTTTAAAACACTTACAGTGGTAACCGGATTTGTAGCCTTGCGGGGTTAAGATCTTGATGAAATCCGCCGTGTCTGTAGGGAGTACAGAGGTGTGCGCTCACATACAAATTGCCACTGATAAAAAGAGAAAGGGAAGCTGCACTATCACAAACCTTAAAAGCTCTTCTCCCTCATTCTGGTTCTCACAAAACCCTACCCAGAATGCACTGAGACACCACACTGGAGCCCATACGAAACACGCTGTAAGTGGACTGACCAGCAGCGGTGAGTCCAAGCAGGCTGGAGCTGTTGGATTTTGGATTTACAAAAGAAGATGCAAAAAAATTATGTGTGAGGAATGATAGATGGAAAACCAATATTTATTTAACATTTGCAAGGGAAAATACATTGCAGTACAAAGTGAAAAAGATAAAACCATATACCCAAAAATTAATTTCAAATTGGCCTATTGCAAAAAATATATATGTATATTTTAACTAATAAGCAACAACAAAATGCAGCACAAAAATATCAAACAAAAACCTTTGTCATTTCCTCGATGTTCAACAAATTCTACTGACAGAAACCACTTCATTTTACAACCCTCGATCTACAGCAACTTTACCTACAGGATCTCATAAAAATCATGTTACTTCTGTGAAAATATACAAATAATAGTTTTTAATCTCATCCCAAGCTCAGCGACAGTCAGAGGACCTTTTTGCTCTTTTTGTAGCGCTGGACAAAATTGTTGTCTTCTTTGACTTACGTAGAGTTTGTGTGGGTGTTTGGGGTGTCTTGGTACATACATGCGTCATGACGTCACAGTACGTCCTCTCATAAGTGCACCCTGATTGGGTACCGACCCGAACCGCCTCAAAATAAATAGAATTGCAACCTCCACATGCAACTGTGGCAAAAAGTACAAGATTCAATCGTATCGACAGGACATGAAAAAACTGACAATAGATTTAAGAAATTGTATTATTTTAACAAAAATAATACATAATGCAGCTTTAAGCCTATGCCCAAATGTGATCTAAGATTTGGTACTTTTGTACACAAGTTTAGCTTGAAAACAACTAAAATCTTGGAAAGCCTTCATCTCTAAAAAACATGATAAATATCACATCAGAACATCATTCACAGTGCAAAACTAAGTTTAAAGTAAAAGCTCTAAAAAGTGTAAGACTTGTTATGTTGTTTTAAGTTGTGCTACACTATGCTAAGCTGTGCTACATTAGGTTATATTGCTACACTACATTACAATATTCTTCATTAATCCATTCTTTTCATGTAAATTATGTTAAGTTATATTACTATGTTTCGTACGTTATCTTATGCTAAGCTGCACTGATACATTCTGCAAACCTACATTATGCAGATTACATTATTTTATGTTTTTTTATGCAGGATTACAATATAATAAGTTGTAGTGTATTACAATACACTTTGCTACTTTATGTTAAGTAAGTTTATCTTAAACAAGCTTATGTGCATTAGATAAAATGTCAACTTTAATTGTGTAAATCTTGAGAAGAGCCATTATAGCAACCATTTGTAAATTCCAGTTTCAAAGTTCTCAATGTCATTAATGTCACATTAGATATTCAATTCAGTTTATTTATATAGCGCCAGTTCACAACACGTCATCTCAAGGCATTTTAGAAGAAAAGTCATTTCAATTAAAATGTACATACATTCCAATGAATTCTTCAGTTCATTATTCTAATCAGTTTAAAAGTTGTATATATATGACAAACTATACGTGGTTTGAGTTTGACTTTGCTCTTTTAGTTTTGTCCAGATTATCCTCTGTACAGCTTTATCTTTAATGTTCTGGTTTTATATTAGTTTATCCACTTCCTCTTTTACTTTTAAGAGGTCCCCCCTGTGGACTGTGCTAACTCGCCACTCTGTGCTTTACACCTTGGTTAAGTTACTTGCAGAGATGTATGTTGTTGTTTTCTGCTCAATTAAAGCGAATCAAGATTCTGGCCAACAGGAGTTCCTACAGTTAATACTAGCTTTCCGTAATATTTCTACTTTATTAATTATTATCAGAGATAAGTAGTTGGAACAATGAGGTGAGACTTTTGTGCCCTTTGTGCAAAGTCATTTATTTGTTCACTCTAAATAGTAAAATAATCTCTGTGGTAGAACAGAAATGGAATATTTCTAGAACAAAAGGCCAAACCTTTTGGTGTGGTTGCTACATCTTTACTTTTGAAAGCGTATAACCAAGAAACATGATAAAGACTATTCATTTTGTATTTCAATTGAAAGAATTAAAAATAAATAAACTCACTATAAATGTAAGTCAACAACTTTTTCACACATTTAAATCAACCTTGATTTAAACAGCAAGAGGACTGAGAAAATAGACGCAAGATAGAAATCTAACATAAAACAACTCACATCAGATATCAGATGAGGACACAGTCTAAACCAAGAGATACGAAGCCTCAATAATACACTGAAAGAGCTTTACCTAACCTCATGATTTTGCATCAATACCTAACAGGATCCAGTGTCACCGATGAGACAGGCTTGGGCTCATATATCCACACTCACCCACACCAGACACACAAAAACACCATGATTCAATCTCTCCATCTTTCCACGTTTCCTCCTTCGTCACACTAACAAATGTACACACACGTTCAGTGCCACGGCCCCCGTCGGCCCCCGCTCGCCTGTGTGCGCGCGTGTCAAATCGAATCTCCACCTCGGTGCGTAGTACACCTGCTGTGCCGGCATATAATGCGCTGCATACAGTGAGCGCACGATGACGGATTACTGAATTAGACCAATAATGACAAGTGACACTTCTGTTACCGCTCCCTGAGCCACTGCAGAGAGCGGGGGCATGTGTAAATAAAGAACTAGACACAGTGGCAAAGAGAAAGTGAGAGAGACCCAGAGAGGAAAGCGGGTGAGAAGGAAAAAGAAACAACGGCTCAGAGAAATAGGAAGTCATGGAGATAGACTGGGAATTTTCAACTCGTTTGGTGAAGTAATAAGTTCTTTTTCACTGTCTTGAATTGTTTTTTGCTTCTCTCTCTGGTTCTGTGTTGACAATCAGTTGTCATACAGTCTTAACGGCAGCTCAAAATAGATTCATTGAACAATCTGCAAAGTGAAACAACATATTTTCTTTTCCCCCTCTTCTAAAAACCAATTCAAAACAATGTTTTGCATCAGTTGAGCTTCAGCTAAACCACAATCTAGGCTAGGCTCAAAATTAAAGTGCCTCGCAAAAGCATTCATACCCTTTGAAATTTCCCCATTGTCCCATCGTAGTTCAGGCTGTATGTATAGGGCTGTTGCTCTGCTGGAAAGTAACCCTTCACTTCAGTCTAAACAATTTTGCAGCCTCCAGAACTGCCATGTATTTAGTTCTATCCATCTTTCCATCAACTCTAAGCAGCTTCCCTGTCTCTGCTGAAGAACAGCACTCCCACAGCATGATACTGCCACCACCAAGTTGCACAGTGTGCATAGTGCCCTTCAATCGATGTGCAGTTTTAATTTTTCACCACATATTATTTTGCAAGCAGGTCAAAAGGTTACATTTGGATCTCATCTCACCTTCTTCTACATTATTGCTGTGTCCCCCTACATTGCTTGTGACAACCTGAAAATGAGACTTTTGATGATTTTCTTTCAACAATAACCAATAATGACATGCTTCTGGTTACCCTTCCACAAAGACCATAGTTATGGACTGTATGAGAAGTAGTTGTAATGTCAACATACACTCCCAACTGAGCTGTGGATCTCAGCAGCTTAGTCTACTATCTAAAATCCTAGTAAAACACAGTATAGTTTGCTGCTGTACAGTGGGAAACTGTGAAAAAGTCCACTGTAAGGCACTTTAAGTCAAAAAGCGAACAACTTCACATGACTGAAAATAGAACTGTTTAGACAAGTTCTGATTCAATTTTCTAATAAATAAACATGACATTTCTGCTCATTTTTGAGTATCTACCAGTTGCAGATTAGAGTCGTGCACCTGCAGGATGTCTGCCCCCCCATGGACCCAGACCTCCACAGGCCTGTGTTCAGGATGCAAAGCGTGTCAAATGAGAAAGAAGAGGTGCAATCCTCCTTTGGAAGGCATGAATAAATCAGCCTACCACCCAGCGCCTCTGTACTGCAAACACATGCATTCATGCATTCATGCACTTGTGCATAAGTATTTAAAATAGTGTGAACATGAAAGATTTAAACTACCAGCAGCTGTTTTCCTCATTTTTGTGATCTTTGAGTCATACGCATCAATGAAAAGATTTGTCTCATCGATCAGTCTCATTGTCTTTCTTGTATTCTCTTATAATGGCAAACTGTTGGGAATAAGAGCCTGCCAAGTCCTCAAGCCAACGTGTCACATAAGGGTTTGGCTTGCGGGCTGCTGATCAAAACATACACCTTCTGCAGATGCCTATGGTTGGCAGAAGAAACAAGATCAGAGACCTGCAGGACAAGAAGCGATAACTGGGACAGTCAAAGAGAGAGTGGAAGCACAACTGGAGCTGAGGACCCAGGGAGCACAGAGGAAGCGCGACAGAAAGAAATATTGACAGAGCCTAGATATACACATAAGTCACCCGACACGATCCGCCTGCTCTCTGTATTTTATAGAGCCGCTCTGTGCTGGCGGAACAGCATGACAGCCCAGTTCCTTCAATGGAAAATATGGTCCCTCTCTACCTTTCCGCCTCTCACTCCACTATCACTCCTGTTTTCTGTCTATCCCACCTGATATCATTCTGTCACCTCTCTGCAGTGGGCTCTTTTTTCCATCTTCCCCCTATTTCTTTCCTCGCCGTTCCTGCGCTTTTATTGGTGCTCTACATTCCAGCCGTCATGTTTCACTCCACCATTTCTGTCCATCTTCATGTCACCCTCTTAATCCCCTCTCATTTGCTCCCTTCTGCCCTGGTCCACTTCCCGTTTTCTCTTTCCTGGAGCCGTCTCCTTGTACTGTCCCATTTCCACTTGCTCTTTCTGTTTTCCTCGTTCTCTCTGATTCATTTCCTCTTGGCTATCTATTCCACTCATCCCTTTGCTCCTATTTGTGCCACAGAACATCACCATCCCTCTTTACCTTATTGCTCTGTCATCTCCATCTGACATTTTTCTAGTTTATATTTGCTCTGACTTCCCAGTGAGGTTCCTTGCTAAAATCCATTTGTCAAAATTTTCTATCACAATTTAACATTTTATTTCTGCAAACTGAACAATTTGCGTTTTCACTTTTGCAGTTTTTTGCTACAATCTCTATCCATCCATTCATCCATCCATTGTCTACACCCGCTTATCCTTGAAGGTTTGCTGGGTGGTGTTGCCTATCTCCAGCAGTCATTGGGCGAGAGGCGGGGTACAACCTGGACAGGTCGCCACCTCATTGTAAGGCAACACAGAGACACACAGTACGAACAACCATAAACATAAACTCATTTCTGAGGACAACTTAGAGAGACAAATTAACTTAACAGTCATGTTTTTGGCTCTGTGAGAGGAAGCTACAGTACCTAGAGAGAACCCATGCATGCACAGGGAGAGCATGCATACTTAGAAAGATCCCAGTCAGGGATTCGAACCCAGGACCTTCTTGATGCAAGGCAACAATGCGACTAATTCCGCCTCAGTGCAACCAACAACACAAAATGTTCTTTTTAACAAACCATCTGAAAAGTGAGGCGTTTATATGAAATCTGTTCTCAACTTTGCAGAGCAATCACAGCCAGAAGATTTTGGACTATGTCTTCACCGTTTTTGTACATTTATATTTGGCAACATTTAACATGCTTTATTCTTGGATTGCACTGAAAAGGTCCATCTACCTTCCTATCAGCTCTCATCCCCTTTCTTGCCCAAACTGAAAAAATGAAGAAAAGTTCCAAAACAACATGATGCTGCCAACACCACTATGCTTCACTGTGGTGATGGTGTGCATGTTGGTCCAAAGATTCAAAATGGGGACTCATCTGACCAGAATACCTATTTCCCTTCCTCCTGTTGTGCCCTATATGGCTTGTAGCAGACTGCATATGGGACTTATAGTGGTTTTCTTTCAGCTTCATTCTTGAAACCTTCCATTAAGGCCAGATTTGTGGAGTGCATAACTAATAATTGTCCTGTCAACAGACTTTCCCATCTGAGCTGAGGCCTTCACACAGAAGCTGCATTCATACTGAGAGTAAACTGCATGAAGGTGGGCTCCAATAAACGCATACCCGTTTTTAGATTTTCTTTTCATGGAAAACGCTTACATCAATTTAATTTGACTTCACAATTATGTTGCACTTTGTGCTAGTTTAATATCCCAATAAAATACATAGCGTTTGTAGTTGTATCGTGACAAAACATGAAAAAAATACGGGTATGAATACATTTCCAAGGGGCTGCACATTGAGGCATTCACTCCAAGTACCTAATCCCTCCATCTTTATCTTTTCATGTCATCCTTCCCTTTTTTATTCCTCCTTTTTCCCCTCTCCCTCTGCATTCCTGCCGGCCCTCCCTCTCTCATCCTCAGCCCGAGCACAGAGCCGCATGTGTCGGAATCAATTAGGGCTGAGAGCCGTCGCGGCCGCTCTTTCACGGAGGTAAATATTAAACTGCACCAAGCACCGAGGAAGAAGAGAGGGTGGAAGGGGAGGAGAGGGGTGGGGGTAGAGAAGAGAGAAGGGAGCCCTCCGTCCCTAATCCACCGCATCGATCAGGCGGGGATGAGGGTAATATATTATTTTGACAAGATACGATCCTCCGACGCGCACCGCTATCCCCGGCGATCGATTTCTTTTTTTCTCTCCTTTTTTCTTCCCTTTTCCCCCCTCAGTGAGTGGGACAGAGTTTGTGTGGAGCTGTGTGTGTGCGTGTGTCTTCTTGGAGTGTGCTTGTGCACTGGAGTGTGGATGGGCGACAATGGGAACAGCATTAGGAAATGTGGGGAAGAGATGGGGATGAAGCTTCTGGTACAGGTCTGCGCTTTTACAAACAAGCTCATGTCTAAACAGCTAAATCACACTTTCACCCAAAGACAGATAATAAGAGGATTCTATTTTATGTTTAGTTTGTTGTGTACATGCACAGAGGGGCGCATGTAGGGACATTGGGGCTAGTAACAGAGTTGGAAGCAGAGCTGACCTATTGTAAAGTTAAGTGTCCTCCCCCTGCACAGTCCCCCTCTATATCGCTTTGTAAACTGTGTCTAAATGCTAAAATCCTGGATCAATTTTATTTTATTCAACCTCTCCCCTGTCACCGCCCTCAGGCCCCTGCCGCTACCCTTCTGAAGAAACATGCTGTCCTCTGCTGATGGAGGACAGATGCGTGTGGAAATTTTGTCACACAGCATATTTGTATGATTGCATATGCACAATCCCAATATCCACACATGGTGGCCTACCTCTTTTTATTGGGCAACATTTTTGATACCTAACATTTGTGTAGAAACATCCTCTTATGGCTCTGAGCAACGTGGGCCTCTTTCTTGCATGTCTTGTTTAGTTTTAGTCATAGGCATAAAAAGATATGGCAGCCAAGACAAATTCCTGTAGCTTAAATACAATATTCGAAATAGATCTAGACGATGGAAAGGGCCACTATTTTACTCCCATAAAATCTGAGATTTCAAAGGCAAACTTGTAACTACGACTATTAGCCGTCCAGCTAAAGTTGATGTAGCCTACGCAATTGTTAGGTATGGATCATGGTATGGTAACTTTTAGTAGAAATGACTTTGGTTCAACGGTACCACGGTGTTTAGACAAAAATGAAAACAAAAAATGTATAACATGATTTAATTGCTTTTATTTAAAATGACTATTGCTAAAATAACATGGTGAATATTATCGTTATAATAATGTCATGTTTGATACATATACTAAAGGAAGGATAGAACAGCTGCAGTAGTAGTAGTATTATTTTTTAAATGATTGTTGGCATTAACACAAGCTGAGTTAACTGGTTATTTAGATGATTAATTAGTCACATTGCCTGTTCCTGCAAAGCCTGGAGTCACTTTACAAACTTTAACAAGAGTGATGTGTGGTGACACTCCATTTTAATATATTAAATATTACTGAAAAAGCTAATTGGTCTTTTTTTATGTAAACGAGAGTAAAGTGTGGTGCAGCAACAGGTGGGGTAGGAACAGTGCTGTGTTACTGCTATTTTCAAGTATTAACATTTGTCAATATTTGAGATTAAAATTATTTAAAAAGAAGCTTCATTATATCAGGAATATTTCATAACCTTTACAGTATAGGTTTAGATTAATGAACAATAAACACCTGTCATCACTGACAGAAAGTTTAAGACAGTTCCCTCTCAACAATGTTAATCTTTAATTTTTTACATTTATCTTAGTGGCCTTATACTAAGCATCATTCCCTACCCGTATCCTGTTAACTATGGTGGAGAGTGCCTTGACATGTTGCATCTCACAGGAGCATTTCATCTGCAATATGGCCGACAGCACTGCAGAGGAAAATTAATGGACCCGAAGGGTCAGGATCTCTTTCAGAGCTGTTGCAGGAAGGAGGCCCTAAACATTGTCAGAGACTCCTCACACTCTTTCCATGAACGTTTTGAACTACAACCATTAGACAAAACTATGTAGAAATATCATAGACATGATTGACATACAGAGAAATGCATTTTACGGAGGTCTAAGCAAGAAAAGATAGTGGATTTAGTGGCACGTTAAGTATTGTCGCGTCTTTTAAGTATATATGTTGCCTACGATGGATGTTCTAAAAAGTGCTTGTGTATTAGGACCAAGGGTGTTGAATTTAGTGTTCAATTGCTTTGGGACCAGCTATGTTAGTTCTGCGGTCACTTTATTTGCCCCAAAGTGGTGAGATAAGGACATTTTCAGCTTACATTCTTACAGGTCTCATATCCATTCAATGACAGAAAAAGTAAGAAACAAACAAAAAACAGCATGATATCTGTTAAACAGTCTCAGTGATTGAGTGAAGACTAAATATTTCTCCATCCGTGTGCATTATCACGTTTTGTGTGGACAGCAACAGCTCCAATATGTCATTTTAAGAGCTTTAGTGACACAAACTCACTCAAGTCATGCACACAACAAGGCGCCCAACAACAACAAGTATCTTCCCCGCACAGAAAGATCCTTCAAAACAAGTGCGACATCACCCGCTGCTTTCTCGTTCTGCTCACTCTCGCTCCTCGTCTCCCACTTTCTCTGTTTCTGCCCGTCGCGACTTAGTTTTCCTCCTTTCTCTTTCTGCCCGCTCTCGCTTTTATTGTGCCATTTTCTGCCACTTTGGTCAACGAAGGAGAGGCCATAATGCAATCTCTCCCCCTCTCCATCCCCTGCTGTGAGGGAGAGTAGCTTGGCCTGTGTGCCGGGCCGGTGAGAAGTGTGTGTGGAGGGAGGGGGGGACGGGGTCAAGGTGAGCTCTAATACACTATTGATCCGCCCCAATTGAAAACCTGATGGAAATTTTACCCCCCTTCTTCTCCTTTCCTCCTCATCCCTCTCTCGTCTCCCCCCTCTTTTTCTGTTTTCTCTTTCTTCTACCCCCCTCTCCGTTCCTATTTCCCAGTCTTCCCTTATGTCTTTTTTCCTTTCCTGTGTGTATCCTCCCTGGTGTCTGGAGTCTTCCTCTTTTTCAGAGTCTATCCCCGCTCACTCCAATCTGTGTTCTCTCCCAGCTGAACATCTCTTTCAACCACTGACGACTTTTCTCCCCTGCTATCTATCTCTGCAGAGCAGCTCTCTGCCTCAACTATCCCTGTAATCATTTCCCTTTTTTCACTTTCTTTGCTGCTTTTGGTCGCACCATCTCCCCTTTTTCCAAGTCTGCTCCTCTCTTTTGCCTTTTAAACCTCTTGTTTCCCCCCACCCTGCCCCACTGGTTCTGTCTCTCCCACTCGTTTTCCCTAGCCCCCTCCTTTCTGAGTGTGCATCAGATGGTCCATTTCTCCCTAACCCAGTGCATATTGATCCCTATGGCAGCAGCATGCAGGGCGAGGGCTGTGAGGACCTCTGTTACAGTGTATTAAACGCCACAAACGCTTTGGGCGCGGGGCCGGAGACACACCTCCCCGGCAGGGCTCTGTCAATAGCTGCTCCCTCCTGTCAACAGCAGCCAAATGGCCTTTCAATCTGGGACTCATGATGATGTGCCAGAGAAAAAATGAGAGAGAATGAGAGTGTCCAAAATGATGCAAAAATAGTGTAGATGTAAAAGCATCTTGACAAATAATGGAAAAAGGCTTTAAAAGGGACATGTAAATCAATCAAAACTATACAAAGCCATTTCCATCTAGAAGCTGAAGATGTTGCAAACAAAATCTCTGACCCGAGCTGTCAATTTGCCCCATTCTTTGGCCTAACAAGCTTTGTAATAACATGCAGTTATGTGTGGGGGCAGCAATTATGCTCGTAGCTGAGAGCAAGCTGCACAATATCAAACAAAAGAGGCACAAACACTGGAAGAAACCCTGAACAATAGAGATGGCAGCAACACGAGTAAATCCTTTTCAGCTAAGCATTACTTTCCCACTTCACAAGACCTGACTCACGTTGATTCTATGCAGAGTTGGCCGCTATTGCCATGCTTCTCGAGAGATAAATGGTGTTAGTGCAGGTTTGATTTATGTACCGTTGTGTACATGTCAGACGGGCCGAGCTATCGGGACCACCATCTCTCAATAGACACAGAAATGCTACAGCAGTGGAGGGACCCCTCTGTCGACCCCGAGACCCCTGATACACATCTAGAACAAACAGAGCAGGGATTTGTTGGAAACAGAAGAGGAGGAGGGATGCTGTTCATTACTTTCTTTACATTTCTATTCCAAGAAGATACTCTTTTGTGTCCTCTGCTTTTTATTGACACCTTAAGCAATAGGAAAACAGCCAATGTAATTTTAAACTAATCTTTGCAGCTTCAGCCCACAGTTGGATGATTAATGTCACTCATCACAGAAATAACTGGCTGGTTAGTTGCTTTGAGGGTAATAAAACAGAGTCAGCAGCATATTCTGTATAAATTATTAACATTGACAGATATGCACTGATCATTGTTCTTTGACCAGTTTCACACCAATTTTTGTCTCATCCAATCTCTGTTTAAGTTCAGTTCAATTGTTTTCCTTCTAGCCTTCTTGCCATCGTTGATCATTAATTTTTTTATATTATGAACAGTGGCGGCATCTCAGTGCAGTGTAAGATTGCAAGGAAGTAAACAAAAAATATATTTTAAAGCAGAAACAAAATTATAGTTAAAAGGTTTTATCTGTTTTTTTTGTTATTATATTAGCAATTAGCATGGCTAGCATTATAAAATTTAAATAGCAGTCTCCAGTCATCTCCAGTCTTCATTGAGTCAGTGTGATTGCTACTTTTAGGTGCTTCAGCCCACTAGAATCTAATTGCTGAATTATCTCCTCAGCAAGTCATCAGAGTTCGGCAGAGTACTTCTAATGACCTCATTTTTAAAAATTGTCTTAAGTTTGAGACCCCCTGTATAGATCCTTACCTTAACTCTGAACTGCACCACCTTTGCTATGCTATGTTTAGCCTTCCTGTTATCTGCCTAAGTCTCACTCTCTGTTTAAAGGGACCATTGTGAACACATTGCAGCCATTTCACCATAAAAAAATAAAAGCTCCTTTTAAGTAGTTCTGATTTCACCTTTAAGGATCTCATATAGATAAAAGCTAAAAGGTTTATTCCTTCCATAACAACATCCACACCAAAGAGTGGGGTTTCTAGCAGTATTATGGTATTGTGCTTTCAATAACCATAAAAAGATTGAATCTGATTTTCTGACAAACTCATTACCTGTTAAGACCAGCCAAGTTGAAGATCTGCCAATTTTGGTCAACAGCCGATTTCTCCCAGCATCTCTAGCAAACATAATTGAGAAAGATTTTAATCCAAATCTCAAAAATGTTATTCTGCTCTGCCAAATATCACACCTCTGATCATATGCACAGATTGAAATGTACATCAGGAGTCTGTTTGTATATCACACAGCCTCTAATTTGCCCACTTTACAGCCTCTCTGAGTTCAGACACCTGTTTCCATTTTCCCACTTTTCTCTTTCAATCACTCCATCCTCGTCTACCTTTCCTGTCTCCCACCCCCAAAACCCCTTACCACTCTCGTATCCCTCTTTACAGCCTCTCCATCTATTTCTTTCTCTCTAGGAAGGAATCAGTCTCACCTTAATTGCGCTTAAATCGGATTAATGACTGACCGGGGACAACTTGACTTAATCTCTCTGGTAGTAAATCTCTTCCTTTTCTCTCTTCCCGTACATCACTCGTATACATTGTATTCCCCTCTTAACCTGCCCCTCTTTAGTCTCTTTATCATTTCTGCTCTTCTTTTTCTATCTTTGGCGTCTTTGTCTTCTTCATTTAACCTCTTTCCAGTGGTGCCACCAAGGAGGCCCAGAAGGGGCAATAGTCACACTTATAAATTTACTGGTCACCCCCCCTTCCTAAAATTCTGTTACAGATTTTTGATTTTGGCATCGCAACCCCAAAGTTTTTAGTGAACCACTACTGACCATCCCTTTTAAAAACTTTCCAGAGGCGCCCCTGTCTCACTGTCTCATTCTGTTTATTCACCACCTCTATTCCACACCTTCTCTCTCCTGTCTTTCTCATTCTATATCACGCTTCAACATGGCTCAACATCTGCTTTCCTTCATAATTTATCTCCTTTTTGCTTGAAATCCTTTACAAACCTTCAACATCAACGTTCCTGAGATTTTTTCTCCCCAAATGTCTTTGACTCGGCTTGTACCAACTCACTGCTTCATCTGTGAGTATGTCTCTGTCTCACTACGAAACTGGGTGTTGTGTATGTGTTAGTATGCATCGATGCGGTCCTGTCATTGCCTCTTAAGTGCTTTGGCAATACTAGAGATCTGCTGTCATGCCAATTCAACTTATCTCAATTGAATTACATTGGATTTGTATTGAGACAGAGATAAAGGACACTGAAGGTGTGCCAGATTCTCTTCTAGAAAAAGACCTCTGATGAAATCTCAATGCATGCATGTATACTCAATTCTACAAAATTTTGTTGAACAGACAACAAAATGACATTGCCTTCTGTCTGAGGAAAGCCGGCTCAAGCTGGTATGAGGCCCTAAACCAAATTAGATTTTGGACCCTGATTCTATTTTAGATTTTTATTTGAAGAACTACATATACGTTCTAAATACAAGAACATTTCTTGGCCTTATTCAACTGATGTGGCAGTCATAAATGGAGTATAATGCTTCAGTGTAGAGCTGGGAAAGAGGAGCTAATGTTTATGTATTTAATGATTAGTTCGCAGTTACAATGTGCATGAAATAGGACATAATAAAAAGACACAAGCAAACTAAACTAAAAGCATTTTAACTATACACTACAAATACTTTTATCTGCATAAATACATTATAATCACATTTCCCAATTTTTAAGAATCTCCCCCAAAAAATTATATTTAAATTTTGATAGTATTTTACATTTCTGAAAATTGTGCTATTCCAAAACCCTTAGGCAAATTTGAAAGTAGGTTCATTCTTTACAAACATATCTATAAATTTGAAGTTTTAAATTCTTCATATTGTGGGCATGGAGCCCCCTGCTGGTCTGGAGGCCCTGTGATTCAGTTTAGATTGCATTTGGCTTGAGCCAAGTCTGTGTCTAAGCAAATAAATAATGAGTAAAAAGTAAATACTTTCACAGAAAGATATCTATTTATTTCTAAATATGGTAGAAAGGCTATAATGGTTGATAAAATTGCCTGCAAAAGTCTAACTTCCAAAACATTTCTTTAGGTTCAATCATAGCAAGACCAAATGCCAAAAAAATATACATTTTTAATGTAGTTTTTCTTGACTAAATAAAGACAATGGTTGATCAACCTGAAAAAGCTGTAAAAAAGATATTCAGTGTATAGATTTGTGCATTTACCTGTTTTTAAATCAGAAGCTATGAAACCGCAAGAGGAGATTAAAAACCACAAACAATTCAGTGGGGGAAAAAAAACAACTGATCCGATGTCACACTGAGTAGATCTTTGTTAAGGGTACAGGGCACTGAGAGTTTGCCACCTTCCAAACCCCTGCAGCTTGAAAAATAGAGGGAAGAAAAGGCCCAGCCTTGTGGACAAAAGCTCATTTTCCTCTTGGTTGCACACTGCTGCAGGCAGGCTAACATGCCACGGGAGAATTCAGGCACTCATACACCTTTGTTTTCCTCAGGTTTTTCTCAACTTTACACATGGTGTCAAAGCCATAACTAAGACTGAAGCGGATTTGTACGTCAGCCCAGAAGGCATGTGCATGGCCTGTCCAGCCCCAGGCAAACCTAGTGATCTGAGAGCCGCAAAGTCGCGTGCTTCTTTTGAACCTGACAGACGAAAGCAATGGGCTGACATCTTCCAAATACAGGTGCATTTGTTCACCTTACAGTTGTGCAATGGAGTCCCTTTTACATCTCCTTCTTCGCCTCTTTTACTTTTCTTCGCTCACCTACTCCTCCAAACAACCCCCTCTTCCCCTCCCTGCTGCTCCCAACCTCTCTGCATGCCCATCTGCTTACTAGCTAGTCCTCTTTCACTCCTTCTCTCTGAGCGGCCAGGATTAAGCATTTATCTCGGTGGTCTTCCTTTCGGCCCCTAAACGCCCGTGAGGATGATAAGAGTCACTGGGATTTGTCAAATTGTGAGCCATTGATTAACTGACCTTTCACGCCTGCGAGTCTCTCAGCTACTCCACTAACTGCCGACAGGCTAGATAGAGAGATAGATAGGTACATGCGGCTGTTATTATTGTGTACAAGTTTGTAGTTACCAGGTGTGGTATACTGAGGGATGACAGAAGAGGGGAGGAGGTAAGAAGGTGGTGGAAAAGATACAGAGTCCTTCACTTGCCCTATAGGCTTGGGATGTAACAGGTACAAGTGTGTCTACACTGGCAAACAGAACTGAAGCCTGAATAATGAAGCGCACATTTTAAGGTGTGCCAGGGGGCTATTATCAGACAGGAAGAGTTGGGGGAGGCAAAGAGGGGCTTAGGGAGACGTCCGAGCATTGGCTGGCTCTAAGAAAATCTGGAATTTGGACTGAAAATGTTGCTGAGAAAATCCTTGATTATGTGCAAACAGATCTTGCTGACTCTTAAAAAAAAAAAGAGCTGATGTGTCTGAAAATCCAAAATAATTACACATAGATGTATTTGTTTTACTTTGTGGCATCCAACTGGTTTAAAGGGTTTAAAATCTACATATGTAAACAGAATCATGGTATGATCACACTTACAGGGTGTATTAATCCAAAATACATTACTTTTTACAGGAAAACATCACCCAAAAGCTGAAATAACACTAGATTGTTTGTCTGTACACTCTAAGCCCTTTTTTGTTATTGCCATTGTAAATTGTTGTGTTCTCGTTTTAAAAATATACAGCTTCACCTATTTTTACCAGGAAATAACATGTTTATATCATGTTACTGTTGATTTACACAGAATAACAGTAGTATTTATAATAGCTTTTAGTGTCCAGTTTTATTGTTGTTTTACAGTACCGATGCCCTGCTGTGCAATGATTACCAAATAATTTTATTGCAAAACTAAAATACAGAAACTATTGGATAATTTATGCAATTTATAACCGACATTATAACAATAAACAATCATGCAGTACACTGTGAACATTTTTTTATTGTCTTAAAGGTAAGGACTGTGCAGTATGTCACCAGAAATGGTGGTTTGACTACAGCTAAAACTCATATGTGCAATGTGTTTACATCACGTTAATGTATCACAAAGTATTTTGGGAAATCTGTTAATAGCAAATTTATAGCAGTTTATAATGCATTTTATTCAACAAATTACTGCAAATTACTGCTGGTCTATCTTAAAGTAAAAGCGATTTACTGTTGTCAGTTTTTTGCCAACAGTAAGTTAATTTAACAACAACTTAATTGTAAAATTAAAATACAAAAACCGTTTCAGCTCTAAAACACCGAGTGTACGGACAGAAATCTGAGACTTTGGTAGGGAGGAGACCGCTTCACCCACCTGGACCTTCCGCGTCGCCCCGCCTCAGAGATGCACCTGAGGCCGAAGCCTGATCACCGTCTCCCGGCCTGGGCTGGAGTCTGTTCGCCGCTGCGGGTGTTCCGATCCGGGATAGAAGGAGGAGACGTGGGAGAGTCCCGGCTGTCGCACTGCACGAAAGCGTCACTAAAACCCAAACATAGGTAGACAAACTATTACCTACATGGCTCGTTAGAAGAAACAAAATATACAAATGCGTTTAAAAAGTTTTTATTATTATTAGAAGTTCATGGGATTTAGATAAAATGATAAATAAACAGCAGGGGAGGTGTCGCTTTGGCCCAGCTGAGTCGATCCGATCCTAAACTTGTGTTCTGATGTTTTCCCGCAGGATCCCTTCTTCCTCAAAGACCACAGATTAATCACCTTATCGACTCCTCAGTGTCATACAGTAAAGGAGCAGCGAGGAGGACGAACACATGCCAGTATAGGCTTATGATAATGATCACCGGCATTAATTGCTTGGTGCGTCTTTTAAACCTACTTTCTCATAAATTATAATATTCGATGAAAACAGAATTCAAATTTAACTTAGTTCTTAGAGTCATATTTCCTCTCTATATTAAAGCTATGTTCAAATGAATACAAAAAGTTATCTCTTCCCTGTAAGCACTGACGTAGGCTACTCAGGGTTATCCGCACGGAGTGGAGACAGAGGACCTGAATGCAGCTCGGCGGGAGGCTCTGCCGTCTTGTTATCGATATATGAGAAACTTGCTGGAAAGGATATTGACCGCACTAACTAGCCGTAGTTTGATCATACAAAACTGCTTTCCAGATGACAACACATTAAGGACGAGAGCATTTTTGGAAAAAGAGCTCCACGCACCTGATTTTTATTTATTTTTTTCACAAAAACTGAAAATCTCCAAAATATTGAAAGCTCACCAAAGAAATAGCAAACATAAAAGTTTGATTTCTCAACATTAGCCTGAACATTTTTTCGAGTATCTTGAAAAAAAAAAAAAAAAGACTTTAATAGTGAAACACCAACAAGATAGCGTAAAAGCGACGGTGTTGTTTTTAATGTGTTGATCTGCGAAAGTGATGGAGACCGAAAAACAAGAAACATTCTTCAATATATGAAAGTGGAAAAAAGATTTTAAAAAAATTTGGGACTTAAAACAACTTCTATTACTAAATAATAGCAGGAAAAATAAAATACGATTGAAAAATCGAAAAAGGCGGAATTTAACATTTTAATTAGACCTCGTTCGCTTCAATAAATGCAGAATAATAATAACAACAACAACAATAATAATAATAAACATCATTCTTAACGAATAATAATAATAATAATAATAATAATAATAATAATAATAATAATAATAATAATAATAATAATAATAATAATAATAATAATAATGGGAGTTTCCTATAGCAGTCAGACAGATATTGTGGGTCGTTGTCTATAACTATTTGTCTGCATTAAAATAGTCCGATGTCAAACTATTGCGGACGGGTCGATAAGTTCAGTTCTGACCCTGCAGAGGCAAAAGATCTCACAAGAAAATACATTTCCTGAAATGCAATTTTGCGTCGTAATTTATCCTCATTTATTTGCAGCAGAGCGGAACAATACCCCGAACATAAAGTCCAAAGGAACTGTTAAAAAAAAAAAGTCCACGAACTGCAGCGGAAAAAAGAGGCTCAACACGTTGGCCTGAGACTGAACACACACTAAACCAAAACACAATCAAGAAAACCCGTTTGATGTCTGTGGCCGAACCAGAGACCAAGTGCCTAGAATAAAAGCAAAATATGTAAAAACATGAACAAATAAACTAAACGAATTGAAATTAAACTTAGTTACAGTTACATGCGTACATAGGTCATTGTAGTAATGAGAGCATTTGTTTGATTAATCTGTAATCATTCTTATTTTTGACACTAATTTAATAATAATAATAATAATAATAATAATAATAATAATAATTATTATTATTATTATTATTATTATTATTGTTGTTATTATTAACATTATTATTATATATTGGACTTGTCTCAGGCGAAAATTGTGTACATTAAAATAACTTCAATTTGTGTGTATTTTGTTTTCCGTCAGGTACGAGCACTATCACGCACGCGCGTTTTTTTTGCATGTCTGATGTTTCTTGAAGTCAGCTGTGAATAACACCTACACACACACACACACACATGAACACACGGATTGCCTGTACTTCTGGTGTTCGGGTGGATCCATTGATCGATCTCTTAATCTGCAATAGTTACATGCATGTATCGATTTACAAACACTGTTTATCTGGAAATATACCGGCACAAATAATTGATAGGAGTACACCCATGGCGCGCATAAATATGCATCACAACTTGAGGTGTGTGTGTGTGGGGGGGGCAAACAACTTAAAAAGAGAGAGAAAATAAATAAATAATAATAAATAAAAAAAACATGTGAAACGTGCGAAATCAAATAAAGATTATTCCAAATATGTTTTTTAAAGCTTGACTGCGAAGTGTTATCGATGTGCCCAGTTCTGAAAACTCCCGTGCGAGTCTGGATACCGACACATGCACACGCATGGCAAAAATCATCGGATTCCCTTCTGGAGCAAACTTCAGCCTATTCCTTTGCAGAGGGCGCACATTGACATCACAGAAAAAAACTCTGCTCTAGCAGCTCGATGTATTTTTATACACTGCAGTTTTTGAGAGATCTGAGAGCAGAAACTTAGGAAAATGTGTTGCGTAGACATTCTGTAAAACTTCATCTGCGGCGGGGAGTTGAACTTAAACCCGACAATGATTTTAAATCACAAAAATGTAATTAATGATATTAAGCAATTAATTAATTAATTAAACTAAGTGCATGCTAAAGCAAAACATAGGCCTCCTGAATATCCAAAGTCTCCTACAGTCCCTGTGAGCCAAATGGGCAGCGATCATTAATGTGAACCAGGTGGAGAGAGAGTGAGTGAGAGATGTGCACCGGCTACAAGGGTGTCGTGCAGCTCGCCGCGTGAATGCCTGTTTAATTGACTGATTGATACGGCCGCGTGGAGGTGAGAGCCAGACTCCTTAACAAATAGAGACATTTAAAGGCTAGTCCGGGCCAACGCAGACAGCTGAACGTGTAGAGCTGAGACTTTCCCACCTGCTCACAGACTTTAAAGCGCAACATCCCCGTGTTGTATGTGCGCGCAAAACATGTCCAATTCTTCCAAAAACAAAACAAGCACAACCCAAAAAATGTCATGCACAGGTTCAACTTTTTGTTCCCGCAAGCAAACATTCCATCCGGTAAACAGCATCCATGTAAGCAAGAGAAAGTTGTATTGTAGCGAAAAAGAAGCAAATGTGATCGTTATAGGAGACTTTTTGAGCAAGCCTACTAAAGCGCAGACACAACTTTCTTTCCCAGTCAAAAACAGATGTGAATCGGCTCACAAAGAACAAATCCAAAACATTAGCATTATCAATAAAAAAAAAATACCTTCGGGTTTGTTTGTTTTTAGGAAGTGATCTTCTCACCGGCTGAAGCGCGCACAGTCAATCCAAGCGCATCCACTCTGACGGCGCATCGAGGCAGCGACCGGGGAGGCAGCTCAACTACCAACCTGAACCCGGGAAGGCGAGCAGAAGGAGGGGGGAGGAGGAGGGAGAACAGAAGGTGTGCATCTCTCTCTCCCTCACTCTCTCACTCGTTGTATCTCTCTCTTCTCTCTCTCTCTCTTCTCTCTGCTTGTGTGTATGTGTGTGTGTGTGTGTGTGTGCAAGTAGTTAATTAGTAAATCCCCATTCGCCGCGCCTCAGGTCGGTTTGTTTTCCCCGGTCGAAAAGCCGAGAGGAAAGAGAATTTGAAGTAGGATTCGACCCGTTTCCGCTCCTGTGTCTCAAATATGAGGCTTGCGAGCGGGCTGCGAGTGCGCTGTGTGGTGCTGGCTCCGTTTGCGGCTGTGAGCGCTCTCTGTGCTTTGCTGCCACAAGATGAGCCTTTCTGGGGGTCCAGCCAGAGCAGCTTTGCGTGCTCTAGCCAACAAACGCAGCCCCGGACAGCAAAGAGTTGATGAGTTTGAATCTCCCGCCACTCTCCTCCCCCAAACAATCAATGAAGGTGGTCGCTTTATGGAGTTAAAGTACAATAGGTTGTGTGTCTGACAGTCTGAAACTAAAAGTGTCCCTAGGGTTTGCAGAGTTTATCTCAATGCAGGATTTTTTTCCTTTCTCTTTCATTGATTGACTCCCTAGGAGTCAAGAAGATAGTGGATGATACTCTCATCATCATCCTCCATGCTATTCCTGCTTCAAAATCCATATCACAATACTTTTCTAACCCGCCTCTTGACTTCAACCATTTGCACAGGGTCAGCTGTAGACATAAGCAGCATTTGCGGCACCTTGGGCCCCCTGCTGGCCTGAGAGCCCAAGAGCACTTGAAATTTCTGTGCTTGTAAAGATGCAATGCAAACATGACATCAATTTAATGGTTCGTATAAAAGTGTTGTCAGGAACTGACATTAAAAATGTTTAGATTGCAGTTGGTTTTACAATGGTCGACTCCTTTCTTGATCTTGGCTTCATTACATAATCATGAATCTAATCAATTCATAAAATGTACATTTTAAAAGTAAATTATGTATCTCATGTATGTTGTTATAACGTTAGAACAGCATCCTATTTAAAAAATAATCTAAACTATACCCTTATTAAGTTATAGTTTGCTTACTAAGTTTAAAAGATGTTTATGAATGCATATAGGAAAAATAATATGAGGCACAATTTAAAAGAGAAACTGGTGGTAATGTAGTGGCTTGTGAAGATTGAGCTTAACTGATGGTTGTCCCCCAAAATCAAATTCTGTCTATCTTGGTTTGGCTCCACATCTGCACAAGTGAAATCAAGAATGCAGGTAAAAAAGAAGCAGGGCCACTGTTGTGCCACTAAATTGACTCCAGGTTAACAAACCTTAATTATTCAAATGATCCTCTATCAGTAAGTTAATAATCAATTAAGTAAACCGATAGAATTCAATTGAGTGCAGAGAGCCAGAGAGTCTATGACAAGGGGATCAGGAGGTAAGGAGGCGGAGGAGAAGGAGGGATTGAAGGAAGGGGGAAACAGGGTGCTCATATCTAAGCTTGGTGTAGTTAGGGTTGACAATAGACTAAGATCAGATTATTGTACTATTAACATTTTATGTGCTAAGAACAGTCATGAGTCAGGTCACTGAATCCAGTGTTTTCTCTAGTATGATTTAAAGAGAGAGATCAGAATTTCTAAAGTGAGCTCATGTGAAAAAGCTTTAACCAGGTAAGACTGCAGTAGATAACTCTCACAGCTTCTGGTCCTGGAAGCTGAAGTTACAGCTAGTCCAAGATGCACCCAATAGGACTTCTATCATCTAAAAAAGCTCTGATCTGATACATTTTAAAGTGGTTTGTGTAAATGTAACATTTAAAAATATGTCACATTTGCATTAAGTAATTTATTTACAATGTTAATGGTGGTAGGAGGTGGTGCGCAACCAATGATCCTCCTGCCTGAAACAGATACTGAAAACAGAAGAGGTGGAGTGTGTTTCTTCACAATTATTGTCTGAACCAAAGTCGTGTACAAATACAAAATGTTGTAGTCGTTTAAGTGAATGCTTTTTTCCTGTGTAAATAATCATGTAATGCACATGTAAGGGCAGGTTGAAGGTTCATAAAAGTGGATTCACCTAAAGATCTATGACATTTTTCACATCACAGTTTTTTAAGGAAGTAAAAGTCCTTGGACTTTCTGCTTGCAGCAGCCCCCCAGGACCAACTAATCTAGATTAAAGCCACAAGAGATCTTTTATATGTGAAACTTGTACTGAGAAGAGAAAATCTAAAATATTTCCGACCTGAAATGAAAGTAAAGAAATGCAACAAAAAAGTAAATTCTGTTTATAGATTTTTAGAGCCCTCTACTTTTATTTCAAAGTGTTACTCTGAGTGGGAAAGTTTTACTCATTTCATGTGGGATGGACTTTGGTGGTGGTCCTCCTCCTACACCCATTTTCCAGTATAAATGATTCTGGAGCAACGCTCACAAAATCCTTAAGGCCAACAACTTGTGTTTTCCAATATGTCTAAGGTGGCATTGGGAGGTTAAAGCAAGTACGTTGCAGTCTCATATCACCTAACTTATGTAAGGGATAGATGGCCAGGGTATGATGTAGTGTTTACAGACAGTCAGTGTGACCAGCTGGCCGGGGATATTTGATGCACACCTGAATCTCATCTGAAAAGTGTGCTGACATAGAATCAATCACTGAACTTCAGACAAGGTCCTTGAGTTGTGGTGTCACTGAAAAATAGAATAAAAACGATCATAAACCACCAATATATTTATCACTAGCGTGTTGGAGATGTCCAACACAAATTTTATGTGTAACTCTAAATGTTAACCACTTGAAGTTCCACTCCACGTCTTTTTTTGGTTGATCTTTGAAAACTCCCATGTAAGTTGGATATCAAAACCTTGATAAGTGATTTATGAACAGCAAGACGCAGTGCAGAGATGGACTTGCAACTGTTTAGCTAAAGAGGATAAAGAGGATTCACCTTGAAATGGGCTCTGCTCTGACTAGCCGTTAAATTCATACAACCCGTCTCAATTTAAACTAAGTAAAGATGCAAAAAGAGTCCCCTAGTGGAGGTAAGGCAACTGCCTATAACTTAACCAGCACCTCACTTTAACAATCCTGACCACAGAGTTGATGATACTGGAGGCTAAAGTTCTTGACAATATGGTTATCTGTACAGGGCAACACAGCCTGGGGGTGAGAGGTCGGGGTTTGACAAAAAGTGAGATATCAAGTGCATTGCACTTGATATCTCAATTTGACATTTTATTTGATTGTGTCTTTCCATTTCTAACTTTTCTTACATGGCAAAATATTCTGCTCCTTGATCACTATTATTATTCAATTAATAACGGATTTTTGATTTAAAAAGGTAATAGTGAATCCAATTAAACAAAAATATCCATCCATCCATCCATCCATCCATCCATCCATCATTGAATTCTAATGTATTTATCTAATTGGTGAATTATCTTTAGTTCTTAGTGTATCTGTTAAGTTACACAATAATTTTTGTGGCTTTGTTGTCGGACTGTGCTGTGGTGTAATTGCTCTTATAGTCTGTTTTGTTAGAAAAACTGACCAATCTGAAGTCATCCTCAGAAAAACTGCAATTTTGCTTAGAACTATGATACGAAATAGTTCTGAGAGAAAGAAGCATGGAGCAAGAGAAGGGTTACCAGTTCTACATCCTCATGTTCATGGTCAAAGCCAAGCACACACATCGTCACACATTCATAGAGCAGCTCTTGCACCTCTTTGTTGCCCTCTAGTGCCGGTTTCCAATTCCAGTCGTCTATCACTGCTTGTTAACCTCCTGAACTGGTGCCTCCATCTGTTCTAAACTCCAGTTTTGCTTCAGTGTTTAGATTCAAGTCCCACAAAGGTAAGTCCAGTACATGTGTGCACGTACAGCTGTGTTTTATTTCTTTTCTTGATGTGTGTAAGTTCTTGAGTGTTTTGACGGTTGAATATCAGACAATCACACACAAAGCAGATGAAGGCTTAGCCAATACTTCGAGTCCCCTGAGCCTCGTGGCAATATTGATGCAAACATTGCTTTCTGTTTGTGTATTTGTGTGTTGCCGGTCCCTGTCAGTATTTATACTTTAATGTGCAGCTGCTCATCATCTTCAGAATCTGAAAGGGCAAAACATGCCTCAGACAACATGACTTAGGCTAAATTTATTTTTTATTTCTCCCTTGCTGATCTCTGCACAGCAGCTGGAGCATCTGAGAGCCCCCCCCCCTCACCCCACAACCCGACACCTGGGAGGTATATGTGACAAAGCAGGGAGGCGCCTGAAAGAGGATGAAAAACTGACCTATCACATCCCCATCGACTGAGTTAATTAATATAAGTAGAGCAGGGGATTCCTAGCTCACTTTTCACTGTATGGATTTGCTGTCTACTCACATTTGCCGGGTTTTATGTCTGTTCAATGCAAACTCAATGTGTTCCGTCCTGCGGCGCGAGTGTGACAGCTCATTTTGGGACATGAACTGTTTTGATGGGGCAGATTTTAATTGTGGCACAACAAAAGGAGGGGGCCCCTCTTCGTGATGGACTGATATGAAATCTACCATGAGTCGATGTCACATTGAAGCGTAGAAAGCTGTTAAAGGGAGAAAACTCGACGGATTGCATTTCAAGTTGAGGTTACTGTATATACTTCCTGTCTTGCTGTTTTCTTTTGGGACAAAAATATTAAAGGACATACTTCTTAATCGCAATTAAAGACTTGGGAGCAAGATAGGGAAATCCTCATGGACTCTTTAACACTTTCCACTAGTTTGAGGGCTGAAGACAAAAGACTGGAGAGTGTGTGCATCAGGGGGTGAGGCGAGGGGGGTGACACAAGCAGGAAAGACAGGAAGACAGGCAGTGGAAGGTGGGAAACGGAGAGAAAAGGAAGGGAAAGAGAGCAAGAAAGAGCTCCAGAGCCTAGTCTTAATCTGAGCTGTTCTGATCAATAGCCCATTTCCCATTGTTGCCAGAGCTGTTCGATCGCTACACCACAGAATTAACACACCCACTTTAATCTAGGGGGAGAGGGGCGAGGGGGAAGGGAGGAAAGAAGGGGGTTTAAAGGGGGTGAGTGGAGAGCAGCTGTGGAGGCATTCTCAAATGAAATCAAATCTAATTGTTATCACTGTAGCTGCTGCACTTATTACTACCACTGTTCCAATTATCCAAAGACCATATAGCTCACTTTTTTCTCCTCCTCAAAGGTGAGGTGTAAACTGGACGTAAATAATCCGAATTACTGGTTATTTGTTTCATTTTGCCCAGTGCAGATTGGATTGAGGTGTGGGGGGGGGCTGTTGATGGTGGGGACGTCTCTGGAACAGGAACAGGAATGGGCTCTGTGGTCAGGGACAGGGAAGCAAGCAGCCCGATCTCTTAGTTCAGATGAACTGCTGTAAGGTGTTTTCAGCAGAGGTTTATTATTATACATGCAGTCATGTGAGAAGCCTTCTCAGGATCATAGTAATTTGGAGTGTTTATTCTAGCTGCGCCATCCAGCAACAGTTCAGTCATTTTTTATCAATACAGCCCGACAAAACAAATTACAAACACTGGAAGCAGTACTTCACAAAAATAAACATGCTTGTTTAAATATAGTCTAAGAACATTTTTGTCAGTGTTACTCTTTGCTTTAGACTTGTTGATGCTCACATCTATGGCTATTTCATCAAAGTAAGGCCCTATAACTTAGGATAAAAGAAATAAAACAAGGACAATTAAATATTGTTTTTGGATTATCAATGTCATATTTGAACTTTTCTAATTATATTTATTTCTTTTTTAAACCATTTAAGCAATGTTGTTCAACAGAAAATAAAAATAGGCAACATAGTTAATTGACCAAAAAACATAAAAACTTTCACCCAATAACCCCCCCCCCCCCCAATCGCTTACCATAGTGGCTGCACTATGGTAAGCGATGATACCACAGAAGACAAAGAAAGAAAGAGTTTAAACCTCAGCTTGGAGCTTTCTGTGTGAATGTTGGGATGTTCTTCCTCTACATGTGGTTTTTTTCAGGATTTTCATCTTTCGTCTCAGAAGGCAGGTTTGGGTTATTAGTCTCATTAAATTGTTCATCAGTGTGTTAGTGTTGTCTATCCATCGTATTTGTTGCCCGGTGATGGCCTGATGAGCTGCTCAGCGTATACACAAAGTATTTCCTGTTGACTCCTGAGAATCTGAAAAGTGTGGCATCCATTTGTATTCAGCTCCTCCGAATCAATGCTTTACTGCAGTTACAGTTGCAGGAATTCTTTGGTATGTCTCTATCAGACTTGTGCATCAAGAGACTAAATTTCTACTTGTTTATATTTTCAAAATAGCTTATCCTCAGTGAGATTGGATGTAGAGCATTTCTGAACATCAGTTTTTAAGTCTTGCCACAGTTCTATTTATGTCGGGACAGGGCATTCTAACACCCAAATATAATTTGATATGTATGTTTGGCTGTTTGTTTAGGGTCATTGTTCTGCAGGAAGGTGAATCTAAATCCCAGCCTCAAGTCTGTTGCAGCCTCCAACTTGTTTTCTTCCAGGATTTTCTTTCATGTAGCTCTGGTCAGTCTTCCATTGACTCTGACCAGATGTCCCTGTTGAAGAAAACAATCGTCATAGCATGATGGTGCCTATCTCCAGCAGTCATATGGTGTGAGGCGAGGTACGTCCTGGACAGGTGGCCAGTCCATCGCAGGCTTTAAACTTCACTGCAACCTTTCTCCTGACTTTTCTGGAATGTTTTTTGGTCTACATGATACAGTTTCTTCTATAATGTTTAGGAACAGACTACTGAGGCCTTCACAGAATAGCTGGATTTATGCTGAGAATGAACTGCATGCATGTCCACCAATTTAGTGACTTGTGAATGCATTTAGGCATGTCATAAAAAAAGGGGGTTGAGAATAAATTTTTATTTAAAAAAAAAAATTCAAAAACCTGCATCACAACCCCTCTGTTGGTTTATGCCCTCTGAAAGCTGAAATTGTATTGCACATTCTCCACATTGGATCTTTAAGGGTTACAATTTTGAATTACGATGATCAAAGAAATCAAAGAGAAAGTCTTTTCCATTTCACAACACAGTATTCCCAGATTCACCTCTACATTATTAAAAGGAATAACTGCGCTTTCACAGTACCAACACTTGCATATATCTGTTAAGCACTGCTGTCTACAGCTTTAGGTGACGCCAGTGGGATCTTTGCTTGCCACCCTCCATAGAGACGGCCCGAGGGGGAAAAACACAGCAGTGAAGCTCTTCCCCGCCACCCAAGGGCTACCAACTAACTTTTTCCTCCAATCCATTCTACTTATTCTACTCCTTTTGAAGTCATTTCATAACAGAGCAATTTTCTCGTTAGCGCTTGGCTTTAATTGTGGGTAATTAAGCGTGCTCTAGCGGTATAGAGAGCTCTGTTCGGAGGACTAGGGCGAAATTAGCCGTATGTCAGCTGTGAAATATGGGGTTAAGTGGGAGATGGGAGGGGAAAGGGAAAGGAGAGAGAGAGCTGAAGGGGGTCAGCGATTCCAAAACAGGGTTCACACAGTCTGAAGGAAGAAAACTGCTGTGGTTGTTGGGAAAGACAGAGAAGACGGCATGAAAAAAGGAAGGAAAACAAGTGGAGAGCTTGAGATAGAGTTCAAAAAGAAGCCCAACTGGTGTAAAGGAGAAACGTTGAGGAGTGAAAAAGAATGAGTTAGATTTAGACAAGGAGGGAGCATAAAATGAGCGGACATGGCAGATGGCTTCAGGTCAACTCACTGCTTTTGCCATTTTGCACCCCGAGGTTGCCGTATTATTCCTTTCTACCTTTATTTTGTAACCATAAACAAAGCATCACCTACGTCTGTATTTAAACTATGCTGTATAAGTGTATATTTCTTGATAGAGTAAATACTACTACTACTAAAATTCCTTAATAAAGCCAATAAGTTACTAGTTACATCATTTCTTCTCTAAGGGTCTCCTTATCAACATGGAGGCATAGACATAAACTAATAAAAGTTAAATCATCATTAGAAAAAGTTAACAGAAGAAAACAGAACACAGATGATGCATATTTGAAACTAAACCAATTAAAATCCCAGGCGATTCATTACAAATTAATGGCAAAATAAAACAATTACACATTTCAGACCTCTGAAAAATATGAAGAGAGAGAATTGTGGGAAAATTGATATTTTGAAGCTCCTTCTAAAGATGTGGAGCCAAAAAGAAAAAAGGTCTGTTTATTCTCTGGTTATGTTTTTACTTTTTTGTATTTTTGATGAATTGTGGCGAAAAATAATTGAAATGTTCAAGTCTCACAAATTTCATTTAATTGTATGTAATTTTCTGAAACGTTGTATTACACTCCAATTTCATTGATTTCCAGGATTCTATTTCCAACTGCATGTTGCTGTTTCACACATGGTGCAGTTAGTTCTTATGATATTTACAAGAAAAATAACTAATAAAATGAAATGTAACTGACTGATCTCTTGCTGGCAGAAAGGATTTAGTGAAGTCAAACACCCACATTTCTTCACACATTTATTAGCAAATTATAGAACATTAATTGAACGCATTGGTTGTCAAAGTAGGTTCAAAACCTTCCCTGGCAGGTATGAATGGGTGCATGTTTATAGGATGTCAAGTGGGTTGAAGGGGTGAATTGACCAGCATTTAGAGTTGTGCTGAAAAACTGAAGATACAACAGTTAAAATCATCATCATAGCTAAAAACCTATTCAATTCTGAGTTTTTATCAAATTCCGCTATGCAATTATTACTGAACAATCTACATTTTCTGGCCATATTTGCTGCTAATATTGTTACTGTATTTTACTGACAACTGCTTTGACCAATTCTTCACCAGGGCTGTTGCTAGAGGCAGTTTCTAACTGGTTCTATAAAATAACCGGTTTGGTTTTCCACAGCTAGAGAGCCATCTTGGAACAGCATCATTACGTCACTGTAAGCATCTCATCCAGTAAAATATTGATTTTCATGTCTGCTTTATTCTAAATTTTGGATGAGGAACACAGTGCAGGAAAACAGTTTAAGAACAAAAAACATATTGTTTATGTTAGTATCTCTAAAACCGTATGTTCTAATGTTATCAGCTTAATTTTAATAAACATGAGGTGTTTGTGCACCGTCAACAATCCTGAGCAGCGTTTCAAACCAGAAGTTACAGAGAGCATATGTAGCAGAAATTATTGAAAGGCAGAACATATTTGAAGGTTAAGTCCGACATGGTGTTTGTGGATCCAGCAGAAAACATCCATCTCTATGCAATGCATGAACTACTAACAACTGTGCTGTCATCGTGGAAAGTCGTGATGGGCGATATAAAAATAAACATCAGAGAAATTAGAAACAGTGAGCTCATGCTAATTCAGTTTTCTATCAAATTTTAACATTGGGAGTTCTTTACTGTTTACTATCATGCATTTCTCAAATAACAAGCAAATATAGCACAGTAGTTTTGAACAAGGTGCTTACGATGTTGTAATTTCTGGTTTATCTCAATAAGCCCACTTCCAGTTTCTCACAAAAGCATCTTTTCTCCTTATGGCTCGGCTCATAGAAAGCATCAGTTTAGTTAATAGAACCATAGATTGCAGTGGTGAAAACACAAATAAACGGGTACTAAGCAGACACAAGCAGATGAGCTCTGACAGTTTGATGGAAAACCCTTGATGTGCAACTAAATTTGTAAAAGAATGTCCCACTCGTGACTTACGCAGCAAAACAAGCACACAAACTCAAATGGTGATTCTCATCTCCCTCTTTCAAGAAAGAAGCAACTAGAGTTAATACAATTTTCATGTCAAATTAGATATAAATAACAACTGGTTTGACATGAAAGATACAATTTTTATTATTAATGTACATATAAAGACAATATTGCAATTTTGCATTATGCATACTTAAAAACAACTTAATTGCCTGTTGTTTAATTGAGTTTTCCCTGGGATAGCAAAAAGGTGCATTTTACTTGTTTCCTCTTTTAAAACAACAGCACAACCAGAACCCTAAGGCAGCAGCATTTGTCTCCAAGTGCTATGGCCTTTACACAGAATGACCCTTAATCACTCTCTGCATCCGTTTATGTTTGTATTTTAACCCCATAACAGCAGTAAACGTCCATGTGGCCATAAAGAGGATGAGGAATGATTTGAGTCAATGACTGTACTGTCAAATGCTCAGTGGATTGGGACTTACTCTGGTCGGCCCTTTATGAGCGTCTCAATCCCCTGTGGAACCATCCACAATGACGATAATGAACCTGTTAAAGCCTCTATAAATATCGGCTCTGCATGCTTAGTGGTCGTTTGAATACCTCGGAAATAGACCGCCGTTTGCAAACAAGTGACTGGGCGTACGAACTCGCCAAGCTAATACATAATCAATGTAGGGGAAACTCTCTCGCAGCAGACCCTTGATTCATACAGAGGCTGCAGATATGAAGTCGCTTAGAATAAGCCTGAAACTGCCATATTGATCAGCACATTATCGTCATCAATAGGAAAGCCTTTATCTGGGAGAAGTGAAAACGGCAGGGGTACTAGAAAGTCTGCGAAGAACAAAAAAAAGCTTCACTGGGAATCATCCTGCTGGTAATTCAGTGAGAAATCCAGGCTCTCCAGCAGGGATCTCAGTATAAAAGATGTAGTTTAGATGTGAGTTCAGGTTCTTGTAGACAAAAAGATGCCCCTCATGGAGGTTGATATCCAAGAGGAAGTTCAGTTTGTTCTTTTTGATCCCTCTTTTTCTGTTCTCTCTTTGTGTGAATTACTTATGAGTTGTCAGTCTCTTATATTCAGCAGACAAAGCTCCAGAGTACTCTCAGTTTTGGAGTATTTTTGGCAGGGGAACCAAACTATCAACAATACAAAATGAAGCTGGAAGGAGAAAACTATTTTACCACAATCTAACAAAATGTTCTGTGGTTTGTTCATAGATTGTATTATAGATTTCCATGCGGTTTCTCTTTTGAATCTGACATTCACCTAGACTGGGTCTAGATAACAAATGTGGATCATAGAGCATGTTGCAAATAGACATTCTGCAGCTAATAAAATGCCAGGAAAAGTAAAACCTGTCACCCAAAGCAAAAGTAATATGGAGCAGAAATCCATCTTAGTGTTGCCAAATTTGTACGGGTAAAATAAAGTGAGAGTCATCCCAACAATGCATATCCATGAAAATCTTTTTCTTTTGCTATTGGTGGTCAGCCAATCTTTGTTTTTTATTTAGCCAAGAAAGAATATAATGAAAATTGTCATAAAATATATCCAGATGTAACACCCTGAACAAATAAATTTAAAGTCAGGTTAGCAAAAAAAAAAATGCAGATGTCTCATGATTTTTGTTCTTTTCAACTACATTTTCCTGAGGGGATGATGTTCTATGTGTTCTCAATGAAGCTTTGCCTACAGGGGAGATGATTCTATCTTCTCTTATCCTTTTATTGTAGGCTATATTATTTTCAGTAGGTTAGATTATTGTAATGACACCTTTACAGGTCTCTGTTTAAAAAAAACAATCAGCAGCTACAGTTCATTCAAAAATGCTGCTGCCACAGGAAAAGAGAACAGAACTAAACAAGGAGACGCAATCTCTTGTTTCTACCCTCATCAGCTCTGGAATAAACTTCCTAAAAAACCTGAAACATACAGGAACTGTTGCCTCCTTTAGATTGGGACTGGAAACAGCACTGTTTACTGCAGCTTTCGATCAAAGAATATCACAAATGAACTGTTTGCTTGATCAATGATGAGTGATTGAAGCATGAGAATGAAGATTGCACTTGTATATTAACATTTGTCTTTTTAGCCAATGCTTTTAAGTGTTTGATGCATTCAGTGTTTTTAAGCAAAGCATAAACGCTTTTATTTTTATTTATATCTTTTCATTTGATTTCCTGTGAAGCACTTTTGATTTCCTTGCGTATGAATGTTGCTATGCAAATAACTTGCTTTGACCATATACAGTATTAGCTTGGCTCCGTTGTTGGTATTCCTCACTGATTCTCCTAATTAAGATTAATTAAGCTTTTATTCTGAGATAAGACACTGATGACTCTGTTACCCCTAAAGTTAAATACCACATATTTCCCCTTTAAATACAGCATCATTTCTCTTTCTAGGATTTTACTGTAATTCCAAAACATTATGAATATAGTGACAGTAAGTTTTTGTATCAGTCTGACTTTGACAGTTCTCTAATCAATACAACACTGATTTTCCCTGTTATTTTGTTGGAGTAACTTTCCCCAAAAACCTACTTTTCAGTTATTTACAGAACATGTTCCTTTTGTGTTTGCCTAGAGCTACTGTATTTTCTGAATGAATTGTACTTAATTGTGAGTACAACTAAAATGAAATCAAGTTTTTTTCATTTTTAAATCTACTTATGTTTGAATTCGAATTGTAATGCAATCAAATAAAGTAAAAAACAACAACCCAACAATTACTCAACTTTCCTGCTAATTATAATAAGATTTTAATTTGATAATATGTCTATCAGCCAACCATGTGCCAACTGAATCTGTCTGTGTGATTGGATGGATTTGGAATGATCTGATTATATACTTTTTCTTATAAATGGAAATTAACGGGAGCTGTTTATCTTGTAAACTGTCTTGAGATCACATTTATTGTCAATTGGCCAAATCAGCATAGAGCTAAAATATGTGGTATCTAAGCTCTGTACTGTCACCTGTTTCATGTTTAACAGAAGCATTGCTGCCAGTAAATTAACTGCAACTACCATTGTTATGGCAAATGAGTAACCTACAGCAACTTGGTAGTAATAGTAGCATATTAACAACATATGTTGTCAGGAAGTCACTGCAAAACGTTAGAGCAACAATTAACAATGTATTCACAAAACCTTACTTAAAAAAGAAACATATATCTAAGGTTTTTGATGCTTTGAAAGTAACAATTAATTTAAATACTGAGTTCTTTCATTTGAAAGTTAGCTCAATATTAATTCCTAGTGCCTTATCATACATGTCAGGAAATAATGAAAAAACATCACACCTGGCACTTTCACAAATGGGTTGACTTGAGGTAATCTCTCTACTAATATTCTCTCTGAATATAATTACTTTGCCTAAAAGCTGCTTAAACACACAAACCAAGACAATGCAACAGAAAGGGGATAAAATAAGACTTTCAATTAGTTGCTTTGTAATGCAACTGAAGACCAGCCTCTTTTTATATCTCCGATATTTAGCAGATCAATGCAGCTTATGATAGGAGGTGGGAAAACATGCAATCAATTAATATGCTTAATATTAAAGGATAAAAACATGCATAACTGCTGGGAAATGTGGCTCTGGTTTTAAAATTCAACATTATAAGTATTTTGCACATAATTCAGATTTATTCATTGTTCCTCAAAAGTATAACCTAAAGTATAACAAAGCCGATTGCATTACATGAACTTGGAATCAATGAAGAGTTCAGGCTGAAAGTGCTCAGATGACCTCAGCACAGGAGAGTGGGACTTAAGAGAAAAAGATTATGATGTGTGTGTTAAAATGTGTTTTTCTTTTTAAATGTTAAAAACTAGTTTAATTCAGTTCAATTCAGTTTATTTATTTAGTGTGAATTCATAACAGATGTCATCTCTAGGCACTTTACAAGAAAAGTCATTTCACTTCAATTGTACATGCATTCCAGTCAGTTTAAAAGTTTCCATTTAAAGAATCCCAGCAGACTGTGTCGAGTCATTGACCTACAGCATCCACTCCCCCCGAACAAACATATAGCGACAGCAGACAAAGAAGAAATGTTGCACTGATAAAAATTTTTCATTGAGAACGATGTAAAAATAGTTAGACAACTTGCTATATGATAATGTGGAAATATCCAAACAGCTGAAAAGACCTTGACGTCTGGAGCATATTTCATAAATGAAATTAACTCAACCAAAAGCAGAAAAAGCAGAAAAATCTTGAAAAGCAGCATCTTAAAAGTCCAACACTGGATGAGTTAACAAAATATGTGTGGAATCCTGCATCAAAGCAGCCGCTCTTGAGTGAACATCAGTGGGACATCAAAGATAAGAGTCTCACTTCTTCTGCCGTCTGTGTCTGGGAAGGAGTTCTCCATAATGATAAAAAAAAAAACTGAGCAGACCACCCGAGGCCATAACAATGATGCTGTGCTCTCAAACTGAATGAAATTCCCTTTTATCACAGCATCCGCATGTTAAATGTTACCACATTTGATGTAAGGTCAGGGATATCTTAAAAGTAATGTTTTTTTGGTTTATTGTCAGCTTTGAGGCAGTAGCACTACTAAAATGGTGGGTCAATGGTAACCCCTTTAAATTTGGTGGCGCTCCATGAGTTTGTGTCATTAAATGTAACTTTTCAATGTCCATCTCTGCCCTCACAATAAACATGCCAGTATATGGAAACTCTTTTAATTCTAACCTGGCTTTTGGTTTCAGTGGACCACTCTAATAGTTTTAGTGGCCCCCATCTTTCCACTACTTTCCAAATTTTCTGTATGCACCCCTGTTTTAGGGAAGCTTTAATGCAGCTGTATGTATTTAAAGGTAGTGCATAGCAATTATGTTGTGGCAGCCGTTTTTCTTTCTTTAAGGTAATTCCACTGCATAAATAACCTCAAAAAAATTAAGAAGTTAAATTAAAGTGCATTGCCATACTTGTTGTGTTGTGTTGGATAGCCTTTGGATGACAATAATCCTTCCTCTCCAAAGTTCAAATTCCCCTGCAGGTCTTTTACTTTTCATCATGCATTTGTCCCTGAACAACACTCCCTGGGGTACAATGATGTATAAAAGAGCAAATGTAAGTCAGAAACGGAGGAGACTGTTGCAAACTTCCTGATCTGTTTGAAGAGAGCCTGTGCAAGCGTCCACATGCTGCATCAATCAATTTCTGCAAGAGGTGCATCGTTCCCCATCTCATCGATGAAGTGCATCATATTTCTCGTGAGACTCTAATTTCTGGCAGCTTTCTCAATTATTAATGCCATCTGGCTATAGCCGAAAAGGGAAGTGAGGTGCTTACCTTCACCGGCGCACCTTCATTGACTTGTCCAGCTGTTACCTCTTGGGCTGGAATGGGAATCCTGTTGACATGCGTAGAGGACCGATGGTAATAGTGCAGTTTTAGGAGATCGGACAGCGCATCCTTCCCCTCCTCTGCATTGAACTACACTGGCAATGTATCAGTGGAAATGTGGGAGAATATAGGCGCGAACGGAAAATGAATTGCGAGAGATGTGGAAGCGCGCTACTACACAGAGAGGAAAAGTTATCTCCAAAAAGTTGTCGAGATAAAAAAAATCGACTCCTCTCTAACCTGCTGCTGTCCGAAAGTGGTTTGATATTACTTTACAGGAGCAGACCGTGAAGAAGAAGGCAAAGAGATTTGGTCAGAGGCGCGCAGGGGGAGCAATCCGGGCGCATGGGGAGGGATGAGTGCGCACAGAGTGAAGAAGGGCGGGGGAGGTAACAGAGAAGGTGCTGAGGCTGAACCTCCACCTCACATCAGCATCTAAGTTTCTATCAGCTGCAGACTGCGTTCTGCACGCCTTGCTTAGGCTGAAAATTGACCCGCACGGTGCGGTGAAGTGGTCTCACATGGAAAATATATGTAGACGGGTGGTGGTGGCCGGGAAAGCGGATCGATCGGTTTATAATTTTGTCCGAAGTCGAGGGGAAAATAAAGTTCACGGAGGAATGAAATCTGAAAACAGATGGCGAATCCTGTGGTCTCTAAATAAGATTCGATCTTCGGGAATGGAGTGTGGATAATATTTGGTTGGACGTTTGATGAAAATGACGGATTTGGTGGGGGGAGGGGGAGGTGATAGTAGGTGGGATATGATGTGTCTGGGGACAGAAACTAAACTTGGAGAGAGGACGACACTGTTTTTCAGATCCATCCAAGGATCTCATCCCCTTTCTCATTTGCCCCCAGAACGCACACAGGACGCCCCCCCTCCCCTCACTTTCCTCCCCCGCAAAGAGGGCTGCGGGTGAAGGGAGGAAAAGGAGAGAAAACAAGAATACCAAATAAATGAGAAATTTTCGTACAGGCCCCGCTTCCGTGCGTTCCATGCTAGCAATAACAATTAAATATCGACCGCTTTCCCGGCCGGAGAGAACCTGAGATACCCAGAGACTGCCAAGTACCAAGACCCCCCACCCCTCCCTGCTTTCCTCCTCTCTCTTCCATCTCTTCCCATCTTCCACATGTGCACTCACTCACTCCTCCTCTTCTCGATATCCCCTCCCTATACACCTTTTTCCCTTCTAATCCAAGTCCATCAGGCCAATCTCTTCTAATTTGGTGTATCTCATTTCTCTTGATTCCATCCCACAACCCATTTCAGCTCTACTTTTATCATTGCTGATTTGAGAGGGTGTGTGGGGGTTTGGCTTCTGCTACATAGTCCTATTTTCTGTTGGTGCAACAGGACTTCCTCACACCATGCCTGGTAGTTTACGGAAATCAATTATGAGATTGAGATTCACTTTCTTTGGTTCAAATATGTTTGAGTACAAGCTCTCTGAGTGGATCACTTTGTCTCAAGTTCACACTCACTGGTGGTTCAATTTATAGGTGTTCGGTGAAGGTAAAAAAGAAAGTACACTCTCTCTCAATTCTAGGGTTTTGATGCAAGACATGACAGAAATGACCTGGCCTGCTGAGATGGTATACATGCTTTTTAAACAAATACTAAGTTAAACTGTGAAGTGATTTGTAGACCTTCACATAGATGTTGAGTATGTGGTCTACAGACCACATCATCGGCGTATCCGCCTTGATGAGCTTTGTCACACAGTAAAGTTTGATTTAGCCAGTATCCTAATGCCAGTATCCCAAGTAAATGACCAAAAAAATGACCAAACCATCATGATAAACCATCTATGGTTAAACATTTCTTCAGTTCATTGAGGTTTTTAGCCACTTGCTTAATGATATTTCCCTTAAGGTCCCAACATAGCATTCCAATCAGGGTGAGGTCTAAACTTTTATTTGCGTTTGATTCTTTTCTTTTTCAATCATTCTGTTGTAGATTTGCTGGTGCGTTTGGAAACATTGTCCTGTTGTGTGACCCAATTTCAACCAACTTTTAGATGTGCAACAGATGTATTCACATTCCACTCTAAAAAAAAGCTTTGACCAGTGGAGTCAATAGTCCTTAATAACTGTAGGGTATCCAGGTCCTGTGGCCACAAAACCAGCCTAAGTCATCACCGCTCCACCACTGTTGTGCACATTTGGAATGAGGTATCTGTGCTACAATGCTGGGTTCAGTTTGTCACCAAATATGGTGCATTACGTTTTGTCAAACTTGCCTCAGAGGTTGCAATGTGAATCTAGGGATTTGTCACACCTGTGTTAAGTTCCAAGTAATAAATCCAGTGTGATTTGCCATACAGAGCAATAATAAATGTCACTCTATTTAATGCATTGAAACATTTCAGCAGCTCTGCCTATATTAAACATAGTCACAAATAGAGACTCTGTACATATTCCATTCGTCTATTCATCTGTTCATCCATCCGTCTGTCCGTCCATCAATCTCTTTAAACCACTTTATTAAAAATGTGAAATGTGATTTAATTTGCAGCTTAATTCCAACTTATTTTTTTACTGGCCCAGGTTAAAGGTTATATATTAAGTTAGGAGGTAATTGTACATGTAGCCGTATTCGCATTTTTCGGCACGGAACCTCCGGTACGGCACACGGGTGTACCGAGTTTCCATATGACGGCATAACTCCGTTGCACTTTAGCCAGTAACACATGTGACTCTGTAAATCGATTCAGTGCAGGAGTTTGAATCCCAGCTTCCGTTGTTAAAGCCTCCTGTTTGGAAACACTTTGGCTTTCCGGTGTTACAGAGCAACACGTTAGCGTCGGTTGCTGTTAGCAATTACAGAAGTTACTGAGTTGAAGGACACCGCTTAGCTGCCGTCGGTGTTGCCGTTCTCTTAGTGTATCAATAAAGTATAAGCATACAAGACATCTGACTGTAACAATGTGGGTCAAAAATGTTTCTTCCAGGAATTAGTTAGTGATTTTTGCATTGTTTTGCAGCAGCAGCTGGAAGCTGAACAGAAAGAGCACAGCCCCCACCACATTGTACCACTCAGGCCTGGTTCACACAGCAGGATTTTTAGGTCCGATTCTCCCTTTCCGACACGCCCCAATTATCGGGATGGCTCTTAAAATAATCCTAACATATATTCCTGCCTTGTGTCGTGTGTTCTGAGCGCTCCGGTCTGCTCTATAGGACGTCAGGACAGCTCCGATCACAAATTGGGGATATTCAACATGTTAGATTGTCTTGGCCCGATACCACAGTGTGGGTTGTGTGTTATGAGGACAAACGAGCATGCAGTCTGTTGAATGTAACGTGTAGCCAATCAGAAAGCGAGACGACAGGCAGTGATACTCCTTGGAAGCCTCTATTATCAATTAAGTGTGGACTCACTTGACCACAAATGCATAGAAAGAGAGATCAGTCAGAGCAAAGTGTGTAACGACGTTTCCCATTGAAAAAAAACCAAAACATAATTCACCTCCATATCTTCGTATAGCCTGCGATGGACTGGCGACCTGTCCAGGCTGGAGATAGGCACCAGCTGCCCCGCAACCCTACATAGGATGGACGGGTATGGAAAATGGATGGATGGATCTTCGTATAGCAAGTAGAGCCCTGCACCTGATGTGTCCACTCCTTTATCCAAGGCCAGGATTTCATTTTTTTCTCTGTTAATACTAGTCCACAAACTATTGACAATACCTCATCCTCAGCATTCATATTTATTTACTTCTCTGACTTTAGTCACATTTTATATCATGAGGTTTTGTGAGATTTCCTTTCTGAGCTGGTAATGTTTGTGAGTAAAATCAGCTCATGTGTGGTGTCTCATCATGGCCATGTGGCCGCACACCCCACACTATAGGACCAAAACAGGAATATCCATGATTTTTTAATTGCCGTGTGTGCGGTCTGAAGCTCTTGAGACAATTTTTAAGTACTGCAGTGTGAACTAAGCCTTACATACTAAAATAAAATTATATATCTGATATAATATTTTGTTTAGTTAGAAAACATGGCTCCTCTGAAAAAACTAACTCTTCAGCGGTGATTAAACCATTAGACCAGCACTGCACTGTAATGCCTTCCACCGCACCTGTATAATTCATGTAACATCCTCTCAGCTAGCTCAGGTAACAGCTTAACAGCCCGATTAACTTGTTACCATTGTTGACACAAAGTAGGGCAGTCTAAAATATAATATAATTTCACATCCCAGATTGTTTTAACTTTCTCAGAAAGCTAAAGTATTGATATTAGAGTTTCCTATGAGGAAATTATTTTAAACTGTTATGTTATGTTATTTATTTTATATTTTATTATATACATTTTTATGTTATCCAAGAACAATTTGTTGGACATTTTTTACTGCAAGCACTGTTTTATTTTAAATGTCATTACATAAAAACTATTTTTTCACTTTGTTCCCTGACTGTACCAAAAATAAACTTTAACCATGAAATTGAAACCAAGGTATATACCAAACCAGGATTTTTGGCGAACCGTCATAACCCTAATATTACTGTAGGTGAGATCAGTTACAGTAATTTCATGATTTTGGCTTGAAATGTTTACCTGGACTCTGAGTGTCACCTTTCAAGAAGAAAATGTGAGCTACTTAAAGGAGTTGTTCATATGACGAAACCTGGAATGATGCTGACCAAACAAGAATCCATGACTAGAGAAGGTTTACTACTTCGAGCAGCCTTTTTCCAGAGTCAAACAGTTCAGTTTAGGGCACATTTAAAGCCCGCAAATCTTAGGAGAATAAGCTGTTTTTGAAGAAGAGAGAGGAAGCAGAAAATGTTTGAAAAAAGCCTGGCTACAACTGGTTCTAACACCATGGAGAAATATCACATGGCACCGCTGGTTTCAGCGCCATGGACAGAGATTACATCCTGCCACAGATCGTAGCAGCATGTCAAGGATCACATGCTGCTGCAGCTGGTGTACCCTAAAAAAGATTTTCTAGGACATTAAATATTGAATTTTAGAATGTTTTAGGTTTTTTCAGTCGTATTAGTTAGCAGATGTAATGTTCTACATCAACTATTTATTTTTTGGACCTCTGACCTTCCAAATGGGGTAACTGCGGTATTTCCAACTGGGAACTCAGAGAATCTGACTTAGGAGAGCAAATTAAATACAGCATTATGATCATACATCTCTACCTTGGTCTCATCTGTCGCTGGAACATTGTTCCAAAGGTCTGTGACTCATTTGGATTCAACTTTGCATATTTGAGACACAATGTCATATTCCTGTTAACAAAAGAGGTTTTTGCCTGGCAATATTTTAAAGGAAGCCAAACCTGTTTAAGGTGCATACACTTTTTGCAATTGTTCCCTCTTGAAATGTAACATTTAACTTGGTAAAATATCTGCACAGTCTGAGATGCATCTTATGTTATTTTATTTTATTTTTTTTATTTACAATTTCTCTGAGCATTGCAGAGGCTAACCATAGGATGAATTTGAGAACTCATGGGACAATGATGGACTTCGAAATGTATATTTCAACTATGAGACCTAGAATGTTTCTTTCCAGAGTTTTCACTTACCCTGCCCAATTGCCTGTGTGTGTTTCCACTGTGGGACATGAGTCATTATAAAATGAGTTGTAACTCCTATTACATAATTTCAAAAAGATGATTTTCAGCAAGATCTTTGGGTAGATGCAACTGCAAAAAACTTTAAAAGGGATTTCAGTGATTCAGACTTTCATGCAGAAAAGAACACGGGAGAGATCTCTGCTTATGATTGAAGCCTAGTGTTCTAGCCATTAACCTGAGATGATTTCAAAGTGTTTACACTCTGAAACTATATTATAACCTCATTCAAAGTCAGATGAGGTGTGTAACATTCAGAGATATTTGATCAAACAAGCCTGAGAGATATTGTATTAACTACACCACAGTACCTGCAGCACTTCCTCAGCAGATTTAAAAAAATCTGTTAGAGATCCATGGGTTTGTGTTTTTATTTTGAGACATGTCTCAGAGCATAAACGATTTAAAACCCATTTGATTGAGGATTTACTCCCCCTTTCCCCACAGATGCCGTTAACAGATGATGATTTAAAATCTATTATAGTTAAAACAAACTATAAGCTTTTAAAGTGATATAAATTAATTATAATCTTGAAAAATAGCATTTCCTGTCAAGAACAGGGTACAGAAAAAAACTCATGAATGCTTTTAGTTTTAGTAGGTTAGATTATTGTAACAGTGTTTATATTTCCAAAAATTTCCCATTGTAGCTCAAATGTCTCTAAATTGGTTGGAAATAATCGTATTAACCTTCCCAGATGAAAAAGCCAGGATCAATTCCCTTTCTTAGGCAATTTATGTTATCTTAACTTCTTGGCATTATGTAAACACATGTATGCTCCAGAACATCATACTATAAAACTTCAGAATCCAGCTGCTTCTTTCCCCCTAAATCCAATCGAAGTGGCAAGGATGTTCTTAGTTTTTGACACACCGATTTTCTATGTTAGCTTTTTATTTACATAAGTAAAGTTAATATGGCACTGTGAAACCTGTTGTGGGTTTTGTGATCTTCAAAATCAGCTTCACATAATTTTAAAGCCTGCTAAAAACAAAAAACTAGATAACTTTTTATAATTAACTGACATGGGCCATGCAGGTCGGATTGCAGCTGACCCTTCTCACCCTGGATACAGCCTGTTTAACCCTCTCCCCTCACGAAGGAGACTACGGTCTATCCGGACCAGAACTGACCGCCACAGGAACAACTTCTTCCCCTCAGCCATCAGATTCAAATAATAGCTAAATAGCCACACTATGCACCTGCTACTGTTTAAAAAAAACCCAAAAAATAACATATTGTTGTTTTTAAGCAATTTTTTTTTAAAGCATGTTATGTTAGTGCTATTACTTATTTTCTCCTTTACTTCGTTTTGTATATTACATCAGATGACTCTGCAATTGGCGGGTGTATCAGAGATGGACAAGAAGCTGAATACAGAGAGCTGGTGGACCGCTTTGTGACATGGTGTGGAAACAATCGTCTCACCTTGAATGTGAACAAAACAAAGGAGATGATTGTAGATTTCAGAAGAAACAGGGATAAGTCAAAAACTGTTTCCATCATGGGAGAAGAAGTGGAGGTGGTTGAGGAGTATAAATACCTCAGAGTTCACCTTGACAACAGACTGGACTGGAGACTGAACAGTGAAGCCGTCTACAAGAAGGGACAGAGCAGACTGTACTTCTTGAAGAAGCTTAGCTCCTTCAAGGTTTGCAGCAAGATGCTGCAGATCTTCTACAAGTCTGTTGTGGAGAGTGTAATCTCTTCAGCCGTCATCTGTTGGGGTAGCAGCATCAGAGCCAGGGATTTAAAAAGGCTAAACAACCTGATAAAGAAGGCTGATTCTGTTCTGGGGACGACTGTGGAAAATCTGGAGATGATGATTCAAATAAGGATTCTTCATAAAATCTAAAAAATTATGGACAACTCTGAGCATCCTCTTCATGAGACAGTCATACAACAACAGAGCGTCTTCAGTCGGAGGCTTCTTCAGTTTTGCTGCAATACAGACCGCTACAGGAAATCCTTCCTGCCCACAGCCATCATCATCTACAACAACTCCTTAAAGAATTAATTATATGAGCTATACCAACACTTAATTTCCCTCTGGGATCAATAAATTATTTTTGAATTGAATTGAATTGAATCAGAGCAAATTCCTAGTCTGTAAATCTGTTTTTACTGGCAATGGCAATAAAGTGATTCTGATTCTGAAATGTAGAACCCGATATGAAAAAGGGTATAGTTTATTTCTGCAATGAATGTATGTGCTTTTTGTCAGAGAGAATGCTAATTACCATCCTTAAATTGGTTCTTAAATAATAAAGTGGTTTAAAGGAGCATACATATGAAGAAAGATAGTTAAGTCTTGTATGGAAACCAAAAAGATTCAATTTCCACGTAGTTTTGGCCATCAGCAGGCTGAGATTCAACATGTTGACACTGTGGTTTTATTTCAATATATAAACCAGTAGAGTTTCTAGTAAGTGATAGTTTGGCAGCCTTTTGGAGTCCAGGGAGCATTCCTAAAGACCTTCTTTGACTCTGTGGTGGCATCAGCCATCTTTTATGCTGTTGTATGTTGGAGCAACAGTTTATCTACAACTGAGAGGAAGAGGTTGGATAAGCTCATCAAGAAGGCCAGCTCTGTTCTGGGATGCTCCCTGGATCCAATGCAGGTGGTGGGAGATAGAAGGACTCTTACCAAAATAACATCACTGATGAACAGCATCTTCCACCCCATGCATGAAGATATTGCTTAGCTGCAGAGCTCCTTCAGTGACAGACTGCTGCATCCTAGGTGCATGAAGGATTTTCGCAGGTCCTTCCCCCCTGCAGGGAGTCAAATGGGGGAGAACTGCTCCCTACAAAATCATTACTGCTGTAACTTGCACTATTTGACTCATTTAATTAACATTTCCGTCGCTGCCATTTCCACATCTGTTTTCTCAGGTTATAATCTGTTAAATAATAATTGTAAATAATAGGCTATGTTTTCCTTTTTTACTTTCTATTGCACAACTAGTCATGCACATTCTGTAAATATTCACTGTTTTTTAAATTATCCTACTCAGTTGCACATTCCAATCTGAGTATGCCACTTTGGTTTTATTAACTGCACAGCACTTTGGTTTTTGTAATTGTGTCCTTAATGTACATATTTTATTCTTAATTCTATTTGTATACTTTTTCTATGTTTCTTTTGTGATGGTGAATGCTTCTATTATCTGTCAGTTTGCTGCTGTTACAGCCAAATTTCCCATTTGTGAGACAATAAAGGATTATTCTATTCTATTCTATGTTGGTTGTTAGTGTGTTTCTTTTCTGAGAGCAACTGTAGGGATTTTCCAAAGTATATAGGTTATTCTGCAATGTAAATATGTGTTCTATATCCAACAGGGAACAATGGGAGTTGCAGACTTGAAGACAAACTAGTTGCTCCATTGCTCCCAAACAACGTCCTTTCTTTGATTGACAGGGGCCCCTTGGATTTGTGCAAACTGTGGAAAGACTACAAGAGGTGCAGCATCATGTTATCTGAATCAACTTTTCAAATGAACTCCACAACTATCAAAAGTTTCTCCATCATTGTCGCTGTCTTCTCTCTTCTTTATATTTTTTTCCGCCTCAGAACTTCTGTCTGCTCCCACCCAAACTATTCAATTTCTATTTATTTGCCCCTCGGTTCTTCCCTACCCCCACCTCCACCCCAAAACCTCGTCATCCTCCTTCTCGTCTCTCCTTTTTTCACACCTCTCCGCATCTCTTCGCTCACCATTAAAAGCCATTCTTCTCCTGTTGCCTCCCTAATTCTCCATCCCACCGTCTTTTCCTATTTTCTCTTGCACTTCCCTCCACCTCGTTATCTCCCCCATTTGACTTTAATTAGTTAATGCATTAATTATCTACGCCCCAATACCTGCACTATTAACTTACCCTCTCCTCCCCGTGGCTCCCCTTTCTGCCTTACCTCCAGGCCTCTGAGCAGGTCGGACGCACGGGCAGAGAGGCACAACCGTGCGCACGCACATACGCACACAATCACTCTGTTCCCTTTCTTACCCCATGCTTTTTTTCACTCTATTTCGCGCTCTTCCACTCCTTGCCCCCTACCCCCCCCCCCCCCCCCCCCCCCCTCAAGTCATCTCTCTCCCCCACCCCGTCTATCTCTTTTCTGCCCCCCTATAGCCTCTTCTCCTCTTTTTCTCTCTGTGCCTTGCAGTCGCCTCTGCCGGCTGGTCTCTCTCCCCGGCGACGGAATTATGAAAAATGCGCCCATCGACAGAGCGCCTCAGCTTCGATTAGCCGAGATGGGACATGACAGGCCGCGATCAATACTTATACCGTCCTATAACGTGTCAACTAATGAATCAATCTCGGCTAAATTTTCCATTTTTCAAAAGCCGACGCGAGAGACTGGAATATCCTCTTTTGTAAAGATATTATTATCGATTTCGTCGGCAATTTGACATCGGGGGTAGTTAATTCCACTCTAGAATAAAATTGAAAACACTTGAGATTGAAGTGAGAGAGGGAGAGAGGGGAGCAAGCGAGGGAGGGAGAGGGGAGAGGAAGGAGGGGAGGGGGAAGGCAAGGGCAGGCAGTAGGGGAGGTGGAGACGGCTGTTGACTTGATAAAAGAGAATGGGAAGATAGAAGGAAAGGGAAAAAGTGGGGAGGAAGAAGAGAAACAACTAGTGAACACAACGGCATGCAGTCTATCTATCTATCTATCTATCTATCTATCTATCTATCTATCTATCTATCTATCTATCTATCTATCTATCTATCTATCTATCTATCTATCTATCTATCTATCTATCTATCTATCTATCTATCTATCTATCTATCTATCTATCTATAAAAATACAATATATACATTGAAAGGATACTATGAACATCTTTACAGCCTTTATAAAACCAATCTGACCTCTTTGCAATAAAAACCTCCAACATTTGTTAACTTTGTCCCATTTTATGTTGTGTTAAAAAAATGTCATAAAGTGCCTGCAGAGATTTCTCATGGAATTCCCCTCTAGTTTGTCCATTATTCCATTTACAGTACCTTGCAAAAAAAAATTCCCTTGACCTTTTTCCAATTAGAACCATAGACTTTGGTGTATTTTACTGGGATTCTAGGTGACAGACCAACACAAAGTTGTGCATTATTGTACAAACCCACCCACCCAGCTCTCCACCACAGATTCTAAATCAGATTTAGGTTTTGACTTTGACTGAACCATTCTAACAGATTAATATATATAAGCGATTCCATTGTAGCTCTAACTGTAGGGTTTCAGTAACTGACCTTCTGCAAATTCAGTCTTTGCAGTGGTCTCAAGTCTTTTGCAGCCTCTTATTGGTTTTCTTCCAGGATTGCTCAATCATTTTCCCATTCAATCAAAATCAACTTCATTCTCACTGCTGAAGAAAAAGGTCCCCACAGCATGATGCTGCCTACATCATGTTTCACAGTAGGCATGGAGTGTTGGGGGCAATGTCCAGTTTCTTCTCAAATATAGCATTTTGCATGTAGGCCAAAATAAAAATTAAGCACTAGTGTCATTTATCCCCTACACAGCTTGTGGCAAACTACACATGAAAATGTTGATGGCTTTTTTTCAACAACACTTTTTTCTTCTTGTTACTTTATTTATACAAACATAAGAGTAACAGTTATCTTCTATTTCACAAGTATGTGCTACTTTGTGTTGAATAAAGCCGCTGAAATCTGCTGTTGCAAAGTGACAAATTGTGGAAAAAAGTATCAATACTTTTGAAAGGCGCTGCAATGTGCAAAAACATCTCCATTTATAGACTTCGGGACGGCTGGCGTGAAGAAATACGAAAGACGCTCGTATGTTGTGTGTTCAGTCCCTTAGGTTTATGAACTAACCCCAGATTAGAGAAACAGCTCTACATATTAACCAACTTTCTGACAAGTTAAAATTGCTCACACACTGGTGTGCCCGGTTTACTGTGTGTATGAGCATAGACAAAAGCAAGGCAAAGAGTCAGCATGTGTGTCAGAGTGAAATATAGATGGAGGAGGCCGGTGCGTGTGAGGGTCAGCGAGGTGCAGTGTAACTGTCGACAATCACAGCCTTATTTACCTGTCAAAAACACTATCATCCCACACAGCCCGAGCCAAGCAATTTCTCCTGTCTCTTCCTCCCTCCTCTCCCACTTTCTCTCCCTGCATCCCTCTCTCTCACTTTCTCTGACTCTCTCCCTCCACCTCCAATTACAACCCAGAGGGCTATTTCTCTCCAGGACAAAAACACTACCTACAAGCCATCCCTCTCCTTTCCGATAGCCCCTTACTCTCTCCCTGTCGTTTTTTTCTAGCCTTCTGTCTCTTTCTTTTCCCCCACCGCTCGCCCTCGTTCTTTCCCTCTGCTGAGAGCTGGAGAGTGGAAATGAACAAGCTGTAAACACACACCACTTATCGCGCTGTATGCTGTTGTGTATTTGTTGGCGGAGGCTGGAGAGGTGAAGACTCCGGTATATGAGGCCAGAGGTGTCGGCTACCTTACCAGACCGGCAGACGAGAAATAAAGATGCACCACAGGTTGGAAGGCAGTTTGATCAATGCACCATTTGGTGCTCACTTTACCCCCTTTTTGCTCTAAAACTGCAACTAAGACTTGAAGCAGAGCAATAACACTTTTAAAGTATAATGCATGCTCAACAAAGATAGCAGACATTCTTCCCTTATACCAAACACTACAAAAAGGTACTGCACGTCTCTTGCACACTTCCAAAAATGTGTTCTAAAAACAGTGCCTTGCAAAACTTTGACACATTTTTCATGTCTTAACCACAAACAACATTTATTTTTATTTTAAACTTATTTTATAGACTTACACAAAAACACAGCAGTATTTTTTAGTAGTAGTGGTAGCATCATGCTGCGGGGATTTTCTTACAGGATAGATAAGGAAGCTGGTCAGAGATTTTGGGAAGACAGGTGAAGGTAAATACAGGTCAATCCTAGAAGAAAACCTGCTGCAGCCTGCAAAAGATTGAGAAATAAGTTAGTTTTCTGGAAAATCCCAGTCTACCTCCGGACCTAAAACCAATTAAGAACCTGTGTCAGGAATTTAAAATAACTTTTTGGCACTCTTCATCCAAACTAACTGACATTGACCAATTACAGTATGAAAACTTGTAATTGCAGTGAAAGCTAGCTTTTTATTTGTTAAACACTTACAGTTATGTACTACTCTGTGCTGGTGTATCACATAAAGTCCTCCCCAAAAGCTTTGCCAAGTGTCATGGGTCATGAATATATTTACAAAACACTGTATCAAATAAAGACACTAAATCTAACTTAAAAAAATAATTAAAGTATGTGAAACTGGAGCACCAGGGAACATTTTCTAAACCTCAAACAGTTGAATGTTTTGAGTCACGTGCAGCACCAATTGAAGAGTTGGTTTTAAGTCTTTATCATAAGGAATATTTCTTTAAAAAATATAACAGCAGTCCATCTATTAGAAAATAAAACCCAGGATTGGATGATATGACTTCCATTAGTACTGATTTTTTTAGATACATATTGCATTGGTAACAAAGTCAATTTCTCTGGAGTAATTACAATATATCTACATTTACAAAGATATGTAAGTACTTGAAATATTTATGAATGATTTGATGGCATAAGTCATGTAGCGATCTTTTAAAGTATTGAAATATTTCCTTAATTTCTTTTTACTATCAAATCTTTATGACAGACACATACATGTGTTTTGCTTCTCACCTCAAAAGTCACACATTTTTACTGACACATGACTGGGTGGCGTTTTATTTCCCAAGCAGAAAGCCGATGCTTGCAAATGAAACATGTACACATGTACAAAGACACACACAGACATGAACACCCAGACTGATAGAAGAGCTGTCTGTCTTCCTGACCGGCTCTGTGAAAAGGCCATCTGACAAAGCCATTAACAGGGTGGTGTAATGCCTGTGTCTGAAGAGAGCTAAACAACACAAAAAGACATTCATGGGCAGTGCCATGACAGGAGTGTCACAGTGACAACTGACTGACGGACTGACTGACTAGAGGTTGTGCTGACTGATAAAGGCAGAGGGATACCAACACTAGAGAAATGGTGTGATGGAGACCAGAAACATGACATAAAGTATGTCAGAGAGCGAGAAGATTCACATGCTCTAAAAGACTGCCGGATATCTGCACAGAGGAATGGGTTAAAATGATATATTACTGACTGCGTTGACCCTTAAACAGAAACTTCTTCAAATCGATCAAAAATGTAATTAAACCGGGGCCAAGTTTGAGCCATCAAGGTGCTTGAACACACTCTTTATAGATAAATGCAGCACTTTGCTGCAAATTATAGAGAAATTCAGATCCCATTTTAAGACACTGGCTCATGATGGATGCACCGATGCACAGGCGGGAAATAACAGACAGTGAAACAAAAGGAGAGAATGCCCAGAGACTTAAAGAAAGAAGGCAAAGACCAAACACAAGACGATGTGTGGAACAAAAGCAGAAAAGAATGATGTTGGGTTCAGTGTGTGTTTTGTGGTGTGTGCAAGCAGAGGCAGCTAAGCAGAACCAGCCAGCCCTCACAAACCAATCAGGCCTTCATTAGACCGGGCGGGAGGGATCGATGGCCAGCCCGCATCAATTAAACAGCACCCGCACAGCACTATATATAAGAATATGTACACAAAAACCTTCTATACCCTACCGTCTACAACCACACAGACACCTCTCGCACACAATCACCAAATACTTTACAGCAACACTCATCAATCTCTGGAAACAAACTTAGAAAGAAAAATATAAAATACAACCTTCATCTTGAGTGCATTTGTTTCACCAAAGGAAACAAATGCTAGACAAAATAAAATATAAATAGTTTTTGACAAAATCCCCAATGATACAGTTATTGGCACCCTGAATAGGTCATATAAAAATATTAGAAGCATTTTAATGTGTATTTTGCTTGTTAAGTAGATCAAAGATGCAATGATAGCCTATGGACACTATTTATATGCTAGTGATGGAGGTCACTGAGAATGATAAACATTTGTCCCATCATGATAAACTGTTTCATGCATAGTTTATTCAATGCTTTTTGGACTTTTACTGTAATTGTTTGCCTTGATCAGTTAAAATTAAGATTGAGCATTTCAATCGACAAACACCCCAGGAAGGGCTTAAATTAAACAAAGGATGCATGCTTGGGAAAACACCTATGGCTAGTGTAAGTATAAAGAAAATTACGTGATGCTGTGGGCCTACTTCTCTTCCAAAAACCCTGGTAACCTGGCTAGAGTACATGGAATCATGGGCTGATTGAAGTACCATGACATTTTGAACAGAAATCTGTTGAGTTGTATCAGTTAACTAAAATAGATCTTTGTCTCCTTTCAAGAGGATGATGATCCAAAACATATGGCCAAAACAAAACACAGAAATGCTTCACCAGGTACAAAATCAACATTCCTTGTTGGACATCTCAATTCCAAGGCCTAAACCCATAGAAACGGGTGGAGAGAGCTGAAGAGAAGAGTGTTTAAATGATCAGCCAAAACCAGGATTATCTGCTACCGAGAGAAAGGAATAGTGAAAGATTATTTAATCTGCATGCTCCAATTTGTGAAATGTTGTAGGAGAAGAAGCGCTTTCCTATTGGCAAAAAAAGATTTTACAAATTATGAACAGCTGGGATGCCGATGAATGTGATGCATGTGGTTTTGTGACAAATTATAAATGTACTCATATTAAAAGATGGATTTTTTAACTATATTTATTTTAATAGGGGAAGGCACTGTACCTTTGTCATTACTCACACAGTACACTACTTTGTTACCATTTGTTCAGATGTAAAAAAAGATTATTTTTTTTAACAAAAATAAATGTATTTACTGCCAGTAGTTGTTTTTTTGTTTTTTTTACATATATATTGCTCAAAAACATATACATAACAATCTCCTCCTTCTGAAAACACAGGGAATTCAAAAGGGCTGTAAAATCCTGCCGACATTCTGTAAAGGTGTGTGTGTGTGTGTGTGTGAATTTTCATACACACCTTCAACTCTTCGATGTTGTGGTCACACTGACCCATTCACTCGCCCTTTCATCCCCGACTTACACTCAACATCGATAACACCCAATTACACATAAGCTCACACATGGCAGGTCCTGAAAACACACAATTACATGCACTCCGGACACACATTTTATTAACACTCAATTACACACACGCATAAATCACAGGCAAATCGTGCACCCATGAGGCTGGAGACTGCTGTGTGAGAGACATATCTTTTTATTTTGGTCAGTGCCCTCATAAAATAACAAACTATTTAGAGAATTACCCAGACTTTAGAGTAAAAGGTGTGAAAGAGCAGCACCCCATATTTTGATCATAACCTGTAAAAATAAATATAGAGGCAATAAATGATCACCTTGAAGAGTTTAAGGGCAATCTTGGGTACAATATTGGCACAATATTTAATATCAGAGAGGACATTTTCTGGAAGTTAAGAAAGATGCAGTCCTCTGCTTTTACTTTGTTTTCATTTCTTTATATTTTGATTCCAGGGTACACTTTCTTTTAAATGTCCCATGTTGGGGTTGGTGGAAAACCCAAATGTAGACCGAAAGCAAGCAGGATCAAGGGGAGGGTGAAGTTAATTACGAGAGAAAAACTCATGAAAACAATGTAGATGGAGCAAAAATGGAAAGCAGGCACACAGGAAACAAACAGGCTGACAAACACGATGGGAGACAATGGGCGGCAAAAAGTATTACAGGTTAACCAGGAGCTGAGTGTAGGATCTGACAATGGCTATGTAGAAACTTGTCTTTAAGTAGTAGGGCGCTGACTACACAAGTGGAAACAGGTAAATGATTACACTGATGTAGAACAGCTGTGAGGGACCAGAATCAGAGGGAAACTAAAGGAGACTGATGACAGGAGATATCCATTTATTCATCCATCCATCCATTTATCCATCCATCCATCCATCCATCCATCCATCCATCCATCCATCCGTCCATCCGTCCGTCCATCCATCCATCCATGCCCGCTTATCTGAGGATGGTCACAGGAGCTCCAGAGATACACCCTGAACAGATTGCCAATCCTTCTTGGGGCAAGACAGAGGCACACAGAACAAACAACGATGCATGGACACATATACACACACCTAAGGGCATTTTATAGAGATCAATTAAACTAAGATTGTTATTTTTGGATAGTGGGGGGAAGCTGGAGTAACCCCCCCCAAAAAAAAAACTCACAGGGGAGAACATGCAATCTCCATTCAGATAGGCCCTGACCAAGATTCAGACCTGGGATCCTATGGTTGCATTGCATATGGTCGCAACAGTATTAACAACTGAGCCATGGTGCAGCCTGAGAATTAACTAAACACAAGTAAATACAACACTTGGATCAAGACAACAAAACCTAAACAGATAATGAATACACCAGAGATGTCAAACTTGAGTTCTTGAGAACAGGTGTCCTGCAACTTTTGATGGACAGAACAATTGTAAACAATAATGCTTGATTTCAGTTAAGAGTTTTAGTGTGATTTGATGTTTTTAATAAACGCTATGGTGGACACATCCCGACAAGGATTATGAAACATTCTGATCCAGTCGTTTGGATGTCTTTTCTAAGGATTACAACTTTGGCAGAGGGAGCATTTCTGGTATGAGCAGTTCAACCTTATGCGTCCGAGTCAGAAAATGTCTCTGATGATCCACGAGACATGATGAATACTAATGTGGGTGCAGAGGCTGAAACAGGTGGTGATGAGGGCAAAGATCCTCTTAAGAAATTAAACAGGTATACATCATTTGGAGACATGAATCAGTTGCTGGGTTCTAAATGTTCACTTATTCAGTAACTGCAATGCGTTTTGTTCTTGCTGTAGTAATAACATGCAATACATTGATCATGTTTGGTGTGCAGTCATGTTCAGCTGACTGGAGTGGACCCATTGTCACTCTGTCTGCTTGGCTATCATTTTTTAAAGGTGTGGTAGATAATGTGGTTGTTCTGAAGGTCCTGAAAGGATGGTACATGAAAAAAGTGCCACCTTTTCAGTTCACCCTGGTGCTCTTCATGGTGCATTTTTAGCTGCAGAGCTATCCTGAAACCTGTGAGGTGTTTTCAACAAATGACTCAGGGGTTTTTCCTGCAGCTGGATGGAATATCAATAAACTCTCTGGAGAACAAATGTAAATTAAAATAACAAGTAGTCATATTTGGAGCACATTAGAAGTACTTAAAAATAGCTTATTCTGTTCCTCAAATTGAACATGTATGACAAATCCAGCTCGTGTTTAATCCAGAAGTACTTTTGTTGTGTGAGTTCTTTTAGCTAAATCACAATTTACAACATCCATCCATCCATCCATCCATCTTCTTCTGCTTATCTGGGGTCGGGTTGCGGGGGCAGCAGCTTAAGCAAGGACACCCAGACTTCCCTCTCCCCAGCCACTTGTTTCAGCTCCTCAGGAGGAATCCCAAGGCGCTCCCAGGCCAGCCGAGAAACATAGTCCCTCCAGCGTGTCCTGGGCCTTCCCCTGGGCCTCCTCCCAGTGGGACGTGACTGAAACACCTCACCAGGGAGGCGTCCAGGAGGCATCCTGACCAGATGCCCGAGCCACCTCAACTGACTTCTCTCGATGTGGAGGAGCAGCGGCTCTACTCTGAGCCCCTCTGGATGACTGAGCTTCTCACCCTATCTCTAAGGAAGAGCCCAGACACCCTAAGGAGGAAACTCATTTCAGCCGGCTCAGCTCTCTCTTCACCACGACAGACCGGTACAGCGCCCGCATAACTGCAGATGCCCTACCAATCCGTCTATTTATCTCCCGCTCCATTTTTCCTTCATTCGTGAACAAGACCCCCAGATACTTAAACTCCTCCACTTGGGGAAGGACCTCATCCCCGACCCGAGAGAAGGGACCTCACCCTTTTCCGGCTCAAGACCATGGCCTCGGATTTAGAGGTGCTGATTCTCATCCCAGCCGCTTCACACTCGGCTGCGAACCGCTCCAGCGAAAGCTGTAGATCATGTTCCGATGAAGCCAACAGGACCACATCATCTGCAAAAAGCAGAGACCTGATCCTGAGGCCATCGAAACGGATCCCCTCAACACCTTGGCTGCGCCTAGAAATCCTGTCCATTAAAGTTATGAACAGGATTGGTGACAAAGGGCAACCTTGGCGGAGTCCAACTCTCACCGGAAACAAGCCCGACTTACTGCCAGCAATGCGAACCAAACTCTGGCACAGGTCGTATAGGGACCTAACAGCCCGTATCAAGGGGCCCGGTACCCCATACTCCCGGAGCACCCCCCACAGGGCCCCCCGAGGGACACGGTCGAACGCCTTCTCCAAGTCCACAAAACACATGTAGACCGGTTGGGTTAACTCCCACGCACCCTCCAGGACCCTGCTGAGGGTGTAGAGCTGGTCCAGTGTTCCACGGCCAGGACGAAAACCGCATTGTTCCTCCTGGATCCGAGGTTCAACTATACGTCGGACCCTCCTCTCCAGAACCCCTGAATAGACCTTACCAGGGAGGCTCAGAAGTGTGATCCCCCTGTAGTTGGAACACACTCTGTGGTCCCCCTTTTTAAACAGGGGGACCACCACCCCAGTCTGTCAATCCAAGGGAACTGCCCCCGATGTCCACGCAATTTTGCAGAGCCACGTTAACCAACACAGCCCCACAACATCCAGGGCCTTGAAGAACTCTGGCCGAATCTCATCCACCCCCGGAGCCTTGCCACAAGGGAGGAGCTTTTTAACGACCTCGGTGACCTCAGCACCAGAGATTGGAGAGCCTTACCCAAAGTCCCCAAACCCTGCTTCCAGATTGGAAGACGTGCTGGTGGGATTGAGGAGGTCTTCGAAGTATTCCATCTACCGACCCAAAACGTCCCGCGTCGAGGTCAGCAGCACACCATCCCCACTGTAAACAGTGTTGGTGGCAGACCACTCTCCCCCCAACCCCCCCCCCCCCCCCCCTCGAGACGCCGGATGGTGGACCAGAATCGCTTCGAAGCCGTATGGAAGTCATTCTCCATGGCCTCTCCAAACTCCTCCCACACCCAAGTTTTTGCCTCCGCGACCATCCGAGCCGCACTCCGCTTGGCCTGCCGGTACCTATCAGCTGCTTCAAGGGTCCCACAAGCCAAAAAGGCCCGATAGGACTCCTTCTTCAGCCTGACAGCATCCCTTACCGCTGGTGTCCACCAGTGGGTTCGGGAGTTGCCGCCGCGACAGGCACCGACCACCTTGCGGCCACAGCTTTGGTCAGCCACCTCGACAATGGAGGCGCGGAACATGGTCCACTCGGACTCAATGTCCCCCGCCTCCCCCGGGACGGGAATTTACAACAACATAGCAAAACAAACTGAAAAACTGACTACATCAATTTGTTTTACTGATGGTCAATGATACGAGTTTGATTTTCAGGACGGAATGGTAATTGTTGGATGTTTCAGCCATAAAGAATGAATGCAAAAGTATAGAGTGAGAACTTCCCCTAAGTGCAGCAGTACAAAAAATTTGAGCATATGAACACTATTTATTCAGGTTTCTTTGCAAGAAAGAAACATAAAGTTCAATTTCTCATTGAGAAGACTGTATGCTCCTCTCAGACAGCTGGACTGATAGGAGTTTCCTTCGTTAAAACAGGCCCACACTTGCTGCACTTTAGAGAAAAGCAGCGTGGAGAAAATATTCCGCTGCAGAATAAATGTGTTTGTATTGGACGATTACGGGGCCGCGCTTCCTGAGCCCCGCGCGTCACCTGCTCACCGTGGCATTGACACGTCAGTCTCCCACGTCTAACGCAATGTGACAGTGTTGAGATTATAATATCTGGCCCACATTATCGGGCATTAACGCCATTACGGCACCCCGCCCGCTCAGGTGGGCCACTCCGGGACTGAGGAGAGGATAGAAGAGGAGAGGAGGAGGGTGGGGGGGTCAGGAAATTGAGGCGCAGAAGCAGGATGACGAGAAGATGGATGAATTTGAGAAAATGGCAGAGGCAGTTCAGATTCAGTAAAAAGGCCTTACGGCAGCTGTAGGAAGAAGGTATAAACATCTGACAATCAGATAGGGAAGATATGGCACTTTAGGAGGATGCGTTCAAGGAGAATAGTGTGGATCGCAACTAAATCATTTACTGAATAATGATATGTGGCATCCACATCACCAGAGAACATGAGTTTGGGTATCCGTGTGTGTGTGCTGTGACAGAGGAGGTGCTGCTGTGTGGTAATAACTAAGAGAAGGGGTAAGAGGGGGGCAACCCAATTGGATAAAGCTTTTTTAATAATGAACAGCTGAACAAGCACCATCACTTCACATGATTTAATATTTACACCATGCCACGCCTGGTTTCATATTGCTTTTCCAGGGCCTTCATTTGTTTCACCCAAAGAAAGCACTTCTACTCCACAGCCTTGTTGTTTTAATTAAGGAAATTAATAAATAAGAACAAATTAATGTGGCCTCCTTGCCTCCTCCTGTACCCCAAGAACTGTGGCAAGCACCGTTGCCCGCCTAACTGTCTGCTCGCCTTCATTGGGATGTATGTGGGTGCCATAATTAACGCTTAATAAGTAAGTGATTCATTATGATTAGCGTGCGGATTCGCCGTAATGGCCCCTCTCTGTGCTAGCAATCAACCTCACTCTGTTTATCCACACATAAGCCCCCTGATCCATCTCTGTCTGCAGCTCCCCCCAATCTACGCATACAACACCATGCACCATTCCTCTGGTCTTGATGCTGGGTGATTTGTTGGGCGGCTGGTGGAGGTCTCTATCAATTCGAGTTTCATTAAACAAGATAAAGAGAAGGAGGAGGAGGAGGAGGAGGAGGAGGAGGAAGGGAGGCTCATTGTCATCAAAGTGGTGACTGTCACTATAAGGAGAAGATTACTCATTTCTGTGATGCAGTTTGAAAGTGATAAATACATTTATGTAAAAAAAGGAACTGATGTATTTGCTAAGTACAAAACTAAGTTTGTGCAAGAACAACTTCATGTGTTAAGAGATCATTTGTTATCCCTCATAAAATGAGAATTTGCACAAACTCCAAGAATGGATGTGACTATTTTCCTAATTATGTATTTTTTGGGGTGGGGTCTGTTGGGAGAGTGCTCAGGCACTGTAACTGTTGTAATGTGATAAAACTCATTTAGCTGAAGTCTCTAGGGGCAGTTTGAGTATTGTAGGAATCCAATTAATTGCCGGGTTTTTAAATATACTAATGAAATCAGAAGAATGATGGCTTGTGATGAAAGGAGAAAATCTCAGAATTTGTTTTGTAGCTATACATTTTTCAAAGTTAAGAAATTTAAAGCCAGATGATACAGAGAATCAGCTTGCCCAGGCCTTTACCTTTGCCAGCCCTCCAGACTCACGTGACACTCATCCTCAACTTATATACTCACAAATGGTTGGTTTTCCCTGAGCACAGTTTGCAATGGGATATTCTACCGAGAGCTAAAGCCTCAGACAACATAGCCATCTTGATCAATGGGGTATGGAGGGAAAGGGAATTTCTCCTTCCTGGTCAGTGGTCAGATTTTGCCTCAAGAAAAGGAGTTTGTGTATCTTGATGTAAAACATGAGTGAAGGTTGTGTGGAGTGGCAGATGGATAACGGATGGGAGACTCATCTGCCACAATGTAGGTGCTCTATCCAGTCGATCATCACGAACAAAGAGTTCTGACAAAGAGCAAAGAGATATGTTCCAACCTTCACCTATGGTCATGAGATGTGGATCATCATATAAAAATTTGATCCCAGATACAAGCGATTGAAGTGAGTTTCCTCCGTAAGGTGGATGGGCCCAGTCTTAGAGATGTGGTGAGGTAAACAGTCATCTAAGGAGAGCATGGGATAGAGCTAGTGCTCCTCCTCATCTAAAGGAGTAGGTTGAGGAAGTGGATCTAATCTGAATTCCTCCTGGATAATTTACTTTAAAGGTTTTCTGGGAATGTCCCACTGGGAAGAGACCCCAGAGGAGACCCAGAACTGGAGAGACTATATGTTTCTTCTGGTCTGGTCCGAATGAGCCGGAGAGAGTTATTGAACAGATTGATATCTGGGTTTCCCTCCTGGATCTGTTACAGAGTGACATGATCTCCAATAAGTGGAAGACAATGGATGAATGAATGGAAACTTAAAACCTAGCACTGTCATAATATAATAGTTCTTTGAACTAGTACACTCAATTGAAACCCCTTTGACACACTTGCGAGGTAAATTGATTCACTGAAATCAGACTCAAGGTTATTTGGAGATACACAGCCAGCAGGGGATAGGAGCAATATTTCTCAGGGAGGCAATTCATTTAATGCTTTCCAGGAGATGGCCATGTGACAAAATAACAGCATAGGTTGCTGAGAATTATCATAGGATGAGAGTATGCCTGGCAAGTCTTACAGGTGTGTGTGTGTTTGTGTGTGTGTTTGTGTGTGTGTGTGTGTGTGTGTGTGTGTGTGTGTGTGTGTGTGTGTGTGTGTGTGTGTGTGTGTGTGTGTGGACATATTGTGGAAGCATGGGAATATAATAGCACCAGCTGATGTTTCTTTACAAGGCTAGTTACAAGTGGACAAGAAGAACCTACTGCCAGTATGATGTCTTAAAATTTAAAGAAGAAACTCAAAAGGTATCACCGTAAGTTTGATTTTGTCTAAGTTCTCTTGTCTATTTTTTTTTTTTTTGTGTTCATTTGTATATAGCCATAGTTCTGGTTATTTAATGTTTATCAGATATTTCCTGTGTCTCCTGGGTTTGTTTCTACCCTTTTTGTCATTAGTCAGTTTTCTTCAGCTCCATAGTTCGTTCCCTTCACAGCTGCTATGCATCCTGTTAATTAGACTGACCTGGTACTTGTTCCACTAATCACCTCCCCAGCATTTATAAGCCTGTCACTTTTTAACTCCTCACTGAATTATTTTTGTTTTGTACCATTATGGTTCCAAGCCTGGTCCTCCTTTTGTTTTTCTTGCTTTGTACTTCCTCTTGAATTCCTGCAAGTGGAAAGTTGAAATGAGACTGCGATCTGTCCAGACCTCCCATTATTTAGATCCTACTTCAACACAAAACATAAAAGATAAACCGAGGAAGTTAATCGCAATCAAAGATCTACAATCTCGCAAGCAGTGTTTGTTGATGTGGCTTTTGTAGACAGGATAAGCTGAAAAGTTGTAGCAGAGGCATAAGAGTGGGAAACCTGTTTCCCCTTACAAGGGAAGATATTAAAGGCTTCAACAACTACAACTTTAGGACATTACACTGCCAGTGAAAAATTGTGTAGAACAAGTTTTTCCTCAGCGTAGTTTGTTGAATCAATGTTCTTTTAAAGGTTTATAGCCCACTTTAATTTACTGATGTCTTTTTTTTATCATGATATACATCATAAACGTATCTCCCCTCTGTCTAAAAAATCTGATTCTCTTTAAGGGTTCTTACTTGAAAGCATAGTTTTTACAATATCAATTGGTCAGCTGACCATTCAGAAATACCTTTAGGCAGGTGATCATTCTGCTGGTTCTAAACTACCAACAAGGCAGAAATTGAGCAGATGTGTTTCATGGTGATGCTGTCAAGTGTAGGTGGAAAATCCTTTGATTGGAAACAAGTCGATGCAGGCAGTTCAGATGGACCTTGGGCTCTGTAGATTTGCAAAACCATTTATGCATAATTTGGACACTTGATGGATTGTAGGAGGGGTTTCTTATTAAATAGGTTTGTTGGTGGTGGGAAGTTTGATCCCTGGATTCAAATCTTCTATTTTGAGCTCAGAGAAGATTACATAAGAAAATAATCCATAACACTACAGAGCATAGTTCAACTGAAAGTAAAGATTTTCCACATTTAGTACAAGTTTAAAATAGTGTGCTTCACATTGGGTCTTGATTTAGAAGATTTTTTTTTTCTTTGGCAAAGTCTGGAGGGTAAAAAAACTCTTACAGAGTTTATACTGGGTAATTCCCCCTCATGATGGACTGACAAATTATGAAACATATTTCCTTCTGGTTTCTAACTTCAGGAAACTCTAAGTTTATTGATATAGCACATGAAAAAAGTAAACCCTGTTTACCAAAGTGCTAAATATAAAAATTGTAGAACACATGACCATGAAATTAAACAAGTAAACACATAAAATATGGAAATGTTGAGGGAAAAACTAAAACTAAACACCCATGCTAAATTAAAAGCCAGTGATTACTGATTAGTTTTTTATGACGAGAGTAAATAACAGTAGGAGTTTGAGCATGCCTAATATCCAGCGATAACTGGTTCCACATTTTAGGGGCTGCAACTGCAATCCGCTACCTTTATCTGCAGGTAAATCTCATTGAGATGCAAAGTCTTATTTTCAAGTGATCATTACACCTGAGAAGTTTGGAGGATACATAAAGCTGCAGATCTAACCAATATACAGGAGCTTCTTTATTAAGTGGCTCATAAGTCAAGAGTAAAATTTAGAATAATCAGAGTCAAAACTTCAGAAACACTTGAAGTGTCTACAGAGTTATTAATAGTTGCCCATTATGCGTTAGCTTGTCATCCAGGTTCATTGGAAAACATCCAATAGTCATCATTTAACTAGAACAAGTATTAAGACAAAAATGACAACAAACGAACCATTTACAAACTTAAACACAAATAGATTGATCAATGCATACAGTATATAGGATCAACAGCCTTTCCAGGAGTTGATATAAAACTCTATACATTAACAAAAACGGATACATTCAAAATGAAAGTGCAATAATTTATACAAATGTGTGGATGAGTAAATAAAAAAAATACAAACACACATGTTTTGCTTTCTTTCTTTTCATGTTTACCATAATTAACTGTAAAGTAGGTTGATCAAGTAATGATAATAATAATGTTGAAACTATAGATGTCAGCATTACTAGTCATAAATGAGTGCATTAACAACACTTTTAACTGGTCTTAAAATCTTCACTATTTATATTATGGAAAGCTATTACTGGTTTCGATCAATAGCCGGGGCTTTCTAAAGGTTTGTTGTTCACTAGAATTCTGCAACTTTTTTGCTTTTTCACTACAATATTTAAACATGACCAAATTTTACATCAGAGTTCAGAAGGTTTCTGACTGCTAATGTCCATACAGTTATCTTATGACTATGTGCTTTCAAGTGACAGTAACAGGGCAGCTTAGTTAGAAGGTTTTGTTACTTGTTGGATTATATATATATATATATATATATATATATATATATATATATATATATATATATTTTTTTTTTTATTAAGAGTTTCATTTGTAATTTTAACCCATACACCCCTGTATGCACATACACACATGCCCTCACTTGGTACACACAACGCAGAGCATACATGCTCTCACAACCCCTCAGCCAACCTGGCGAGGGATCTACCTGAGGATCCACTCGATGAGCTTTCTCACCAACAACTGCACTTGACATCAGCTTGCATGAGCCATTTTGTACCCTTTGAGAAACCTGTGTACTCTCCCTCAGACATGTCGCCTTCCCCCTCTGCACCTCCCAGAATGTTCATTGCCCAGAAAATAATTTCTCAAGTCATTTCAGCGCCTTTGTGAGCGGCAATCAATTTCTCTTCTCTTCATGATGGTCCAGCGTGTGGGCACAGAAGTTTGACCTTCTCTAAAAGATCTATCAATTTATCCGTCCATCCTGCAACCTATCCATTAATGTTTTCATCTTGCACTGTTGTTTTTTTTCCTCCCTTGTCTCTGACTGCAGACTGTTTGGTGGTAAGTGGCTTTAAGCTCATGTGCTCATCAGAACCCGGTGGGTGTCTGTTTGTGCAATTATTCCGTAGACTTAGAGCTGGACCAGAATCAGCCGGTGGAGAAAATTATGGTCATTTCGAGTGAGAAGAATATGCACTTGAGACAAAGGGAAGGGAAGACCATTTGGAGGGTGGTGACGGAGCAGAGCCCTGCGAGGGGACAGGGTCGAGCTAAGGCTAAATGACATATCACATTAACAGCGAGGGGTCATCCAATTTCTCCCAATTTGCCAACAGCATTTTTGTGGCAGCAGCTCAGTTAAAAGCTAACATATCATTTATATGTCTGTTTCGCCCTGGTCTCACCCTCAAGACAAGCTGCTGTTAAAATTTAGACCAAACATTTAAATGCAATAAGTTCAGAAATACTATAAATGAATTAACACCAGGCATACAGTAAAGACAGCCATTAATAATTGGATTTTTTTTAAATTGACAGATGACAATTTTTGAAATTGGTCATTTCTCTCAAATGGATGAATAGATATGACAAAAACTCATCAGGAAGCTGTGGAAATTACTGGCAAGAACATTGTCCTACATGTGGCAGCACCCTCCTGTATTCCCCATAATACTGGATAAGGGAGTGGTGTCACAATACAGAAGCCTTTTCTTCCAAAGACATCCAGGCCTGGTCAAAATCTCTTAAAACTTTGTAGGAGAAACAGTTGTGGTCAAATAGAACTAGATGTGCACTTTTGTAAACATAGTGGTTACAGCACCATGGCTGATGATTACTTTTTTCAGAAGGTTTTTTTTTTTTTTTTTTTTTTTTTTTTCAGGATGACATTATGAATATTTCTAAATATCAGTTTTGACCCACAACCTTTTTGCTGGAAAGCTCAAGATAAACAGGGATTTCATTTTCATCACAATGAGATCAAACATTTATGCAAATAAAAAATAAAAAATAAAAACTTCACCAAAAGAAAAAATAAAGTTTTAAAATGAGCTAGCCAGCATCTAAACCTAAAGCTCATAGAAAATCATTGGCATCCCTTCCAGATAGGTGTGAACAAGAGATTCTGGAGGACTAAGTGGACAAATATTGCCAAGTCAAGATGAAACGCTGACTCAGACCGAGGAAGATTGAATGATGAAATTAAATTGAAAGAGGTTTTAACAAAGTTTTACTTAAATGGTGTCAACAATTATGAAACCTGATAATTGAACCTTTTTAGACATACGTTTTTCCCCTAAGAGATTTGAGTTAAATTGCAAGGGAAATTATATGTTATAGTCTCATGTCTCCCACAAAACCATTAATCTCAACAGTGGCTTCAGCTCTTATATGAGGTAACTGACCGCTGATCATGAAGAATTATTTTTTAAGAATCTTGCAAAATATTTCAGAAAGGTTCCAAAGCCATAGATTAAAATCACACAATTAGAAAATGGTGATGACTATTTGGGCAAGTAGGAGGTAGACTTGTAAAAAGAGATTTTTTTGGACTAAACAGATTTGACGTTCTTATGAAACAAATCAAAAAGTTAACCTTAGCAGATAATAAACTATAAAACTATAAACTATTCTGATTGAAAAGGAACTTTTTACAAGCAGTTATGTTGAAAAAACTTAGTTTTTAAGGGCCACTCTCTCTCTCTCTAAGAGCATATTTTTCTGCATCTTTCTGACTGCCCCACATTTTCTCCATCCTCCCAAACCTTTCTATTCTCATCACTCTCTCCCTCACTCGTTTTCAGTTTCCCTCATTCACACTCCTCGCTCTGTCCCTTCCAATCTCTCTCCTCTTTCGCAGCCCCTCTCTCTGGCTCACAGGACAGTATTATATATTCCAGTCTCATGCTTTGCATGATTTGGGCAATAGATGAAGCCATATCCCTCTCTTCTCTTCGGGCTCTCCCCTCCCTCTCACTCTCGCCTTGTTGTTTAATGTTTCAATTTGGAGGAAGCAAACATTCAATCAGACAGATTAACTGTTTAATGCATGTCATCAGTCAAACTGTCTACGAGAGGGGGGCCCCTCGGCCTGGTGCTGCCTCTCTCCCCCCAACTGCCGCCGCGTCCTTCTCACTCCCCTGCTCTCCTCGCACACACTGTCTACTCTCATATAGACGCGTATATCCAACAAGACGCAAGGGCACGCACACACACATGCCCACGAGTAGAAAAACACAGTTTTACTTGTGTTGTTGTCCACACATGCATCCACAAAAACAGACATGCATATTGAACATATACTTTGACAGCTGCAAACTAGGGTGTGATAAAACAATTTTTATCCAAAGAAGGGAATGCAGGGAATGCTGAGATATCAACAACCCAAAGAAAAGATGCTCGATTCTGAGGTACATGGATTACACAAGACATTCCATGTAATTCCAATGCCATGTCTACTCATCTGCTAAAAGACACATCCACTGATTCACTTACAATTGTGAAACAGTTTTACACAATTAAGTCATGCTCTTTAAATGGACAATGCACATGCTCACACATGCACACACACTTGCTTTTCCCCCTCTCACACACATGCACACATCCCACAGGCCAGTGGATAGGGAAATCAAAGTGACAGAGAGGTAGAGCAAGGGAGAGTGAGAGATTAGAGGAAATGAAAAGAGTAAAGAGGAAAGAGGGGAAGAGGGAATGGGAGGCCGAGAAAGCTGCAGATGGAGTAGACTGTAAAATAGGCAGTGATGCCCACATGGTTTGTAAGTGATACTATATGAATTCTGACTGTAGAAGCATGCACTTACTTTGTCAACATAACATTTATAGCAGGATATCACAAATGCATAACACAGTTTTCCAAACACTATAAAATGATTACACAAGGTATCCTACTTACTGCATCAGCTGTCAGCACACTGAAAAAGCGGTTCTATAAACTGTAAACCATATCATTGTTCATAATGTTTGTTCTCTTTGCTTTGAAGTTGTGCTCTGAGGTGTTGTTCAAAAGTTTTCAGTTATTTCTCTTTTGTGTATGGTTTTTACTGTTATTTTTGGAGGAACTTATTTCAGGGCTATTTCAGGGCCCAAAAAGTCCCTTAAACTCAAGGGATGAAATAATGTTATAGTGGTTTAAAAAAGTATTTAGTCAGCCATCAATTGTGTAAGTTCTCCCACTTCAAAAGATGAGAGAGGCCTTTAATTTTTATCATAGGTATACCTCAACTATGAGAGACAAAATGAGAAAAAAAATCCAGAAAAGCACATGGTCTGATTTTTAAATAATTTTTTTGCAAATTATGGTGGAAAATAAGTATTTGGTCACCTACAAACAAGCAAGAATTCTGGCTCTCACAGACCTGTAACATCTTCTGAAAGAGGCTCCTCTGTCCTCCACTCGTTACCTGTATTAATGGCACATGTTTCAACTCGTTATCGGTATAAAAGAGACCTGTCCACAACCTCAAACAGTCACACTGCAAACTCCACTACGGCCAAGACCAAAGAGCTGTCAAAGGACACCAGAAACAAAATTGTAGACTAGGAAGACTGAATCTGCAATAGGTAAGCAGCTTGGTGTGAAGAAATCAACTGTGGAAGCAATTATTAGAAAATGGAAGGCATACAAGACCACTAATAACCTCTCTAGATCTGGGGCTCCATACAAGATCTCACCCCAGAACCTAGTACATTACCTGCAGAGAGCTGGGACCAAAGTAACAAAGGCTACCATCAGTAACACAATACGACACCAGGGACTCAAATCCTGCCATGCCAGACGTTTCCCCCTGCTAAAGCCAGTACATGTCCAGGCCCATCTGAAGTTTTCTAGAGAGCATTTGCATGATCCAGAAGAGGACTGGGAGACTGTCACATGGTCAGATGAAACCAAAATAGAACTTTTTGGTAAAAACTCTAGTTGTCGTGTTTGGAGGAGAAAGAATGCTGAGTTGCATCCAAAGAACACCATACCTACTGTGAAGCATGGAGATGGAAACATCAGGCTTTGGGGCTGTTTTTCTGCAAAGGGACCACTGATCAGGACGACTGATCTGTGCAAATGAAAGAAAGAATTGGGCCATGTATCGTGAGATTTTGAGAGATGACCTTCCATCAGCAAGGGCATTGAAGATGAAACGTGGGTGGGTTTTTCAGCATGACAATGATCCCAAACACACCGCCTGGGTAACAAAGAAGGAGTGGCTTCGTAAGAAGCATTTCAGGGTCCTGGAGAAGCCTAGCCAGTCTCCTGATCTCAACCCCATAGAAAATCTTTGGAGGGAGTTGAAAGTCCATGTTGCCCAGCGACAGCCCCAAAACATAACTGCTCTAGAGGAGATCTGCATGGAGAAATGGGCCAAAATACCAGCATCAGTGTGTGAAAACCTTGTGAAGACTTACAGAAAACATTTGACCTCTGTCATTGCCAACACAGGGTATGTAACAAAGTATTAAGATGAACATTTGTTACCACCATGATTTGCAAATAAATTCTTTGAAAATCAGACCATGCGATTTTCTGGATTTTTTTTCTCTCATTTTGTCTTTCATAATGATGAAAATTACAGGCCTCTTTCATCTTTTTAAGTGGGAGAACTTGCACAATTGGTGGCTGACTAAATACTTTTGTACCCCACTATCTGTACACATAACAAGCAATTATATTATATTTATTGCATTTTCTTTTTATTTAAGATGATAGAAACCCACTTTGTTCCCAGTCCAGCTTTAATTAGTCTTTAGTCTCAGTCAGTTATGTAGATGTACTTTAGGTAGGATCATAGCTGCATATGACATTCCAAAATACCCCATTGAAAGAAATTAGAATTATACTTTCAAGGAATTTATTGTTGGCTCTCTAGTTACCTTGAAAAATCTGTGTTGATTGCAGAAATAATATTAATTTAAAAACTAAGCTTGGAAAATCTAAAAGAGATACTAGTACTCTTGTGGCTGGTGGACAATGAGTTTGACTTGAAGTTGGCTGCCAAATTGCATTAGCCCTGGACCACACACAACCCTGGAATTTTCTAGACCTGAAAATGTAACTGATGTCCTCTGCTTTTCTTTATTTTGTAACCCCTAACCCTTTATTTTGTACAAAAATTTTTCATGATCAACTAAAAGGACCATATGGAAAATAAAAAACAAAGTCCAAAGACTTTTAAAATTTGATTAGCAACATTTGTCCATACCCATGCCTGTCAGACATTTAGACTACGTTCTTTTTTTAATTCTTTTAGGTTTCAAACTACTCGTTAATACTTTGTAGAACAATTCTTTGGTTCAACTCTAACTATCAGTCTTTTGGTTTATACCTCTACCAGCTACACACAGCTACACACATTTCGGTCCAGCCTTGTTCAGATAGATATTCTTTCAGATAGATATTCAGCTATTCTTTTAACCTGTTTAAAACAAATTGATCTCTCTGGTGTTGTTCACAAATGGTTCACATCCTATCTCACAGACAGGATTTTTATGGTAAGTTTAGATACCTGTTCCTCTAATGTCCACATGATTACATGTGGTGTGCCCCAGGGTTCAATTTTAGGCCCAGTGCTTTTTAACCTTTATATGCTCCCTCTTGGCAGTGTCATCAGAAGACATGGAGTTAACTTTCACAGTTATGCTGATGATACACAGTTGTACATCTCTATGTCTCGCGATCACACACAACCAATGGTTGAACTTTTTAACTGCATTTTAGACATCAAATCCTGGATGTTAGAAAACGTTCTCCAGCTCAACCTGGACAAAGCTGAAGTTTTGGTCATCGGTCCTGAGGCTCAGAGAGAGAAACTTTCACCAAAACTTCAATCACTGTCTTTCAATCCTTCTTTACAAGTGAAGAACTTCGGTGTCATTTTTGATTCAGAACTGACTTTAATCCCTCACATTAAAAACATTACTAAAATAGGTTTTTATCATCTAAAGAACATTACCAAAGTCCGACCCATTCTCTCTCGTACCAACAAGGAGACACTGATGCATTCTTTTATCACCAGTAGAATTGATTACTGTAATTCCCTGCTTTCTGGTGTTTCCAAAAAAAGTATCTCAGGTTTACAATTTCTACAAAATTCAGCAGCACATGTCCTGACGAAGACCAGGAGGCAGGAACACATTACACCTGTCCTAAATTCATTGCATTGGCTCCCCGTGTGTTTTAGGATTGATTTTAAGGTTCTTTTAATAGTTTTTAAGTGTCTTAATGGTCTTGGGCCTTCTTATCTTTCAGAACTGCTTTTATCATATGAACCTTCGCGGTCTCTGCGCTCCTCTGGCATCCGTCTCCTTGTCATCCCTAAAGTCAGGACACACACTCATGGCGAGGTGTCTTTCCTGTACAATAGCCCTCTCCTCTGGAACAGGCTGCCAGAGGACCTCAGGGCCGCAGAGAATGTTCATGTTTTTAAGAGCAGGCTCAAGACTCACCTTTTCAGCCTAGCTTTTAGCTGATTATTATTTATTATAGTCTGTTTAATCGCTCTGCATGTTTTATTTGCTTATATTTTATCAGTGTTTTACTACTTAGTCTTATCATATTTATCCACTGTTTATTTTTACATTTTAACCTGTAATTTTAATCTTCCTTCCAGTGTTTCCTCTGTGGGAGCCATTTGCCTCGGGAGAGGTGGTCGGCTGTGGCTGCCTGGGTGCTCCCCAGGTAGCGCTTGGGTGGAGGTGGGGGTCTCTGCCTTGCCTCCTATGGGCGCCCTGGGTCAGTGCCTTGGCTGCTGCTGTTAATGTGTTGCTGCTGGTGCAGATGGCTCCTTTGATCGCCTTTCCTAACCTGGCTCATCTGTACTCAGCCCAATGTCCTTTTTATTATTGCTCTTGAGTGTGTGTGCATGGGAGTTGGGTTGGGGGGTTTACAGATCAGCACTGAGATTAAATTAAACACAGGTGGACTCCATTTATCACTAACATGTCTTCTGAACGCAATTGGCAGTGCCTTCAGAACCACTCGGTTGGTTCTGAAACCACTGCATCTTAATTAGGGGTATCAGAGTAAAGGAGGGTGAACACAAATACCTGCCACACTTCAGATTTTGTATTTCATTAAAAACCAAGAACAAGTTTTCTTCCACTTAACAATTATAAGTCTCTTTGTGTTGGTCTATGACATAAAATCCAAATAAAACAAATGGAAGTTGGCAGTTACAATGTGACAAGAAGTTCAAAAGATAGGACGGGGGGATCCAAGTTAATTCTCTGACTTAGCCACCTATGAATGAAAATGTTTACTTCTTACAATTCTTTGATTCTTAAATAAAAATAGAACATACTGCGCTTCAGAATAACAGAAGTTGACAATTCTGTGTATTTAACTGTTTGAGATCTGTGCATTTTGGAAACACCACCAAGAAAGCATCTGTTACAAAAAAATCTTTTTTTATTTCCATTTTTATGTTGGAACCACTCTGGCTGTAGAAGATTGTAGTTACCATCACCATGTGTTTCATTGCTCTAACGTAGCCATTGGTACCTTCTACTCTAACCTCTGTACATCCCACATGGTGGACAGTTGCAAGCATACGGCCTGTGCAGACCAATATCAAATTTGCATTGCTGCATAGTAAGATCTGTTTCTGGTAACCTTTACTTATTGTTTGTAAGATTGTTAGATACTTTGGTAACCACCTGATAACACTATTGTTCCACTCATGAAGGCAACATATACAGGCCTCTGATGCCTGTTCTTGACATGCTCACATATTGATCAAATTGATTAAATTATGTTCAAATCCAAGCTGAATTCTAACAAATACTTTTTGAATCTTCTTGCTCGAACAGTGAATTTATTTTTTGTACCAACATGGGGGCAGTATGTAGAATGTATTTTGCCCTGTCTATCTGAATTTCAGACTGAAATGTGAAGAAAATATTTATCATGGTAGAAAACATACAAGGATCTTTCCAAAAGTATAATATAGAAATTCAACAACTACTCTATTAGATACAGCAGCTCACTAGTACAGGGTTGTACTCCCTTTTACATTTTGTTTTATTTTGTTCAATTTTATTTCATATTGATATGATGACGTTATAGAGTTAATGCAAATTTGTTCTCTGCGCAGCTCTATTATGCAAATATCCCATACCCCCTTTTGAGCTACTGTGGGCTTTCTATCTTCTTGAAATACTCTTCCCGTTCTTCTGTGACTTCAGATGTGAACAAGACATTTTGTTTGCACAACTTTCAAACGTTCTCACTTTAGGATCATTCTCTGTGAACCCAAAAGATGTTTTTTAACTCCTCAGATCAGCCGGTCTGTCGCTTAAACGCCCTCTCAACTACATTGAGTGCATTTACATCAAGTAAGAGAAAGTCGAATTATTGCCTTAGTCCGGCTGAAGTCAAACCAAACTGGCCTTTCTTAATCGGACTAACGCACCCAGATAATGTGGTTAGAAAACCAAATTTCTCTGTATGTAATCTCCAACACAGCTTAGCAGAGCTATTAGCAGCTTAGGCACTTCCCCTGCGGGAAGTGACGAGACTGTGGAAGCGGGAATAACGTTCAGGAATGAGCAGCAACAATGAGTGTAACACAATCAAACAGTACAGTACTTACAAAATGTTGTCCATTTCTTTGCGCATTGTGCATATTCTGCTTTTACTCTTTCTGCTTCACTGCTGCCAGCATTTATTTACTATCTGTGTGATGCTATAGGCCAACCGGAAGAATGCCAACATGAAAGGGTGAATGTCGCCACCATCGCCTTATAGTTGAATGCACTTCATTTAATAATTCAATTTTCTGAGTGACATGTAAATAGGGCTTTCATTCTGGTTAAGCTATCAGCTCAATTTTTGTCAATTTAGATTTGCATGTGATTGTGCTGCTCAGTTTGGACTTTATTGGTAAGTTGTCTTCACTACATCTGGATGCCTAAATACAGCGAGCTGTTTCTAATGTGATAGTTTTCTTTTTTTGCAATCCAAGGACTTTAGCAGGTGTACCTAATAAAGTGGCCACTTTGTTATCTCATGGGAAAAAATGGTTTTTCTAAAGTTATGCTCAAGTATGCATACATGATATAATGAACAAGATTGTGAAAAACTAAATGTTCTATTTTGTATTTGCACGGAACCTCCAAATAACACACAGGGCAAGGTGATAGTAAAACAACATGGAAACTGTTACAAATGCTTTTGGCCTCATCTAGTTGTAAGATACATTTGTAGCCAATTTGACCCGATGCCCATCAGTAGCAATTTTCAGGGTTATTTTTATATTTTTGGAGACCTAAATGTATTTATTTTCATTTTGAATCTATTATTACAACAGCCTTTTTGTGCTTTGAGTCGTCTGTGGCTATCACACCATCAGAAGTGACAGAGTGTTGATATGTCCTAATATCTATCTCTTGGCCTCCTCAAAGGAGGGAAGCAGGCATACAGGTTCCTAATGATAGATGCAGGGTAGCTGAATTTTTACTGTTACTTAAAGCAGTCAGGCTTTGTAAAACCTCCTAAAAGTTTGTTTAGCAGCTGCTCACACACAACCTGTGTGTTACTTTTCCCCTCTCTACTCCTGATGTTTTACTCTCCTTTACATGTCTTCTTTTCGCATTTTATCTCCCACAGCTGTAAAGCATCTGTTGTATCTCCCTTTCTTCTACAACTCTGACCACAGCACGGAGGGTGGCCAAACCTGGTAAGTATTGACAGGGAGCTCCAATGACACGAGGAAAGCCAGTCAATGCCCAGACACACAGGGCCAGGGGTCAATGACAAAAAGGTGGGCTCCCTGGAAACAGGGAGCTTGAGAAAGGAGTGAGTGAAAAGAGTGAATAAGGGTGATAGATGGGGAGGCGCAGGAGATATACAGCAAGATAATATAACTTTAAGGCCAGAAGATAGATCATTGAAAGTACATGGTGGCGTGATGGAGTAAATAAACACAAATTTCAAGGTTTTAGAAAGGACATCCACAAGACCAAAACATGCAATAATTAGTTATTTTAGTTTGTTTTTATAACATTATGAGAATTTAATGAATGATCATTTAGTAAAAGGCTAATCAATCAAACATCATTTTACAGTGCCTGGCTAAACTATTCCCACCCCTTAGACTTTTACATTTTCTCACATTTCAACTGCAAGCTTTAATTGTTTTTAGCTAGATTTAATGTGATAGACAAAGACAAACCAGCATGTAATTGTAAAATGGAAGGAAAGTTATGCATGGTACATACAAGTTTTTACTAATTAAAATCAAATAAGTTTGGTGTGTATTTTTTTTCAACCCCCTTTACTCTAATGCCCCTAAATAAATTCCACCTCCATACAATTCCCTTCAGAAGTCACCTAGCTATAATAATATAGAGTTCTTGAGTATAACTTAATCCCACCATGTTTAGCAGTGTTCTGTGAAGGCCTCAGAGGTTTATTAGAAAACATAGTGAATAAGTAAAACCATGAGGTAAAATTTTGAACAACTAAAGGAGCATTGTTCAATCCAATCCTTCAAAATTGGAAAGACTATGGTAAAATTGCAAAGCTACTATTATTTAAAAAAAGGCTAAAATCAAAACACAAGTTCAAATCTACCAAGATATGGCCATTTACCTAAATTGACAAGCATTGCAAACGAGCATTAATCAAATTAGCAGCCAAGATTTCCATGGTAACTCTGAAGGAGCTGTATAGATTCACATCTCAAGCAAAATGCTATGTGTGGTGGAAAACTAACCTTTAGCAGGGCCAGGGAAGCTGATCAGTGGTAAAAACAGGAGAAATCTAGCAAAAAACACTTGTTGGATTCGAGACTGGGACAGAAATTTAATATCCAGCAGAAAAACAGTTTTGACCATACAAAAAGAACTGCAATAATATCGTTCCAATCATAGCATATCCATGTCTTAGAATGGCTCAGTCAAAGTCCAGACATTAATCCATCCTTGGCAAAACCTTAAGATTAATCTTCATAGACTCTTTCCATCCAATCTGAAGAATTTTGAAGAATGGGCAAATATTTTGGTCCTTAAATCAGCAAAACTGGTAGAAACATTCCCAAAAGAGTTGTGGCAATAATCATATGTGACAAAGTTTTGACTTGAGGGGCAATGTATGCTGCTCTTATTATTAAGATTATTGAGGTATGGACAATTATGCAAACCGTCCTTTACACGCACAAAAGTTTCCATTCATCTATCATCTAAAGTTTGATAAAAGACACGGAAATTTGTTGTCATTAAAAGACAAATTCTGGAAAAGTTTAACAATTGTGATTACTTTTGCAAGGAACTGTATGTGGTCAATATGAGCAACTACTTTTTTTTATAATCAAAACTGAAGACAACATAAAAGTTCCAAAAAATCAAAGGAAGGACAAACAACTTCACCTGAATGTTACTGGAAAATGATAACACAACACAATGGGATGCTTGGATTAACAGACTTCCACCAGCCCACACAGAAACACACACTCGTTGTGTATTGACACACAGAGAGGGTGTCAGTATGTATTGAACGCCGGGCAGTAAGTGAACCCTCCTCTCCCACCCATCCCTCCTCCATCTCCCCTCCTCTCTATTGGATATCAGTCCTTTCTCCTCTAATCATTTCCTTCCTTTTGGCCTTCTCTTCTTTCTAATGCAATTATCTCTCATCCATCCATTCCTTTCCCTCTCCTTTCCCCCTGTCCTCATCTACAATGTATGGCGCTCACCTTCACATTGTAAAATGGTTTTATTTCTCCTTTTTCCTCTTCTTTATCTGTGATGTTCTGGGAAACAGCCCTGTGTCTACATTTGTCAGCTTTACTTACCGTTCCTCCATGTTTGTTCTTACCTGGCGCTCTCCTTTGTTTTGATCTTTAGCAATCAGTCGCCCGTATCCTCAATGTGTGACAACAAGATTCTCATTAATCAATATCACTCTCCAAATGTGATAACATTCTTCTCTGAGCCGCTGCAATATGTCTAAGAGAAAAATGCATTATACCTGTGAGCAAATGCATGAGTTAGAAAAATAACCACCAATTTATCATCAAAGATTTTGAAGCAAAAAAACCCTGAAAAGGTTTGAGTAGGTTGGGCTGTTTCAGGTTACCTTGCTCTTGTTTACCTATGTTCATATATTTACCATCTTTCCTCTGAGACAATTAAATAAATTTACTGTTTTGTTTACTGATACTTTTTTTCACTGACACTTTGCCTTATTTTGAGTTCTGTTAGTTGCCTTATGTTACTATGAAAACTCACAGAAAGCGTTAATTGCCAGAGCTGTTTTGTAGCTGAGTGCTGCTGCTAATTGGCATTGTACCTAGTTGCAATGTTTGTAATTGCGATTAAGTTATTTAAAGATCCTTTTTTTAGTCTGCTTCATAATTAGCTGATGCTATTTTGTAGACACCCTGCAGTTTGTAAGCTCAGTGGAAAAGTCAAACCTGCCAGAACATAGCAGGGGGACACCTCCTGTGTAGTACCTCACATCCGAAGGACCTCTTCAGCTACAGGCTGGTAGCCCTGACCTTGGATCTGATGAAGACCCTCGAGAGGTTGTTTCTCACCCATCTTTGTTCCCTGGTGAGGTCTTCATTGTATATGCTGCAGTTTGCCTACCGGCTTGGCATTGGGGTGGATGACGCCATCATTTACTTCCTGCACCAAGCTCTGACCCACCTGGAGAAGCCTGGAAGCACTGTGAGATCATGTTCTTTGATTCCACCAGTACTTTCAACACCATCCGGCCAGGAATTCTGAGGGACAAGCTGGAGCTTTCAGGAGTGGACCACCACATGTCCCAGTGGATACCGGACTACCTCAGAGGACTCCCACAGTATGTGAGGAACCAGATCCTCTTCACCCTTTACACTGCAGACTTCTCCATCAACTCACCATGCTCCCACCTTCAGAACTTATCTGATGACTCTGCCATTGTTGGCCTCATCAAAGGTGAGAACGACTCAGAGTACAGACAATGAACTCTGGACTTTGTGGTCTGGTGACAGCAGAACCACCTGCTGATCAACGCGGGGGAAACCAAAGTGATGAACAGTATCTCACACCCCATACATGAAGATGTCGCTGAGCTGCAGAGCTTTTTCAGTGACAGACTGCTGCATCCTAGGTGCATCAAGGAGCGTTTTCGCAGGTCTTCCTCCCTGCAACTGTTAGACTTTAAAACCAGAACTGCTCCCAATAAACACAATAATGTTTACATCACTGCTGTAACTTGCACTATTTGACTCATTTAATTAACATTTCTGTGGCTGCTGTTGGCATAAAATTTTTTCTCAGTTTATATTCTGTCAACTTCTTGTATATAATACGTTTTACTTTTTTACTTTTTATTGCACAACTAAACATGTACATTCTGTAAATATTCACTGTTTTTAAATGATCTTACTCAGTTGCACATTCCAATCTGAGTATGCCACGTTATTTTTAATAACTTTGGTTTTTGTAATTGTGTCCTTAATGTACATATTTTATTCTTAATTCTGTTTTTATACATTTTCTACCTTGTCTGGTCGTGAATGCTTCTATTATCTGTCAATTTGCTGATGTTACAGCTGAATTTCCCCTTTGTGAGATATTAAAGGATTATTCCATTCTATTTACATTGCTGTCTTTAGACAACTATATCGAGTTTTATATAAGTTTTTGTAAACATTTACATGTGGGCAGTTGGATCATGGAACAGTTGCTTTGCAAGTTAAAGCATACACTGTAGATAATGCAGAAACACAAATGTCTTAAGAATGCATTTGAACTAAGATCTCTTTCTCGGCCTCAGGCTATGATCCTGTTAACGCTTCCCTCTCACTGTTAGGTGTCTGCAGGTTGCTTTCATATCCGGGGATGCTTCTGTAGGTCACATCATCTCACCTTTTGCCGCTGTAGGAGAAAACACTTCAAACGTGAGAGCAAGTAAAGAGTTCATATTTCCAGGTAAACTAATATTATCTTAAAAGTATCAAGGGTACATTGCTACATAAATGTTAACGGAAATTCAAGTTTTAATTTAATTCTGGTTGTAGCAATAACTTGATCAACTTGGCTTTTCTCAAAATGTAATAATCGCAATGAGCCAGAACAAAATGCTTGGAGAAATTATGTTCTGTAGAGTCCAAACATCTTAAGTAATTTGTTGCTTCTTTTCTGTTTGGGTTCCTGCATTTGACTGCCTTACAGTCTTTGAAATAGCTCTTGAGCTGTTTTTCCACAGGTTTTAAGTTCAGTGGCTTACTATTTTCAAAGTCTTTGCTTGTTATCCTTTTGTTGTGAAAAAAAGAGATGCTGTATTTAGTTTTTGATCCACTTCACAATCATGCAGTACTTTGTGTTGGTCACAAAAATGAAAAGGAAATAAGTTTGTGCTTTGTGCTAATGTGACAAAATGAGTATTTCCTCCTTTGTATTCAAGCAAATCTTTAAAAAAAAAGATTATAAATTTGGCTGACATATAACAAGATGATAACCAAATAATTCTTTACTGAAACAAGTAGGCGATGAGACTGATGATCCGTCTGTCAGGTCCTGTGTCAAGTCTTTTCCTGTTTTTTTGTTTTGTTTTGTTTTTTTAAGTGACTGTAGGTACTGTTTATAAAGCAAACGCACACACACATACAAACATAGACGCGCGCGCGCGCGCGCACACACACACTATGCAGTCATGCCTAAGAAGTCGAATGACAAAGAATGAAAAGTCCATCCAAAGTCTAGAGAAAAACCTTGTAAGAACCTGAGCACCTAAATTAACACACCTTAACTATTATGAACACAAAGAGTAAACAGCGCCAACTAAGAATTTCCATTTCCCTGCAATGTCTTTGGCATACAAAATGCTGTCTCCTCCTGCAGAGTTATTAGCTTGATATTCCGTTCTGCACTGCAACACTTCATTTCTCGTGTTAGGTGTATAACAAGACAGAAAAGGGATTAAAGTGGAGGAGGAGGAGGAGGGAACAAGGGGAGAGGGCGATATTTCTCAGCGAGCGCATTGGCAGACAACCACCTTTCCTCGCAAATTTGTGAGCCTCGCTTCCTGCGTGCCCCGCGCGCGGCGCTCTGTCGGAAACAGATGGTTCCCGGAATGTCCTCGAGCCGAATTCTGAGGAGCCGCGAGAGGCCCGAGAGGCGCGTGAAGGAAGGGAGGGGCGCGCGGTGTCTCACCGACAACTTTACTTCATCCGCCTGTCCCCGCAGCTCCCCGCCTTCCTTCCCCATTAGGATTCTCCATAAAGGCAACATATAATTAGAAGATCAAGCAGAGCTCTTAAATAGCAACCAAATGAGGCTGCAGCTGCTTTCCTTTCCTTTTTTACATCTTTATCAATAAAAAAATGGCTGTTTTAGAGGTTATGTCCTTCTTACTGTCCAGGGTCTGTGGTAAGTGCAGACTAAACGTAAAAATAAAACGTAATGTTTTTTCCTCCTATATGTTATGTCAACATCTTGCCAGAGCCTCTTTTATTGAATCAATCAGTGTAGTTAGAAAATATGAAATATCTTTAGTAAGCAAAGGAAGCCTTTGATCAAGTTTGCTGTTGTTTTGGTTTCCTCAGTCTGGAGAGATATTTTAATTGATTTATTTTAAGATTCATATTCTAGTCAGATAATCTAATGAAAACATTTATCAATGAAACAATGGTCTGTCTGTCTGTCTGTCTGTCTGTCTGTCTGTCTGTCTGTCTGTCTGTCTGTCTGTCTGTCTGTCTGTCTGTCTGTCTGTCTGTCTGTCTGTCTGTCTAAACTCGAATTGTCAAACTTTTATCCATAGAGCAGTATAGATATTACGTCATAAATAACAGGCCCATTTCCATCTATATTACAGTTGGTCCAAGTCAAAAGGTTAAATATAAAAAAATAATCTCTGAGAGTTGCTTCTTGAAAGACATATGCTTCCTGGTTCAAGAATTTGTTGATTTGACCCAGCTTGGGATCTCACACACTATAATAAGCATGGTCGCTAATAGTCTAATATGCTTAACAGCCAATTGTTAACATGCAAAACTTGCATCTTTGGAGCAAATTCAAAACCCCTTAACCCGAGGAGTGTAAGAGGACAGAGGGAGCTGAAAAAGTTGGGGGAAAGAGCTTCAGATGGGATCAGTACCATGGAGAGAGACACTGTGCTGCTTTAGTGCCATATTAAAAATGAATTATTGATGGGAGGCATTAAATGTTAGCCATTAGACTAATTTAAGTTTAAATCAAGCATATTACTTTTTAAATGTACAATTCAATAATGATTATTTTGTAATAAAACACTTGACAACTCCTACCAAAAGGCTTTGTTTGGAATTCAATTGAGATGATAGTTAAGTCAACTTCTATTCTTAATATGCTGTTGTCCAGCAGAGAACAGTAAGACTTGTAGGTTTTATTGATTGCAGTATAAATAAGCAGACAATTAGGTGAGATTAGGAACTGCTTGTGGTTACAAAGGTTTCTATGTTGAAGCAATAGTTTAAGTTTGTATCCTGCTTTAACTTGTTGAGTAACAGTGCTAATGCTAAGGACAAGCAAGCTGAGCTTTTTAACTCTGGGGCACTTGTTGCCAACAAATAGTAGCCTACAACTTAGCTGTGGTTGTCAAGGAAAAGGTTTTAATGCCACTTTGTTAGTTTTAGGTTTTATTTGTGCTTTACAATTTTACTATTTGAAGGAGGACAACACTGATGACTTCATAAAGAAACAGTGAAAGTGACTGTTAGTCATGATTCTAATGCTAGTAACCCAGCAACTGTGATAAAGGGGATCCATCTGCATCTATAAACCTTATTTACAAAGAAGCAGTGATGACTGCAATAGTGAAACTGTCTCCTTTGTAATCAGATGTCGCTGACATCACTCAAACTTTTACATTTAGAAAATTGACTCTGGACTAAGAAAAAAAATGTGTGTTATGCCATGTTGTTCAAGAACTGTTATATACCGATGTTTTGTACTTAAAATTAATTGATGAAGTATAAATTACAAATATTGCCTGTTGTTTCTAAAGATTGAGTCAGTATAAAGCTGAATATTTGAAAACTAAAAAATGTTAATAAAGTAAATGTTTTAGTTTGATTAAAAATAAATAATGCCTTTTAGCGTATTTCAGCTATTAAACTAACTTCTTCTTTATGCTGACTAAAATCTAGCCGAAATAAAAATGTATTCACCAGTTTCTTTGGTTTACTTCCAACAGTTAGTGTTGTCAGTCTGGATATTAGAGAATTCAGGACCATGGACAGCGAAAAAAACCCTTTATATAGTACAGACCAGCATTTCCAAAGAGTGCTTGTGTGACATCATCAAAATCTTTGCATAAGCTGGGGGAAAAAATCCGTGGTTTGCGGACCTTGGGCTGTGTTGGAGAAACAGCCTGAAAAGTATCCATTCCAATTAGCCGACTGTAATCCTCAGCTCATCCCTGCCTTACGCCCCACTTGTTCCTACACCCGATACTTTGATCCAGACTCCTCGGCACCTGACGATCCAGGCTCCCTTTTGTTACACAGCTTTCAACGCCGGGGCTAATCTCACTGACCCGGCGCAACCTTGACCACCCACTTCCCCCGGCCTTGGGCTTGGCTCATCGCCGCCCCGGACACAGAACGTTTCCCGGGAGAGACAAAAGAGTCTGCTTGATCGTTTCATCAAACGCCCGTCCCCGCGCTGCTGCCGGAGCGTGCGCACACCGCCGCCGACCTCCCCACGCGTCCCGACAGTAGCGGGGATGAGAGGGGAAGTCGATGCAGCAGCGCCAGCCAAGCCAATGATCCATAAACAAGAGCCAATCGGCGAGCGGGTAATGAGGGACTTCATTTGAACTTTATGTAAACAGCGGGAAGCGATGTTTGGCTCGCTGGGGGACGACGTGGAGGTTGTAACCTTGATGGATGGACAGCTTAAGTTGGCATTACAGCCAGATTTCTACAGAGATCAGTGTCATTGTTGTTTCATCCAATTGGCAATGTAGAACAGTTCCATAAGAAAATAAATAGAAATGGACGATTTTTAAACAAAAGCTTTTATTCTTAGAAGTGGCACCACACACACACACGCATACAAACACTTAAACTCAGAGAGAGAAAGAGAGGAGAGAAGCACCTCTCACTGCCCCCCTCCTTTCCCCGGTATCTCTCCTTTTCACCCCCCCCCCCTCACCCTCCAAAGCCCCCCTCCTCTCTTTCACTCCAGAAAAAAACGGCAAGGAGGCGCGACTCGCAGGGCCGCACATAGCTGATCAATATTCGATTTAGTTGCTAATTTAGGGCCTTTCTATAGCTGTCATCCCGTGATGTATGAGTCCTAACCCGAGGTCGCCGCGGAAAAGAAGAAGAAGAAAAAAAATAAGAAAAAAAATCAAACACCAGTCAACTTTTCACTTAACAATAGAGCGGCTTGAATATTATTTATGGGCGAAAGACCCACTTTATGGGTGAATTGCTCCTATCGCTGGTGGGAATGATGAAGCGCCTTGTAAGTGCACGCCACACAGGCTGTGACACCGGCGTAAACAGACGTGCAGGCAGTTGAGAGGGGGGAAAAAACATGCAAACACACACGTGAAGCAGCTGCTTTAAAAATAGGCGAGAAAAGGGGGAAATATTCGTATCAGCGCAGTCAGTCTTCAAATGCGCACATTTGATTAATGACGTTTAGCGTCAGAAAATGGGATCCTTTCCATCCAAAAAGTACTCACACGTGTACGCGCAGACGTGCACGAGCTTATACGTAGAATGGCACAAAATATATCCTATTTGTCACGCGGACTGATATCGTGCATTATGGACCTAATTGTTTATGCGCGCCCATCAAATTTGAATGATGCCGCTTTATTTTGCCACCTAATCTCTTCCCGATCGATCACTGTACTAAGGATGTTATCAATAATTTGGAAGCTTGATTAACTCCAACGTTTCCATAACAATGCGAGCGCGTTCATCCTCTCCTGAATTTTTAATTAACGCTTGCTTAATTAGTTCAAGATCGTTTGAGAGCGAGATACTTTGTTTTAAAGAGGAGGAGGATGGGGAGGAGGAAGGAAATTAACATAAAAATCTCTGCTGATAAATTGATATATTATCAGGAAAGAAATGTTGTAGAAATTTCTAAGCGGAACGACTCATAAACAGACATCCATCAAGACGAGACAGCCTGAGACAATGTATAATTCTTTGGCAGTATAATTTAATTATTTAATGACTATACTATTCTTATTTCTTTAAATAATGAGGATATAAATTCTTTCTGCCTGAATCATCTAGAGACGATCAGAGCGATTTATAACATATGGCATAAACAGGAAACCAATTTCCTCAGATGACAAACTATTCCAAGGAACAGTCAGCATGGATAGTTTGCACACTCTGAGGGCCTTGATCTGGCTACGATCTGCTACAGCTTGGTTAACAAAAAGGGAATTATCAGGTTTGAAGTAAAAAGGCATAAATCTGTACAAATGTGGAAATTCATCAAAGGCAATATGGGAATGTTGATTGAAATGTCTCTGTATTTGTGTGGCAATTGATCCTTAAATGGAAGTAGTAGGGTGGCATGTAGACCACTGAATGAATAAAAGGCATTTTAATTAGAGTGATTAGTTAAGGAATCAATGAGCTGGCACTAGCAGAGCTCACATAGAGACCAGGGATCAGCTAATGGAGCAGGAGAACACTAAAGTAAGCGTTTACAACTCGGCTTTCACTTGTTTTTCTTTCTTTTTTTGTCTCGATCTTGCAGGTACAACTTTCAGATCTATAAAAGTTTCAGATGCTGGAAAATGACTAAGTTTCCAAACAACTTCCAAAATAATACTGCAATATTTATGCGATGCAGCATTTTAGTTAAGTATTTATGCTCCTTGAACTTTGATACATTTTAAATGATAAATGTTACAATTTCAAACTATTATTGAGAATTCTAAGCATAGGCCATCAAAAAGTGGGAATAATTGAGAAGGGAAAGGAAAATTATATATATATATATATATATATATTACCAAAGAAAATCTGAAAAGTGTGGCCTACATTTGTTCTCAAAACCCCTGAACCATCCTTGCGATTACACTTGCAAGTCTTTTGGCATGCCCTTACCTGTTATGTCAATCTAGAGACAACTGTTTGATCTTTGCAAAAATGTCAAAGACTTACCAAAGATTCCTTAGCAGATTTAAGTCTGGACTTCAACTGTGCTATATGAAATAACAGATTCATATGCTTTTATCTAAATCATTACATTGCAGGTCTGGCTGTATATAGATGGACCTCTGCACTAGATTCAAGTCTTTTTTGCAGCCTCTAACAGGTTTCATTCACCCAATCTTCAGCTCCATGTCTATATGACTAGATTCCCCCTACCTTCTGAGGAAAAGCATAGACACAACATGATGCTGCCACCTCCATGTTTGGGGGTGGCACTTTGCGGTGTAGTGATGTGATGTGTAGTGTTAGTTTTCTTCTGCATTAAGTGTTTTGCACATAGGTCAAAAAAGATATGTAATGGTCTTACTAGAGCAGGGAACCCTCTTTTATCACCCTTTCTTCCTCTGTGTTGCCTTTCTTGTGCTTAGTCTGTCCCCGTGGTCAAAATAGCTTTTTTTTTTTTTACATTTTCCCTGACAGGTGGCATTTATTCACCAAACAGGTGACTCTTGAAGTTTATTGTTCGGATGGGATGTTATTTAAGGTTATCACAGTAAAGTGGGCTGAATGCAAAAGTGCATGCACCATTACATAAATAATAAAATACATTTAAATGTGTGCTTGTAAATGCTCAAAGGGTAGGACTACTTCTGAATGAAGCCTTTAAATGAACACTAACTACTTTCAGATTTTTTTTATACAGGTCATATTCTTGATCCAGTGCATTAAGGGGGTCTCTTTGCATATAAACTATAGTATATGGAGAGTGGGAGTGTGTGTATTGGCTGCTGCCAGCTGCTATGCAGCCTCCAGCTTGTTTTGTTGAAAGTGAGAGTGTGATTTCCCCAGACCCTGCTCTCTGGGGACGCCTGGCTCCCCCCCTGCCATCTCCCTGCAACCCCACCGGTTAAACGGACAGGTCATTGATACACACACACACACACAAACACACGCACTCTGCCTGCCGTTCAATCTCCTCTACTAAGATGGGCCCCCACTGGCGCATAAAGGCCACATTTCCCTGGTCATTACTGGTGAGTCACAGCAAATCTCTCACCTCACTGTATACGCAATAATCAAATCAAACCTGGAATTACTATCATTAGAAATACTGCAGGAGGCAAATCATAAGGAAGCAACCCTGCGAGTAATAGCCCACGCTGCCAAAGAGAGTTGTAATAGTAAATCTGATTCTACCCTTCAAAGCGCATTGTGTAATGAGCACCAGGGATTGTTTAAATGACTCAAATGAAATTGATGCCGATTCACCAAGCATGAATGACAGCTCATATGAAGACGTGCTCTGGGAATGAAATATGAACAGCAAAAGGGGGGGTTGTAGATGTGTGTGTCAGGATGTGTGGAAAAGGCTGGTGCTGGTGGCCCTGTGAATGCGGTGTTTAACAGTGGTATTAATATTCGCCATGATCTATGAGCTCGTCTGGTGTCAGTGAGCCGTTAGAGAGACAGGCTCTCTGTGTTCTCCACACCTCGTTTCCTCCCTCTCGCCTGTGTCAGACCCTTAAAATAATTGTGTGTTAATGGGTGAAGAGGCAAGGAAGGGGGATTAGAGCCAAGGGAAGGATAAGAGGGATAATAAAGGAGACAGGTCATTGTTAACAGAGGAGATGATTAGGTGCGATGACTGACCCTTCTTGGCCAGAAACAGGAGATGTGTGATAAAACAGTTCAATTGGTGTAAAGGAATTAGGAAAATATTTTTCCAGACAAAAGAAATCTTAAACACATAAAAGGTCATTCCTGTAGGAGAAGCTGAAACCATAAAGTAGTGTAAAGCTGTTTAAAGGTCGTAATCTGTATAGAATGAGCTGTGAGGGAAAGGAGGGAGTGGAGCAGACTCTCCCCTGACCCCTCTCCAACTCTCCTGCATCTACTTCCCCTCTTCCTCATTATCTCTCCCCCTCCAAACCGTTCTTCCCACCAATCCCATATACAAAACAAAGTTGCCTGGCATTGGCGGGACCCTTGAGGCCTTCGGCAAGCAAAAGAGGAAGTCATACCCAGCTGAGAAGAAGAGGTAAGAAAGGGAATATGGCAGAAAAGAAAGTGAAGAGAGAGAGAGAAAGAAAAGAGAGTAGGGGGTGAGGAGACTGGAGCGTTGCTAATTTAAATAAACCCTTCGGCAGACTGAAACTGGCAGCAAGCTTCCCCTTTGCTCACATAAAGAAAAGGAAAAAGGGGGAAAGAAGGAGGTGGCCAAAGGAAAGCAGAGATAGAGAGACGGAGATAGAGATGTCTCCACATAGGTTTGGCTATCCGCATGGGAGAGTTAGAGGCCAGAGAATGGGGAATGGAGAAATATAGAGATTGAAGTGGAATAAGATGGGGACCTAGATAGAGGAGAAAGAGAGGGGACACACATAATGGAGGGAAAACACTGACAAGATACACAGGTTAAGGGAGGGGAGAATAGGAAAGAGCTGTGAAAGTTAGGTAATGGGGAATTGTGTGTGTCTGTGTGTGTGTGTGTGTGTGTGTGTGTGTGTGTGCGCGTGTGTGTGCGTGTGTGTGTGTGTGTGTGTGTGTGTGTGTGTGAAGAGATGGAAGGTGCAATCCATCTGGTGTGAAGACTTCATCCATCCTCCTTGTGGAAACAAAGAGAAAAGAAAAAGAAAGAACGGAAGATCTCTCAGCACTGGGTCCGATCAGTCTCATCTTATCAAAACTTATCCAAAGTTTTTTGGACAGTTCCCAGCAACTAATCTGCTCAGGCCTCCACAGGCTTCTCCGTCACACTGTCTCCCCCTGTCTGTCCCTGTGGCTCGTCACAGCAGCGGCCTGCTCACTGGACTATGCCCACTTAATCGGCTGCCGTGAGGAGAGGACCTGCAGCAACACAGGCTTTGCAACAAGAAGTCTCAACACTGATGCACATTTAAGTCCTCTGCTGGTTATGCTGGAAGAAAATGAAGTGACTTCATGCAAAATGAGAGATGCTAATATGACAAAGATTCATAAATGCTAAGAAATGAAACAGGTAAATAGAAATTCTGGTAACATGTTGGAGGTTTTTTTCAAGAGATATTTGGCAAAGCTTAAAACTGTTGCCATCTTATGCATGGTATTATGTAATAATATTAAGTTAATCTTCAGTTCTTCCTATTTCAATTAAATCAGTTTCTTTTCATTTAACTGTATAGTAAAATTTAATTGATCAGAGAAATGAAATTGCAGCAGAGTAAAAAAAATATTGATTAGATAGAAAATATAAATAGATAAAAAAAATACCAAAGCAAATAAGGTATGAAATAAGTGCAATAATATTTGCATAATCCTGCCAGCAGTTCAGCAATAAAACAACTGGATGGAGAAGGCTTTGTATCAGTCTGTTGGTTTTACTTTTGAAGTTACAGCACTGCTTGTGTAAAGGCAGCACTTCTAAACATTTGCTCAAAAGTTGTGAGGAGTTTTCTCTCCAGTGACCTTCTTAGCTTCCCTCACTATCTTCTGCAGGCTCCTTCAGTCTGTCATATTGCAGATGGAGTACCATACTGAGATGGATCTGGTAACACACTGTCCACCTCAGCTCTGAACGATGCTGTGAGAATAGTCGAAGGGACTGATGGTTGCTTCAGTTTCCTCAAAAAGTGCAGCTTCTGCCAGGCCTGTGGTGGTCCTCAACCCAACAAATGAGTAGATCAGAAATCTGATCTCTGTGGAATCAAATATTGTCCAACTTTCCACAGCATGATTACTGACTGAATGAAATGTAATTCAATTGGATTGAATTGAATTTTAGTTGGGCTTTGTTAGCTTTTTCACCCATTTTTAACAGATGCATTCTTTAGCTAAAGCAGGAGAGGTTACAAAGGATTAGAAAAATCTCATTGTATAAAGGTATCAGTTGGAGTCAAGAACAAAAAGTGCCACATAATTATTAGATTTGATGACACACTGAGGACATTCATCTAAAATTGGAGAAAATGTGGGAGAATGTTACATTAGTAAAGAAAGTTCATTTAGTAAAAATAATTATAAAGACAATACACTAAACAGTGATGGAGCTGCTTGGTCAACACCTCAAGCTCCATGTTGTGCTCCTCAACCATTCCAGTAAACAGTTCTGCTTGGTACCAGGGTTATCCACTCATAGCTATTAGGATATATGATTTCCATAAACGTGTGTTAATGGTCTGCAAAAATGTTTAGATAGGTGGTACATGTTACGATAATATCCACATGACATGACCCAAGGTTATCCAGCACAACATGGCCCAAAGTATCACACTGCCATTTTGACTTCTTCCTACAGTGCACCCTGGTGCCAAGTCTTCCCCTGGTAAGTGACATACATATACACACGCATGTGGCCATGATATAAAGTTTAACATGCTACATCAGACACCTTATCTCATTGTCTTGTTGTCTTCTTCAGATGTTCAGGTGCAAACCTTCAGCTGCCTGATATGCAACAAACTGTGTAGCAGCATTAACTTCTTCAGCAATCTGATATACAACACCTCATCTGTGGGATCAGGCAACATGGACCAGCCTTTTATTCCTACCTGCAACAATGAGCTATGATGGTCTCTCTGGTTCATCATTGTTTCTTCCTTAGAACGTTACAATTTTGTTAAGGATCTGATCTCTTCATCTAGCCATCACAATTTGGCAAACTTTATCACAACAGTATAAGTTCTGTAAAAGTATTCACAGAGCTTTACTAATTCCACATTTTGCTTTCAAAACGAATTAAATTAATTTTCTTCTCACTAATTCTTCACAAGATACCTCACTGTTACCAAATGATAAAAAAAGTTCTAAAAGTTGAATTAATAAAATAAAAACACACGAAAGCAACATCTGACTTCCACCATTCATACTTCAGATGTTTCTACAAATTGACTGAAATCCAATCATGGTAAATTCAGTTGACTCAGGAATGGAGCAAACTTGTGAGTTGGCAATGTATATAAAAGCAGCAATCAAGCAATGAAGTCAAGGAAAATGTCTGTAGACCTCTGAGATTGGACTGTCTCAAAGTACAATTCTAAGGAAGGATACAAAAAGGCAGGATTAAACATTACAAAAAACCACTGTGGTCACCATTATTTGGAATTGGAAGAAACTTCCAACCACCAATACCCTCCCCAGATCTGACTCCCTGACCAAAAACGAGTAATCGGGGAAGAAGGATGTTGTTCATATAGATGACCCAAAACCACTGGTCATGTAGACAGAGTTTCGATGTTCCCTTGTGGAGATAGGAGAACCAACCAGAAGATCATCCTTTGTTTATGCACTCCACTATTCAATGATTTATTGTAGAGTGGGCAGATAGCCATAGCAGTCGTCTTGAATTTTGTAAAAACTCGCCTAAGAGATTGTAGCTCCAGTAGAAACAAAATTCTCTGGTTTGGCGAAACAAAAAAAGATTTTTTTGACTGGACTTCAATTGTCATATCTGGATAAAAACAGTCATTGCTCAACATCTTATTTGCGGTATTTCATCTGTGAAGTATGGTAGTGGGAGCATCATGTTGTGAGGATGTTCTGCTTCTGCAAGAACTGGGTAACCATTTAGAGGGCATTTAGAGAGATTTTTCAAGAAGACCAGACTGAGAGTACTCTGGAGCTCAGATTTCTGCGATAATCCATATTTCAGCGCTGAACTTGAAAGAAAGGATGGTGGAAAACTCCCCAAGCTTGTAGAGACATACCTAAGAAGCCCCAAGGCCATCATTACTGTCAAAGGTACTTCAACAAAGTATTTAGCAAAGGCTGTGAATACTTGTGTACAACGATATTAGTTACATGCAGTGTTGTTTTTGCTATAAAGCTGAAACAGCAATTGCAGGCCAAGTTTTCAGTGGGTAGCTATTTAGAAATCACCTTGTTGATGATAAAATATTAGTTTATGTCTGTCAAACTAGGTGGTCAATGGTATTTTTCATAAATTCAACAAAGACACTGCAACAAATTGTGTCTTTGAGACAGAGTGCTAGTTGATTTCTTAGTTGTATGTGAGGGGTTGGTACAAAACTGGTTAATATAAGTTTTGAAGTCTTTTTATGCCTGAATAATTCACAGGTCTGAGTTTGGACAACCAAACCATCCCTCTGAAGATGGCCGGGTACATGACCGATGATGGGTAAAAACAAGCAACCAAACTCCAAAGAGAAACTTTGAAAGACATACATGAAGCCTGGAGAACTACTGATCAACACTAGGTTAAAAGGCTACATGAAAATCAGCTTTTTGGAAGCAGAAAATCCAGAAATGAGGGTTGACTCAAGACTTTTGCACAGCTGCTTTCAAGTAGAAAAGGGTTTACACTTATAAGCATCAGTTTCTTATTTATAATTTTCCAAGTGTTGCCTGAAGGTCATATGGAGCCATTTATATTTTCCACAACATCACTTATCATAATCTTTGATTAAGTAGCATGCTCATATGCATATAGACCGGCTATTACGAGTTTATTTCAGAGTCAACCAAAGAGTCAGGGCTTGACATGAATGTTGACAATAGATGACAGGATGCGAATACACAGTCTCCGGATTAAAGGTGTGTGTGTGCGTGAAGGCGCGACACGCATTCTGTGTACAGGCCCACAGGTAGGACCAAAGTCTACAGGATGGATGGAGAGACAGGAGGGAAAGAGAGACTCCCCGACCCCCTCCTTCAAACATACACACTGAGAACTGGCTCCCCGCTCCGGCTTCGCTGGAGTGGAGAACCATAAATCTTCATATAGCGGCTGTTTTGATTAATGCAGCCGAGTCGAGCTAGGGGGCTGGACCTATCCCATTACGGCCTAATGGAAGATGGAGCGGCGCTGTCTCCACCACTAGGCCCCTGTCATTTGTTCCACTTTGCAGTCCATTTGGCCGAGAGACTACAAGCCACTCCATCAAAAATATTTTCAGAGTTAATTTCCGCCCGCTTAATTCGCCTTGATTCGGATTGCGTATCGAATGGCAGGATCGATTTTCGCCTGGCGTCTAAATTAAATAAAAGAGAGGGGGGTATACTTTAAGTCTGTGTTTTCTTTCTTTTCTCTTTTCCATTCCATTTTCCACCTCTTTTCCTGCCATCCTTTACCGTGGGCCCCTCATTCTTCTTCTTACGATGCATCTCATTTCCTTCTTTCTCTCAGATTCTGACAAACCCAAATTTGTAGAGAAAGAGGCATGGATCTGACTGTGGTTAGTGATGAAGGAGCACCCACTGAAAGACGAGTTTACAAATTTTCCATTCAAAGGAAATACATTTTATGGTATAAAGAAGACGGACAGAAAGAACTCCTTTATCAAAGCAAAGAAATGTCATCTCTGGAAGAAAATTTGGAAAACACAGTGAAGAAGAATTGGACAGGCCTGCATGGGAAAAGTGGGGTAAATTAGGGGCATCGGGGTATAGAGGGGGTGAAAAATAATAGGGGGGCAAAGTATCAAAAAAGAAATGAAAAGAGGCAAAAAGCACAGTGACAAATTGGTCGAGTGTGTCGCGAATTCCCTTTTAGATTTAAAGCCGCGTGTAGCCTATCGTCATATCTTTCCAGAGTAATTTATTTTCTCATTTCTCTCCCTCTCCCCTCACTACCCTTCTCCCTCTCTGTGTGAATTTATCTGGTAGTCACGTGGACTGAGGAGGTGGGGGGAAAAAGTCAATAAAAGTCTCTGGCGACAACTGTTTCCCCCACCGGCCTCTCGTCTCCTTCTTGCATTATCCCTCTTGTTTTGCTTTCTATTTGCTTATTCAATGAAGCTGCCTCGCTCCTCCCCATTTCCTCCTTCTTCGGCTACGTTTCCTGTGTCGGATCCTCTCTCGTATCATAAGACTACGAGCCCATACCTGCTCCTCTCCGGGGAGGCCTATTGATTTTATTCTCCCACTAACAGCAAGACCTGCACTTTGAAATTGCAAAATCAGGAAGCTGTTGGATCCAACTATTGTATCCATCTCTGAAATGTTTCGATAAGCGTCAAAAAATTCACAGAGGCTTACAGGCTGAAAAATGAAGGGCCATAGATGTATAGCTTGGAAAAATATAACCCTGATCAAATCTAAAGAGGAATTAAAGTAAGATCATTTGTTTTGGTGTCACTCTGTCTGCATTATAAATTTAAATATAACATAAAAAGGGAGATTTGATAAATAAAGGAATAAAGCAATGCGACCATCTGATTGAAGGATAAATCCAACAAATGGTGTTCCACAATAAGCAAAACTATTTAATTTTCACATCCCCAAACTACACATTAAAGTCACAGGTGTTAAAATGAAATAGAAAAATCTCCACAGTATATTGAGTTTTCAATTAATAAATGCTGTTTTGTTCTAACTCCAAGTATGGACACAAATAGGAAGTTACTGGGAGTTTTTTTTAACAAGCTCGATTTTGCAGTGCATTTGGAAGGATACCCTTCTGAACACAAGAAAAGGATTAACATAACTCTGGTGTTTACTTTAATACCTTAGTGTTTAGTAAGTTTTTTGTTCGGCTATTTAAAAAATAGAATAAATGTGGTCTTCTGATGATATATTCTTAAACAAGTATGAAAGAAAACAAAGTCTGAATACATAGTCTAATATTATTGCAATCAACTCACACCATCTACTATGATATGAAAAAGCTTCTGCCCCATTAGTTTCTTCAATTTGTTTTTGTCAAATTTAAATATTTCAGATAGTCAAACAAATTTTTATATCCGATAAAGATAAGTGAATACAAAGCAATCTTATTAAGGAATGATTTAATTTAACGAAAAATGCTATCCAACCCGACCCGTCTCTATTCGAAAAAGTAACTACAGCCCCAAAGGTAAAAACTAGTTGGGCCACCCTTGACAACAACATCTTCCATCAAGCATTTGTAATAAATCCCAATGTGCATTTGTTATGTGGCTGTCAAGGAACTTTGGGACCACTCTTCTTTGCAAAACTGTTTAAATTCAGCCACATTGGAGGGTTTTGAGCATGGTTAACCTGTTCAAGGTCCCACCACAGGATCTCAATTAGATTTAAGTCTGAGTTCACTCCAAAGTTTAACTAGATCATTCCTAAAGTTTATTTTTAGATATTCAGATATGTATTTATACTTGTTTGTCATGTTTTTCATTTGACCTTTATTTAACCAGGATAAAAAGATCATTGAGATTATAAATAATTTCACATCTGTCTTGTTGCATAATCCAAATACACATGAGTTTAGGGTCCCAACCTGATGGGAGGACATCAAGTTTGGCAAAAGTGGAATTCATGTTTCCATCACATATGGAAAGTCATCCAGGTCCTTAAGAAATAAACTACACATCACACTACCACTACCATGTTTATCGGTTAGTATGATGCTTTTTTTAAAATGTTGTCTTAGTTTTATGGCAGAGCATTTTCCAAAAAGTTCCACGTTTGACAGAATATTTTGCCCAAAGTCTTAAACATCATCAAAATGTCTTTTTTGCGGTGAAATTAGAAATGAGTGTTAATGTTCTTTTTGGTCAGCAAAGGTTTTGGTGTTGGAACTCTCCCATGCAGGAAATTGTAACCCAGCTTCTTTCACATTGTTTCATCATGAACACTAAACAGTAACTGAGACAACAAATGCAGACATTGTTTAGATATTGTTCTTGATTCTTTTATGACTTCTTAGGGTGGCTGTAGCTCAGAAATTGTGGGTTCGATTCCAGCTTCCACCTGCTACATGTCGTTGTGTCCTTGGGCACCTACCTTGCCTACTGGTGTTGGCCAGAAGGGCCGATGGCACGATATGGCAGCCTCGCTGCTGTCAGTCTGCCCCAGGGCAGCTGTGGCTATAATCATAGCTTGCTTCCACCAGTGTGTGAATGTTAAAGTGAATGAATAATGGAGTTGTAAAGTGTTTTGAGAGTCTTGAAAAGCGCTATATAAATGCAAGCCATTATTATGATTAATGAGCCTTGATGCCTTCTTCGTGTAATTCTGGTCAGGCTGGCCCCTTCTGGGAATGTTTACCACTGTCCACCACGCTTTGAAGATAACGGCTTACAGTGGTTGGGTGGAGCCCCAGAGTCTTAGAAATTACTTTGTTACCTTCCTATACTGTAAGATGCAAATGACATGATCTCTTTTTTAAATTTATTTTCTTTAGATCGGAGCATGGTATGCTGCTTTTCATGTTGTCATAAAAGTTTTTTTAAAGATGTTTATGTGCATAATTTGAAAAGATAAACACATTTTTTCACTGTGTGATGTTAAATCAGACTAAATTGTTCTTGTTTTAGGTCAGTTGGGATTGTCAAAACTCTCTCTGTTTACTTAATGCCAGAAAATTGAGAGAAACATTTTTTAAAATTTAAAAATTTAGTTTATATTTACATTTCAAAATAGTTTGTTGAAATTTTGGTCAATTTGTCTTGACAAAATTGGTTTAAATGAGTCAGATATTTTGGCTGCCTCGTTCACAAACACCTTTTCAGCTCTGAGAATGAGATCAGAGCTTTGTTATGGAAACACTGACTTTGCTGTTCTTAAACAATTTTGCAACTAATTTTTCCATGTAATTAGGGGCATTGTCCATTTGGCAGAGCCATTTTTGCCCATACTTTAACTTTATGGTTGATGTCTTAAATTGTAGTCTTAATAGATCCATGTAATTTATTGTCCTCATGATAATATTTGTTTAATACCTCCTGCAGCATAACATTCACACAACATGATACTCCCACCTCTGTTGGGATGGTATTCTCAGGCTTGCAAGGTTTCCTGTTTTTTTCAATGTAACAATGGTAATCATGGCCAAACACTCTAATTTTAGTTTTATTAGATCAGGGGTCATGTCTTCAAATGATGAAGGCATCTGTCCCTGAGCCCACTTAAAAAACTTTAACATAACACAAGGAAGGATTATGCCTGTTAAATGTTGTGAATAAACCTTTAAAGGCATCATCATCATCATCATCATCATCTATAAGGCTTTCACAAATTGTTTAAAGACACAGTAATCTTAGTGTGTTTAAAGATCTGAATTTGAAAAAAGTAAAACATTTATTTAAAAGAATAATTTTTTCATTTTTTCTGATTTAGCAAAGAGAAAAACTTTAATTTTAACTGACCTTAGACAGGACTGATTTAGTTAGATTTAATCTGAGACAGTAAGAATAAATAATGATTATGTGGCTTTTTATGGTGTGTTTGTAAATATCTGATTTTAACTGTACATTTCAGATTATTATATTGTTGGCAGTGTTTTTAAATATTGTAAAGTAGACTACATTTACTGTACATTCAGTGCATCCAATACCAGTGTCTCTTTTCAAAGACAAACAAACTCCAAATCCTTGAGCAGAAGTTCATTATACTGGCAATTATAACTATTTAAATGTAGACCCACACTAAATGTGATAAACTTTGAACAAATTGTATAATTGCTTCTGAAACACAGCAGAGTTGTACTTGAAGGGATAGTTATTTTAGTTGCCCTACAAAGGTTAAACTGCCCAGCCACACTTACTACTAAATACCGATATACAGTGTTCAATAAAATTTGCAAACTAACATGTGTTTCACCAACTTCTGCATCTAAGAGCTGAAAGGGGTGATAAAGTAAGAGGTCGTTGCACTCTGGAAGCCCTCAGGGGGGCAGCTCACACTACCACAGCAAACAGGACTGATGACCGATGCGCCCAATATGACTTGTTCACTCAGCCCCTCAAACACCAGTGCCTCCATTTCAGTCACCACATCTGTTATTGTCTGATTCTTAAGAAAAAAGTGGCTGAGCGGAGGATAATGAAATCAAAGACCAATACACACACAGTCAACAAGCCCTTGGTAAGAAGCACATTGTGTCAATATTAATCTCCTAGACAGAAAGTCGAAATGTAGCGTCTGTCACACATCATCTTCTCGCTCTCCTGTCTTTCTCTGGAGAAGAAAAAAAGATGAAGAGGAGCTGATATGGGGAGAGTGAAAACAGGCAAGTCCACATGAAAATTCAGAACTTTAGAAATTTTAAAAAGTTAATCTTAACAGTTGTCAGTAATGGTCAGTACAAAAAATATGTAGAAAGTTACAAAAAATTAACAATAAGGAATCAGGATTATTCTTTAGTGAAGGTCTGAAAATCTTTAAATAAACTCTGCTGACCATACTTGTCATCAATGACTGAGCACTCAACAAAAGAAAGTAATTATAATTATTGACTGAAAACTGGATCAGAAGTACACAATATTTATTTTCCGTGTTTTAGTTAAAAAAGAAGGAAGAACGAGACATGCTTTTTACTGAGATCAAGAGAGAACCATTAATTCATTATTCAAATATTGAATCTCAAAAATGAGTCGTATCTTTGGTTCTGAAATTGTCAGGTTAGAGCCAAATTGGGAAGATCTTTTCAAATGTGAAGTATTTGAATTAAGATAGTGTTTTCCCTTTCATCTGTTTTTGGCTAAGAGATAAATGGTACTCTCTAATAGGGATGCACAGATCAGGCTTTTGATGGCCAATACCAGTTATTTTCCTTAGGCCTTAACTGTTGTTTTTTGTTTTTGGTGATTACCATTTAGTTTCTAAAACCCATAACCTAGGCAAAATTATTTATGTAAATTTTACTATTTCTAAACAAATAAATCAATCCAGCATTGACCTTCAATGAAAACAATGTGCTGAAGGTTCTTTGAGAGAGGGAATACATTTGAAATGAGCAAAAAAGTGAGGAATTAAACTATGATCTTACCCAGTGTCAGATTTCTATTAGACTGAAAACAAAATGAAAGAGCATGCTGTGGGTTGATGTGTTTGTAGAGTGAATTAAATGGGAGGTTTCGGTTGAGATCCTTTGAATGAACTGGGAAAAGGAACTAACATTTTGTCGTTCTTGATCTTCCAATCACTGAGCAAATACGGAATCATTTATCAGTTTTGATCACTGGCCAATTGACTGGCGCATCCCCAGATAGCCAAGGATGTTATTTAATGTTGAGTTTTGGGTCAAATGGTTGATTTACAGTTATGGTTGAAACAATGGTGGTGGATCAACAGTGAAAGAATTAAAAGTTGAAAATAATGTTGTTGAGTCAACATTGTACTGTGGTTTAATTTAATGGTTAAATGTTGAGTATTGCCATACAGACCACATGAGGGAGGAGGGGGGCGAGCACCGCTCAAGATCAGACCATTTGATTGGAGGGGGTTTCACATATTTAAAACGCAAAGAGCTGTGAAAGATTCACTGTGATATTTTTCTCCATTTGTACGTATTTCGTGTGTAAAACAGGTTATATGTGTTTCCTGTAAGAAAAAAAAAATCTAAGAGAAAAACAAACACTCAGTCACCTATATGGACATGGAGTGGTACGTTCCAAACGTCATTTAACCAGCGCCCTCTTGACTGCTTCAACTTTTCCTAACAATCCCGGTTTTCTGGTTGTGGTAAGTTTAAGCTGAATTGTGCATGTGCACCGGATTGATAAACGGTAGCTGTAAGATGGTAGGCCTATCTGTATAACGTAGCTGTAGGACCACATCTACATCCTTATAAGTAGCTAGCCTAATCTGAGCTAGCTTAAACTTTCTACAACACTGTCATTTTTGTGTGAACATTTTGATAGAATTTGAATGGGAACTCATTTAGATTATGTGAATTAAACGCCACTGTTTTGGTCCAATTAATTTTACATGGTCAATTTACGTGTCGGTGTGATTCATTACCATTAATGAAAACAACATTGGCAACCACGATAACAGATAGCAGAACAAGGATTAATTTGTGCTTGGAGCACTTGGCGCCAAGATACAGCGAAAGTTTTCCAGAAATATCTGTGGGGTAAACCGCAGACAGAGGAATTAAAATAGAACAAACATTTGATGAAATGGTAAACGAAGATGGTTAAGCTACAGGTTTTGCTTTATGTAGCCTACATGTTACAAGTGTTAAGATATACACTGGTAGATTTTGGTTTCTTTCAAGGTCCCCGTCAAACGGCGGCAGAGCAGCAGCAGGCTCCACCACCACCCTTTGGCTCCTTGCCACCACCCTCCCAGGTCCAGGCTATGGCACATCTCACCTCACTGTTCAGTTGTGAGAGTTGTGTCATGTCGAAGAAGATTGTGGAGCTTGAAAAAGGAATATCTGATCTGTACAAGATCCAAAAAAGTTGAAATAGACTTGGATACTGTAATCCTCGGTCGAACCTTAGCTTCTGCTACTGCTACTAGTTTATAAATCATTAAATGGCTTAGCACCAAAATATGTTAAAGACCTGTTGTCACAGTACCAACTACCAAGACCACTCAGGTCCTCCAACTCTAGCCTACTAAACATCCCTAGACTCAGAACTAAACATGGAGAAGCAGCTTTCAATTTATATGCTCCACTTATCTGGAACAGACTTCCTGACGAGTGTAGAGCTGCTGAAACTCTGAACTGCTTTAAATTGAGACTAAAAACCCATCTGTTTAGAATTGCTTTCGAGTACATGCTTGATTTCATATGTATGAAATGTGTTCATGCTCTCTTGCTTTATTGATCTTTCTCTTGCTTTATTGTGTATCATGTGTAATGTGTGTTTCTTTTACTTTTAATTTCCAATGTTATATTCCATGTCTGTTTGTTTTGTTTTTTGTTTTTTAAATCACCAAATCATGTAAAGCACCTTGAATTACCCTGCTGTTGAAAGTGTCCTATACAAATAAAATTGCCTTGCCTTGCCTTGCCTTGCCTTGCCTTGCCTTGCCTTGCCTTGCCTTGCCTTTCTGTTGAGCAGCTCGCTTACACAATACCACACGTGCTTCACCCAGCAAGGGTGCTACAACAAGTCTACTGGTCTCCCCTTAGCTAGATACAGAATTGTGGACTTCTAAAAGAGCAAAAAATCACAAGACTAGAAATAGCCACCCGCCAACAAATGGACTTTCATTGCTAAACCTTTTTTGACTATTTTAATCTCCAGGATTTCCCTCCTCCGCCTACTGACCATCAGAGCCCTTCTCCGGTCAGCAGTCAGATTACTTCAACCACAGCCCTCCCTTTAAAGTCCAGAGTAAAGACCATCCAGGCAGAGGTGAGCTACACACCAGCTCCGCTCTGACCCTGGGCGACGGCATCTTCTGTGGCCTTCTTCACCTTAACAACAGTGCTCTCCTCCTGCTTCACCACCAGCAGTCAATCCTGACCACACTGGTCATTGGTTCATGTAATCCCAGACACACTCAATGATGTTGAGATCAGGGCTCATACCATGTCTTCTAGGACTTGTTCTTTACGCTGAAGATGGTTCTTAATTACTTTGTATGTTTGGGGTCGTCCTGCTGCAGAATAAATTTGGGGCCAATCATACGCCTCCCTGATGGTATCGCATGATGGATAAGTATCTACCTGTGTTTCTTAGCATTGAGAACACCATTAATCCTGATCAAATCTCCAACTCCATTTACAGAAACCCAGCCCCAGAAGTTCAGGGAACCTCCACCATGCTTCATTGTTGCATGCAGACACTCATTATTGTACTGTTCTCCAATCCTTCGACGAACAAACTGCCTTCTGCTACAGCCAAATATTTCAAATTTTGACTCATCAGTACAGAGCACCTGCTGCCATTGTTCTGCACCCCAGTTCCTATGTCTTCGTGCATACTTGAGTCATTTGGCCTTGTTTCCATGTTGGAGGTATGGCTTATTGGCTGCAACTCTTTCATGAAAACCACTTCTGGCCAGAATTCTCCGGTCAGTAAATGGGTGTTCCTGGGTCCCACTGGTTTCTGCCAGTTATGAGCTGATGGGACTGCTGGACATCTTCCGATTTAAAAAGGGTAATAAGCTTAATGTGTCTTTCATCTGCTGCACTAAGTTTACTTGACCAACCACTGCGTCTACGATCCTCAACATTGCCCGTTTCTTTGTGCTTCTTCAAAAAAGCTTGAACATCACATCTAGAAATCCCTGTCTGCTTTGAAATCTTTGTCTGGGAGAGACCTTGCTGATGCAGTAACTACCTTGTCTTTCTGTGCTTAACATGCCATGACATGAAACTATCTTCCACAACCTCACCTTGGTAGCAGAGTTTGGCTGTTCCTCACCTAGTTTTCCTTCACAGCTGTGTCTATTTCAGTTAATGACTGTTTCAACCTATGTGTGACACTGATGATCATTAGAACCTGTTTGGTATTTATACCAATACCAATTATAATTGGTTGACGATACACCTGACTATACAAATTTCCTGACTTTGTGCAAGTGTGCCTATACTAATGTCGATTTGAAGGCAAAAGGTAGTAACACCAAATTTTGATATAGATTTTCCTTTTTGTTTGCTCACTTTGCATTTTGTAAATTCATAAAAATAATCATTTATATTTCTGAAAGCATTCTTTGTTTGCAGCATTTTTTCACACCTGCCTAAAACTTTTGCACAGTACTGTATAATAGGGATGTGTATTATCAAGAATCTGGTATATGATGTACTGCAATACTATGATTATACTATATTATACTTTAAGACTTTATTACTAGATCTAGGTGATCTAGGTGATCCACTGGAACAAAGAAGGTGAAAAGAACCAACCTATTAGTGGTCAAATCTTTAATTTTACTACAAAAATTACTGTCATTATTAATGGTCCATTAAAATTCTATAAAATAAAATGGATACATTTCTTTTCAATATCGATACAATATCGTGAGATAAAATATTACAATATATCGGCGTATCGATATTTTCATCCCTAGAGTATAAATTCAATCAAACTTAATTCAAAAAACAGTTTTCCTACAAAGAAACTCAAAGTGCTTTACAGCTTAAAAATGACCCCATCCCCCACAGATTTAAAAGCCTGATCACATTTATACCCCCCCTCCTCCCAACCCAATCCCCGTGCGCGCACACACTCAAGAACATTAATAAAAATATCCGTCTGAGTACAGATGAGCCAGGTAAGGAAACTCCATCAAAGGAGCCATCTGCACCAGCAGCAGCACCTCAGAAGCAGCCGCCAAGACACTGACACAGGGAGGCCAGAAGAGGCAAGGCCGAGACCCCAACCTCCACCCAAGCGCTACCTGGAGAGCAAACAGGCAGCCACAGCCGACCACCACTCTCGAGGCAGAGGAATCACTGGAAGGAAGATAAAATAACAAGTTAAATATAAAAATAAACAGTGGAGAAATCTAAGACTAAGTAGTAAAACACTGATGAAATATAAGCAAGTAAAACATGCATCCATCCATCCATCCATTTTCTTCCGCTTATCCGGGGTCGGGTCGCGGGGGCAGCAGCCTAAGCAAAGAGACCCAGACTTCCCTCTCCCCAGCCACTTGTTCCAGCTCCCCGGGAGGAATCCCCAAGGCGCTCCCAGGCCAGCCGAGAAACATAGTCCCTCCAGCTTGTCCTGGGCCTTCCCCTGGGCCTCCTCCCGGTGAGACGTGCCTGAAACACCTCACCAGGGAGGCGTCCCGGAGGCATCCTGACCAGATGCCCGAGCCACCTCAACTGACTCCTCTCGATGTGGAGAAGCAGCGGCTCTACTCTGAGCCCCCTCTGGATGACTGAGCTTCTCACCCTATCTCTAAGGGAGAGCCCAGACACTCTGCGGAGGAAACTCATTTCAGCCGCTTGTATCCGTGATCTCGTTCTTTCGGTCACCACCCTGAGTTCATTACCATAGATGAGGGTAGGAACGTAGATCAACCGGTAAATCGAGAGCTTCGCCAAAAGGCGAAGCTCTCTCTTCACCACGACAGACCGGTAGAGCGCCCAAATAACTGCAGATGACCCACCAATCCGTCTATCGATCTCCCGCTCCATTTTTCCCTCATTCGTGAACAAGACCCCCAGATACTTAAACTCCTCCACTTGGGGAAGGACCCCATCCCCGACCCGGAGGAGGCACCCCACCCTTTTCCGGCTCAAGACCATGGCCTCGGATATGGAGGTGCTGATTCTCATCCCAGCCGCTTCACACTCGGCTGCGAACAGCTCCAGCGAAAGCTGTAGATCACGCTCCGATGAAGCCAACAGGACCACATCATCTGCAAAAAGCAGAGACCCGATCCTGAGGCCACCAAAACGGATCCCCTCAACGCCTTGGCTGCGCCTAGAGATCCTGTCCATAAAAGTTAGGAACAGGATCGGTGACAAAGGGCAACCGGTCGTACAGGGACCTAACAGCCCGTATCAAGGGGCCCGGTACCCCATACTCCCGGAGCACCCCCCACAGGGCCCCCCGAGGGACACGGTCGAACGCCTTCTCCAAGTCCACAAAACACATGTAGACCGGTTGGGCGAACTCCCACGCACCCTCCAGGACCCTGCTGAGGGTGTAGAGCTGGCCCAGTGTTCCACGGCCAGGACGAAAACCGCATTGTTCCTCCTGGATCCGAGGTTCGACTATCCGTCGGACCCTCCTCTCCAGAACCCCTGAATAGACCTTACCAGGGAGGCTCAGAAGTGTGATCCCCCTGTAGTTGGAACACACCCTGTGGTCCCCCTTTTTAAACAGGGGGACCACCACCCCGGTCTGCCAATCCAAGGGAACTGCCCCCGATGTCCACGCAATATTGCAGAGCCGCGTTAACCAACACAGCCCCACAACATCCAGAGCCTTGAGGAACTCCGGTCGAATCTCATCCACCCCCGGAGCCTTGCCACCGAGGAGCTTTTTAACGACCTCGGTGACCTCAGCACCAGAGATTGGAGAGCCGACCCCAAGTCCCCAAACCCTGCTTCCAGATTGGAAGGCGTGCTGGTGGGATTGAGGAGGTCTTCGAAGTATTCCATCCACCGACCCAAAACGTCCCGCGTCGAGGTCAGCAGCACACCATCCCCACTGTAAACAGTGTTGGTGGCAGACCGCTTTCCCCCCCTGAGACGCCGGATGGTGGACCAGAATCGCTTCGAAGCCGTACGGAAGTCGTTTTCCATGGTCTCTCCAAACTCCTCCCACGCCCGAGTTTTTGCCTCAGCAACCATCCGAGCCGCATCCCGCTTGGCCTGTCGGTACCTATCAGCTGCTTCAGGGGTCCCACAAGCCAAAAAGACCCGGTAGGACTCCTTCTTCAGCCTGACAGCATCCCTTACCGCCGGTGTCCACCAGCGGGTTCGGGGGTTGCCGCCGCGACAGGCACCGACCACCTTGCGGCCACAGCTTCGGTCAGCCGCCTTGGCAATGGAGGCGCGGAACATGGTCCACTCGGACTCGATGTCCCCCGCCTCCCCCGGGACGTGTTCAAAGTTCTGCCGGAGGTGTGAGTTAAAGCTCCTTCTGACAGGAGACTCTGCCAGACGTTCCCAGCAGACCCTCACAACACGTTTGGGCCTTCCAGGTCTGTCCGGCATCCTCCCCCACCATCGGAGCCGACTCACCACCAGGTAGTGGTCAGTGGACAGCTCTGCCCCTCTCTTCACCCGAGTGTCCAAAACATGCGGCCGCGGATCAGATGAGACGACAACCAAGTCGATCATTGAGCTGCGGCCTAAGGTGTCCTGGTGCCAAGTGCACATATGGACACCTTTATGCTTGAACATGGTGTTTGTTATGGACAATCCATGACGAGCACAGAAGTCCAATAACAAGACACCACTCGGGTTTAGATCGGGGGGGGCCATTCCGCCCAACCACACCCCTCCAGGTCTCATTGTCATTGCCCACGTGAGCGTTGAAGTCCCCCAATAGAACAAGGGAGTCCCCAGGAGGAGCACTCTCCAGCACCCCCTCCAAGAAGGGTGGGTAATCTAATCTGCTGTTTGGCGCGTAAGCACAAACAACAGTCAGGACCCGTCCCCCCACCCGAAGGCGGAGGGAGGCTACCCTCTCGTTCACCGGGGTAAACCCCAACGTACAGGCGCCGAGATGGGGGGCAACAAGTATGCCCACCCCAGCTCGGCGCCTCTCAGCGGGGGCAACCCCAGAGTGGAAGAGAGTCCAACCCCTCTCGAGGAGACGGGTTCCAGAGCCAGAGCCGTGCGCCGAGGTGAGTCCGACGATGTCCAGTCGGAACCTCTCAACCTCGCACACCAGCTCCCGGCTACTTCCCCACCAGAGAGGTGACGTTCCACGTCCCGAGAGCCAGCTTCTGCAGCCGAGGATCGGTAAAACATGCAGAGCAATTAAACAGACTATAATAAATGATAATCAGTTAAATGCCAAGCTAAAAAGGTGAGTGTTGAGTCTGCTTTTAAACACTAATATCTCAATCTCAATATAATTGTTTTTGCACCAGCTCCCCTGTGACCTTGCAAGGATAGGCGGGACAGATGGATGGATCTCTACCACATAGTTCTGGGCTATACACCCCCTTTTGTGCTCCACAACATGCACAAAACTTTATGGGAAACGGTCCTCCAAGTCAATGACCACATCTTACTAATGAAATGTAAAATATATTAAAATTTTTTATGCCATCTAATGTTATAAGTGGACAGCTTTTTTGTTTGTTTGTTTTTTGCGTGTGTGAAGTATAACACACCTCCCTGGGCTGCCACCTAGGGGTGGAGTAGGGGTAGGAGCTAGGGGCTCGATGTCCCGATCCTGAGGCCACCAAAACGCATCCCCTCAACACCTTGGCTGCGCCTAGAAATCCTGTCCATAAAAGTTATGAACAGGATCGGTGACAAAGGGCAACCTTGGCGGAGTCCAACTCTCACCGGAAACTAGCCCGACTTACTGCTGGCAATGCAAACCAAACTCTGGCACAGGTTGTACAGGGACCTAACAGCCCGTATCAAGGGGCTCGGTATCCCATACTCCCGGAGAACCCCCCACAGGGCCCCCCGAGGGACACGGTCAAACCCCTTCTCCAAGTCCACAAAACACATGTAGACCGGTTAGGCGAACTCCCACGCACCCTCCAGGACCCTGCTGAGGGTGTAGAGCTGGCCCAGTGTTCCACGGCCAGGACGAAAACCGCATTGTTCCTCCTGGATCCGAGGTTCGACTATTCGTTAACGACTATCTTGTTAACTTCATTGGTGCATTACTAAAACATGTTTTGATTTCGATGGTCATTACATTTCCTAAAATATGGATGGACTGGGGCCCTGTCCAGGGTGTGCCCTGCCTCTCGCCCTTTGACTGCTGGAGATAGGCACCAGCATTAATTCAACCCTGCATTAGGATGGACGGGTACAGAAAATGGATGGATGGATGGATGGATGTTTATTTGGAACAGTAAATTTAAAATACCTAATATTTTTTTGTTAAAGGAAAAAAAAAACATCACTTCAACACAATGTCCCTTAAAGTGCATATTCAAGGTCAAAAAAAGAGAGGGGACACATAGGAGTGAACCATTCAGGCCGCAGGGCTGCAAAACTAATACTGCTGCTGAAACAAGATGCTTAAGGCCAGAGATCACAACACAAGATCCCTTGGTGATGAGATATAAAATGTCCCTCCCTATATATCATCAGTTGTCCACTGTTTTGAGATTTTCTTCCTCATGCACATCCACCATGCGTTGTACATATCCTTCAATCATCCAAGACTCGCTGCCTCCTTCAGCCAGTTATTTCTTCTTCCCACTCCTTTTACCGAGAACACTTTCCCTTCGTCCATCCTCTTTCCATCTGCTTCCTATATTCCTCCCACCTTTCCTTTACCCCTCTCTCACTCTCTCTGTCTTTTGGACATTTCTCTTAGTCTTTTCTGTATGCCTCTCCATCCTCAGTTTCCCCTCTTTCCCCTGTGATGAATGAGTCTGTCTACTGGTTGCAGTTCATATTTACTGAGCAGGGGAGCACACACTGTCAGTCTCTCTTGCCCTCCACATCTCTATCCCTCCACTCAAGAGACAGAGAGAGCAAGAGGTTACTGTGGGATAAGAGGAGGAGGGAGGCCGCAGTCACCAAGATTTTCAGCTGGCTGAGAGTGGGAAAAAGTCCAGACCAGTTCATTTTGTCTGAGGGAGAGAGGGAAATCTTCCGTACCCCTTCACCAGCCTGACAGTGCAATGAGACTAATCGTGGAATAAACAGCTCTTTTATCTCCTTTTATGTGCAACTTTGGCTGCCCACTCTAAGCACTCAGTGCAGCACAATTTAGCAGCATTTTCTCTCTTCATCCTTTTGTGCGAGTTGTGCTTTTCGGCGCATTTGGACTTGAGAGGGAGAGAAGTAAGCTGCAGCTTTACTAAAGGGCCCTCCCCAAAAAATTCCCTGTTTTATCTACGCCCACAAACACCAGTGTGCTGTGGCAAGTCAAACTGCGTGTATTGACCCGTGTGCTGACCCTCCCCCCCCCTCCGACGAGTGAGAGGAGTGGATGTGGGACTTGCGGGAGCCCAAAGGGACAGGGCATGAGCCCGGCAGAGCCACCCTCTCTTCCCACACACTGACCTCGGAGGCCAGCTAACACCAAAATCACTGTAGTGTGACGACACCAGTGACACCCGGGGCCAAGCGTGCACAATGGGTTCCTCTGGCAAATTGGCAAAATATAGACAGTAAATACAAGGAAAATTGGATGGCTTGAATTACATTACGAGAAGAAAATCCACTCAACTGGACTTTTATAACATTCGATAATTTAATTCTCAACCTGCAACTTAAAATGCCACCAAGTGTCTGTCAAATGCAGCAAATTGAAAATTGTTTTTTCTTCTGCTGCTTTGAGATGAGGAAAGATAAGTAAATGTAATGTTGATTTGTTGGGGATTTGTGGTAGAGCCTTAGCCAGCATTCACATAATGCAAGCAAGCATGTGTTTTACTCTAAGAAGACAAATGAAAGCGAATGGCAGGGGTGTAGGAGCAGGATAGGAAAAAGTGGAACACCACAAAGGAGGGAAGGAAAACATCACACCGTAATCATCTGATTATTAGGGAAAATTGGACTCAGCATAGGTGAAAATTGGATATGGGGGAAGATTTTCTTAGGAGCACAGAAAATGTGAAAACAATGACCGATATCAAAACGGATGGGAATAAATGTAGTGCCCTGTGGATAAATGAACGCTGTGAAACATCCTAAAAGCTGACAAATGAGAGGGTCAGAGGTCCCAAACTGGATGCACTATTACAGACAGAGGAGCACTATTTATGAGGGGACATGAAAATATTTTCCACATGCAGTGCTCTCTGCAGGCTTACTCTCTTTCATAGCTCTAACTTTGGAGTGAGAAATGTTTCCTGAGGTGTACTATTCCCTGAAGCATCACTTCCACAGCTATCCATTTCCCCCTGGTGCCACAAGAGAGGAACTACTGCCATTTGAATCAGGCCATTTTTATCACACGGATTTATTACACACAACGTAATTCATCTTAAGTGTTTATTTCTGTTTGCAGCTAACGAAAATTCAGCATTTCAGAATGTGTATAACATAAGATGAAATGAACAAAAATATTTTTAATGCAGAAATGAATCCAACTGAAAAGTAGGTTCATGTTCTACACAGTTTGCACTCAATGCCCAATTCCTCATGAATTACTGCATCAATCTGGAATGGAATACATGATCAGCCTGTGTCTCGTGAGGTGTTAAGGAAACCAAAGCTGCGTTAATAACTGCCTTCAGTTTATCTGCATTGTTGGGTCTGGTGACTCTCATCTTCCTCTTGACAATACTACATATGTTCTCTAAAGGGTTTAGGTCAGTTGATCTTGCTGGTCAATCAAGCACAGTTATACCGTGGTCATCAAAGCAGGTTCTCATACTTTTGGTAGTGTAGGAAGGCCAAGTGCTACTGGAAAAGGTGTGAAGTGCTCTAAAATGTCCTGATAGATGGCTGCACTGACTTTGGACTTGATAAAACCCAGTGGACCAACACCAGCAGAACCTGAAATTATGTGACTCCCCACTTTTCCTACTGAATTAGAGACATTGATTTGAAAAAAGCATACATTTATTTTCATTTGAAAAGAGGACTTTGGACCACTGAACAACAGCTCAATCATTTTTTCCTCTTTAGCCCAAAAATGTTCTCTGCAACATACTTATTTTTCTGAGAAGTTGACTTGGGTTTTCTTTAGCTGTAATGTAAAACAATCATGATTAACAGAAATTAATACTTGAAATACCTCACTCCATGTGTATTGAAACTAAACTTACCAGAAAAAGTAAATAAATGTGTGCCTGGTTGATTCTTGCCTTGTTTTAATATTTCTTTGCAATAAAATCTTTGCAGTGTATGGAGTAGGGCAGCATCTTCTTTACCGAAAAAACAAAGCTTGTGATCATTGGAAGCAGTAGCGTAGCAAGCAAAACTGGGGGATGCAAGTTGGATTGTAACTTTCAAAACGCATGGGGGGATTTACGAGCTACCTTGACAGGGTCTATCTCTTAAAATCTAATGTAAAACGTTTTTCTCACATCACTCAAGTAATATATAGGCGTATGAACTAAAATGCACAATGTTAGCTAATTGAATATTCTTAGGGTACCAAGTACAAGTGTCATGTTCTCGGATGTTTTTTCTCAAATCGTTTTGTATTTCTCCCACTAGGTGCAGCATTTTGATTTGCTGGCTGTGATTGGTTCTTTTTCATCCAAAATGGTCTTTTTTGTAATAACTCAGTATATTTAAAAATGAAGCTCATAAGAAAGAAAAAGCTTTATTTTCTATTTTCCCTTTTTTATTTAAATGTCTTGCAGCAACGCCGAACTGAAGTGTGCAAAAAGTACCAAAAAAAGCTGGTGCTGATTCTTGAGTGCTGTATTTTTAAGGAATCCACTGAATGGATGAAAAATATGTTTGTGATTGGCCGGTAGTGTGGTTTATTTATATGGAGCCCATCGGGTGCCAACTCTGAAAATATGATGTTGTAAAATGTTGTTCCCTTGAATTATGAATCCATGTGTAAGGATTTCTTAATCCGTTCCCTCAGTTTGCAGAAATCATAGGTACGGTTTCTGCATGCTGGTCTCCAAGACCACAAATTGTGGTTAAGCAGAAATAACCGGCCAGCGTTTGCACTCTCTTAACCATCAAAAATGTATGTTTATGACATATTTATTGCTTTCACAAACGTATATACATAATAAATATTTTATAATTCTACAATAGATGTTTGGAGATAGATTCAAACCTCATAATACCAATCTGGGATATGCTGTTGTCTCATTTTGAGGAATAAATGTCTCCCAGATCCTTTGTTAAAGAATCATCTATGCTATAACCAGAAAAAAAAATTCATGATTTTACTATACATTTTTTGAGACAGGCCCAGGTAAATTGTGTCGTAATCATTATCCAAAATATGCTCATTTCTATCTGTCCATTTTTAGCTATCATCAAAATGCTCTCTTTCATGTCCAGGTTTACAGGGAGAATAAAATATGTTTTGTGGCAATAACAGTAACATAATTTTTATGAACAGTGATTTTGTTATTGAACAATCTTTTCAAATGTAAAATAACTCAAATACATCTGTTCTACAAGATATAATAAATATATATATATATATATATATATATATATATATATATATATATATATATATATATATATATATATATATATATATATATATATATATAAAGTGTTATCTATCAAATAAATCTGAACTTCTTCACTGCTAATTAATAATGCAAAGACGTGTTAGACTTAACCTATTACAGTGCCACTCTGTTCTCTTTAGATCTGTCGGTTCAGCCTGATCCTTCTGCAGGCAGTGAGAGTATTACCACCGACTGCAGCTTACACATTGAGTATGTAAATGTTCCTCACAACAGTAAATCAGTCAAAAACATCATGATTGTATGCAATTTTATGTTAGTAAAATTATGAAGTACTTACTATGGATATAGTATATGTAGCTATGTGAAAGTAATAGGTATGTCATAAATGTACTTTTTTATGGTTATGCTTCTCATTTTCTCTTCATTTCAGTGTTTTTGCCTGCTAGGGCACTAGCTCTATTACCGTAATGTACTATGTATGTGCGAAGTTAATCTTTAAGAGAGAGCAAACATCAGCCGGTAATTTCCAAGTTTCGGTTCTCTTGACCCCAGGCTGTCGTCTCAGAGAGCAGCATGCCAAAATTGTACCCACGAGTTCTGCAAAACAAGAGAACGGATTGAGTGACATTTACGGCATATCATTATATTGAAGATGAAGGAGAGACAGAGTGGAGCGCAGCCGAGTGCACTGAGCATTCGGAGCAGGAGTTTCATGCGCCAGAACATGTACTAAGATTGAAACCAACATATGGCGTCACACCACAAAAATATTGTTTGTTCACATAGAAATATCCGCTTTCATTAGTCTAACTGCACTCTCAGGTTATGGCAACAGTTTTAAAGCCATACAGTTTTTTTAAGCAAAACTGCTGGAAAAGTGTGGGTGTTTAATCATCTTACTAGGAGAGTGTGGGTGTTAAAACACCCAACATCCCCCCCGGTTGTGACGCTCATGATTGGAAGCGTCTTCAACTCAGAGAGCAATCAAGGGAAGATTCTGCAACCAGTGGGAATCCCATATCAGAGATTATCAGGGACAACATCCAGAATTTAATATTGGAAATTATGTAATTGATGCCGTCTTGTTGTCCTACAACCCCACTGAATAGTTGGAATGGATCATTTTGGGTATGGTGTCAGTTCTACATGGACCAAAATAAAAACAATGGCTTACATCTGACACATACTCACAGAACAATATAATGCCCTCCTACAACAGTGTGTGACCAAGCTAGTGATCAGCATGATGAGGAAGTACCAGGCTGTTGTGGTTGGGTATGGGTATCTCACACACTACTGAGGCCCCTGTTTGTTAAACAATTAAGTTGTTCAATTGCCAAGATGTGTTGTTTCTTCAAACGTCAATCACCCAATCCCATAAAAAACCAAACAAGGCAAATGGCAGAATTAGCCATTTGGTGTTGGCAGAGAACATTTAATAAGTTCTCCACAGACTCAGCTCTGCTGCTAAAAACACACGCATTTGGCTTCCAAATGTGGTACCATTTAAAGGACATAAACAGCCTTCAATGGAATAAGATTTATTGCCAACATTGCTACAACCAATAAAATTAACCAAACGCACATTTCATTACAGTTTGTGCTAACTTTATATATGGGTTTTACTTTTTGTATTGAATTACCAAATTAAATAAACTTTTAATGATGCTCTAATTTATAGAGATGCCCTTGTTTTTACCAGAAATCCTTCTCTGCCACCCTGCGTTGGTTTGTGCACCACAGCACTCTCCCCACCTCCTCATCCATGGATCATATTTGTCCATCTGCCTGCCACACTGCAGGAACACTCCAAAACTGGCTTCTGAGCAATCCATCTCAATTTTCCAAATCTATTAACTTTCTTTGTGTGGCCTGCCTCTCCCTGAGCCCGATCTTTAAAAACCGTGGTTGTTCAACAATTATGATAACTGCAACGGGGGGAATTAGAGAATCCACCAATTCATCTCCCCGCCCCTCCTCCCAGCATAGACATGACGCGGCTAAATGAAAAATGGACACACTTTAAGAAGTATTGATTCCAGCTTTAAACAAAGGTACAGTCAATATTATTTACTCCTAAATATATCTTTGTTATCTGTGCCTGAGCCGTGGTTACTGCTCTGTAGCTGTAATTGCGGACATAAAAATAATAGAGCAATTCCCACTGAATTGACTGAGACAGGTTTGGTTGCAGGCCTTGTCCAAGTGATGCATATCCTGTGTGTATATGAACATTAGTAAGGTTTTCCAATGATTACTGACCAACGAGGCAGGTATATATCCCAATCCAAACGGAGGAAAGTGTAAAGGATTTAATGAACAAAAAACCTAACAAATCAAAGCATTTAAAAACTGATTAAAACCACTAAATCAACAAATTAATTGTTCCACTTATTGTTTCCCATGTGTTGTTTTCAGATAGTTTGTGTCTAAACAGAGTGTGGGAAAGTGTTTCATCTAAAATTCAATTACCCCCCCCCCCCAGCATTTCTTTAGTTGTATAGAATACATAATGTAATTGTTTTTCAAACAGATTCAATGATTGGAGTGAATTTACACAAGTATTGGGGGGGGCATCACATTTTTTTGAGACAATTATTACTGAAATTTTTTTATGTTTTAAAAAACGACGGATTTCCTCTTTATTTACTATATTCAGTTTATTTATATAGTGCTGATTCACAACAGATCTCATCTCAAGGCACTTTACAAGAAAGGTAATTTCAATACAATCATACAAACATCTTATCAGTATTATTAAAGACTTCATCAATGCAATATTTAGTGGCACCTCCAACATCTCCACTGAAACATTTGTAGCTGAAGCATTTTAAAGTATACTTTACCTCTTTAAAATGCATGGGAGCTTTTATTTATGCATCCTTGACTTTCTGGTTAGATAGAAGAAAAATGAAATCACACAGAATGGATTTTCTATTCACTCCCTAAAACAGGAAAGGAAAGAGCATGCCATTCAAGTATGGTGTCCATAAATCGAAATGTAACTATTAAAAGGTTAAGACCAAAGGGACTGCAACAGGACCAATGTTTATTCAGTCACCACAAATAGGAGAAGGGTATTGGTGATAATAAGAAGAGAATTTTGATTCATTCTTGTGTTCTGTTGATGTTCCTGTTCCCTTTCTTTCCTCTGCCTTTTCATTCTGTCACTGTCCCTCCCAGGTCCCCCTCCATTACCTCAGACCTTGTAGGGTCCTCCCAGCTGCTCCCACTCTGGGAATCAGTCCCACCAACTTGTTTCAGTAATCGCTTTGAAATCACTCTCCAAAAAGACATTTTTTTTGCACCTTAACCTGTCTACATGCATTCTTGTTGCAATAAACTAATAATTGATTTCAAGGCTCTTTAACTGGGCTGCCAATACATGCAGAGGGCGTTTGTTTTACACTGACCTCTGAACACAATCACTTTGTGGTTAAGTACCCAATAAAATAGATCTTTAACTCTAGTTCTCGTGTGCCACTTACCTAAAACATTTGGATGCATCCCTGCTCCAACACACCTGAATCAAATAAATGGTTGATGGCCTTTGAAAAACTTGCTGAGATTAAGCTGATTCTTCCAGATGATATCTTACATTGATGAGCCAGCTGACAGAAATTCCTCACAAAGAAAGGAATGGGCCCCTAAAATCTGTCTGCTGAGTCAGTCTCAATGGACTTGACTCAATGCAGTCAAGAGGTAAGTGAGCTGACATCCAGACAGGGCCATCCAGTTGCCAGAAAGAATACAACAATGCATATCAAAAACAAAACAAAAACCCACCAAATTTTTAAAAAAGTGTTTGTTTAAGCTTGTGATTTTCTTTCTTTCATTAAAACAAGACTCAAAAGCATGTTCCTGCTTCTCTGTATTTGAGAAACATGAAAGTGGTTAGATGAGTAAGTTATAGCTGCTGAAATGGCTACAAATTCAGTTCTAATTTTATCTGCCACACCCTTGGTGTTTTAGTGATGAAGTATTATCGTCGCTGTCAGGAGTAACCTAGTATGTTAATTTCATAAATTTTAGTTTTCTTGTGAAAATCAACTCTACTGATTGCCTCTTTATATTTGATATTATATTTCTTGAGATGCAAGGTTTTATATTATATATATTTTACATTATACTCTATTTTTATCTTCATCACATCTGGTGTACATGGATTGCTTCTATATTACACTACATTTTCCAAAGTAAAGTAAAAAGTGATAATATACTATGATTGTTATGCAATTGTTTTGATCAATAAAATGAAATGTTGATATTTGTTTTTTGGATATTTATTCTGGCTCATATTTTCTTAATCTTTTTTTCCCGTGTAAAGGTTTTCTATGTTCATGATCCTCAGTGTCATATCCACTTTGTTTAGTGTTGATGCTTGTCAGGTATACGTTTTCTGGTTATGTTGTTGTTGTCTATACAAATTTGCATTGGGGATTTCTTAAACTCCCCATTGTACTTTTCTTTGAAGTGGTCACAGTCACTAAAGACCTCAAGGTCTTATTAGCTGCATTTACCTGTTTACCATTTAATATTTCATACCTAATTCTTGCCATTTCATCCCAACCTGCTTCTGTTTCACACCTTTAAACAATCCATTCTGTGTCTATCTACTGAAACCACAGCTTCCTGTCTTCCCCTTTGCCTCTTTACAAAAAGATACATTTGTCTACTTTGTGTCAGCTATTTGCTTGACAAAATAATTGAAACACTTCATTGCAGACGAACACCTCACTATAAAGTATCATGGAGGGATGGCAGCATTGCCAAGTTTTGAGCGCAGTTTAGACTGAGATGGCATTGGGACCACCGGTGGTATTTATAAACTGGACAAGAATATTTTACTTAACGTTGAGTTAAGTACAATTTGTAGTCGATGGTTCTGTGGTTATCTGTAATGGGACTAATTCATTGGGTATCTCTTTATATGATCACTAACACTGGAAGTCTTCCTAGGATGCCTTGAGGTACATTGTATCTTCTGAACCCTGTTAACCTTTCTCACTTAGAGTGAGAATATTTGGACAAAGTGAGAAAAAGCAGAAAATCAGATAATTAGAAGCTACAGTAGCTTGCAAAAGTATTCGGCCCCCTTGAACCTTTCCACATTTTGTCACATTACAGCTACAAACATGAATCAATTTTAGTGGAATTCCACGTGAAAGACCAAAACAAAGTGGTGTACACGTGAGAAGTAGAACGAAAATCATACATGATTCCAAACATTTTTTACAAATAAATAACTGAAAAGTGGGGTGTGCGTAATTATTCAGCCCCCTTTGGTCTTAGTGCAGTCAGTTGCCCATAGACATTGCCTGATGAGTGCTAATGACTAAACAGAGTGCACCTGTGTGTAATCTAATGTCAGTACAAATACAGCTGCCCTGGGAGCAACAACACCATGAAGTCCAAAGAACACACCAGACAAGTCAGGGATAAAGTTATTGAGAAATTTATAGCAAGCTTAGGCTACAAAAAGATTTCCCAAGCCTTGAACATCCCACGGAGCGCTGTTCAAGCGATCATTCAGAAATGGAAGGAGTATGGCACAACTGTAAACCTACCAAGACAAGGCCGTCCACCTAAACTCACAGGCTGAACAAGGAGAGCGCTGATCAGAAATGCAGCCAAGAGGCCCATGGTGACTCTGGACGAGCTGCAGAGATCTACAGCTCAGGTGGGGGAATTTGTCCATAGGCAAGGCAAGGCAAGGCAATTTTATTCGTATAGCACACTTTCAACAGCAGGGCAATTCAAGGTGCTTTACATGATTTGGTGATTTAAAAGAAACACATAAAAGAAACACACATTATACATGATACACAATAAAGCAAGAGAAAAATAAAAAAAAGCAAGAGAGCATGAACACATTTCATACATATAACATCAAGCATTTACTCAAAGGCAATTCTAAACAGATGGGTTTTTAGTCTCGATTTAAAGCAGTTCAGAGTTTCAGCAGCTCTACACTCGTCAGGAAGTCTGTTCCAGATAAGGGGAGCATAGAAACTCAAAGCTGCTTCTCCATGTTTAGTTCTGAGTCTAGGGATGTTTAGTAGGCTAGAGTTGGAGGACCTGAGTGGTCTTGGTGGTTGGTACCATGACAACAGGTCTTCAACATATTTTGGTGCTAAGCCATGTAATGATTTATAAACTAGTAAAAGTATTTTAAAGTCTATTCTCTGAGCTACAGGGAGCCAGTGTAAGGACTTTAGAACTGGGGTGATGTGCTCTACTTTCCTGGTTCTAGTGAGGACGCGAGCGGCAGCGTTCTGGATCAGCTGCAGCTGTCTGATTGACTTTTTAGGCAGACCTGTCAAGATGCTGTTGCAGTAATCAATCCGACTAAAGATAAACGTCCATAGGACAACTATTAGTCGTGCACTGCACAAAGTTGGCCTTTATGGAAGAGTGGCAAGAAGAAAGCCATTGTTAAAAGAAAACCATAAGAAGTCCCGTTTGCAGTTTGCCACAAGCCATGTGGGGGACACAGCAAACATGTGGAAGAAGGTGCTCTGGTCAGATGAGACCAAAATGGAACTTTTTGTCCAAAATGCCAAATGCTATGTGTGGCGGAAAACTAACACTGCACATCACTCTGAACACACCATCCCCACTGTCAAATATGGTGGTGGCAGCATCATGCTCTGGGGTGCTTCTCTTGAGCAGGGACAGGGAAGCCGGTCAGAGTTGATGGGAAGATGGATGGAGCCAAATAAAGGGCAATCTTGGAAGAAAACCTCTTGGAGTCTGCAAAAGACTTGAGACTGGGGCGGAGGTTCACCTTCCAGCAGGACAACGACCCTAAACATAAAGCCAGGGTAACAATGGAATGGTTTAAAACAAAACATATCCATGTGTTAGAATGGCCCAGTCAAAGTCCAGATCTAAATCCAATCGAGAATCTGTGGCAAGATCTGAAAACTGCTGTTCACAAACGCTGTCCATCTAATCTGACTGAGCTGGAGCTGTTTTGCAAAGAAGAATGGGCAAGAATTTCAGTCTCTAGATGTGCAAAGCTGATAGAGACATGCCCTAAAAGACTGGCAGCTGTAATTGCAGCAAAAGGTGGTTCTGCAAAGTATTGACTCAGGGGGCTGAATAATTACGCACACCCCACTTATCAGTTATTTATTTGTAAAAAGAATTTGGAATCATGTATGATTTTCGTTCTACTTCTCACGTGTACACCACTTTGTATTGGTCTTTCACGTGGAATTCCAATAAAATTGATTCATGTTTGTGGCTGTAATGTGACAAAATGCGGAAAAATTCAAGGGGGCCGAATACTTTTGCAAGCCACTGTAACAAGCTTCTGTTGATTTCCACAATAATTTACAGGTACAGGGGTCAGGCAGTGAAAATGACACAGGGTTCATGCATTTACTGAATAATTTATTTTAACTTTACACATAAATCAACGGATGAAACAACCAATCTGAACATCCTAAAGAGCTCTATGTCGTATCACATCCACAAACCTTTTTGAATTAGTCTTACAAAACATCCTCTGAACTACTCTGGACAAAGAACAAGGCTTGAGGCAGTTCTGTTGAAAAGTGTCATGCACTGGGATTAGTTAATTTCAATATTTTTAGAGATTTCAGAGTTATACAGAGTTTAATAAATAATTAATAACAATTTAAAACGTCCTCACATTTATCGAAATGTAGTGTTAGATTGTATGTAGCTCAGATTTTCTCTATTTTTTAATGATGATCATCTCATTTGCATTCTTCTCATAAGCACTCAGCGACATTTAGCAACATGTCCAGAAAGATGGTGAGAGCGTGCAAACCTACGGAGGCAGTTGGGGCAAGAGTACGGCTTTTCCCCCGTGTGGGTTAGCATGTGTGTTTTCAAATGCCCCGACAAGCGAAAGCTTTTGCCACAGTCTTTGCACGTGTAGGGGCGCAGATTAGTGTGACTCCTCCGGTGTTTACCCAGGTCGCCGGAGGAAGTATAGCAGCGGTGGCACTCTGGACATTCAAAGGGCTTCTCCCCAGAGTGGATCCTCTTGTGCTTCACCAAGTCACCGGACTGAATGAAACTCTTGTCGCATTCAGTGCATTTGTAGGGTCTCTCGCCAGTGTGGGTGCGTTGGTGGTTTCTCAGATGAGAGAGGCGAATGAACCTGTTGCCACATACTGTGCAGTGGTAAGGCCTCTCTCCGGTGTGTGTCCGTAAGTGGACTTTTAAAGCTCCAAGATCTCTGATCTCCAGTCCGCACTCCCCACACTGGTGAGCTTTCTCGTTGTTGTGGAGCTTTGAGTGAACCCTCAGGTTTCTCCGGGTGTTAAAGTTCTTTCCACACACGTTGCAGTGGAAAGGCCTCTCACTTGAATGCGTCCTCACATGAAGATCCAGACTTGATTTGAATCCAAACTCCTTTCCACATTCAGGGCAGGAGTACTCCTTCTTTCCCGAGTGTGTGGTTAAGTGGGACTTAAGGTGATGTGACCTTATGAAGGCCTTGCCACAGACATCACATTTAAACGGTTTGTCCCCAAGGTGTATCTTCATGTGTTGGCGCCAACTGCTGCGCTCCCCAAACTTCCTCCCACAGTCCTTGCAGACAAACGGGCGGTCTCCAGTGTGGGTCCGCATGTGGTCCCCCAGGCTCTGGGGTGTACGCAGCTTCTTGCCACACTCTGGACAAGGCAAGCCGGTATCCAGACATATCGGCTTATCCTCAGATTCAACATTTGGTTCATGACACATGTGGCGTCCTTGACCCCAGGTGGCCTTGAAACTTTTCCCGCAGTCAGCGCAACTGAGGTGCCCCCCTCGGATAACTACAGACATGTTGTGCCAGCGGGTGCAGTGGTTCTTCAGATTCTTCAGGTACTGGAAGCTACGCGCACACGTCGGGCATGGGTGAAGCCTGCGGGGAGGAGCAGAGGGGTGGGCCTCACGCATGTGGATGCTGAGGTGGACTTTAGATTTGAAATTGCAGCCGCAGATAGAGCAGGTGTGTTTAAGGTTGAAGCTTAGGGTGTGGTTTGGGAGGCTCTTTTTGAGGTTAGCGAGATACTCTTTCTGATGGACCCACTTCACATGTTTCTCTAAATATTCCAAGTCAGTAAAGGAGACAGTGCAGTGGGGACATGGAAAAAACTCAGAAGACAGCTCTGAGGAGAGACAAACAGAGACAGAAAAGTGTGTTAACAAAAAGGAAATCTTTCCTATTATATATATTTATTTCAACAGAAAGGACAGACAAATCAACAGTATCAGTAAAGATACATTGATTTATTTTCTTTCAACATTTTTTGGAACAATTAACCAATTAACATCTGTTAGCAGTTGTTGCAACTAAATGTCGCACAACTATTTATTAGGTTTAGGGGGGAATTAGTTTTTGACATTTGGGGTAGGTTGGTGTAGATCAGTTTTTATTGAGGATGATCAGCACACACAACTCCAGTTGTTGAAACATGATGACCCATTCAACATTTAGGAGAAAAACAAAAAACAAACTGAGAACCAGCAAACACTAAATATCTTTAGTTTATTATAGGAAATAATAAAGGAAATCCTTATTGCCTGCAGACATATTGTAAGTGCTGGTTTTCAGTATATAGATAGCTGTTTTTGTCTTAACTAAAATCATTACTTACATAAGGTATTTTTGATCTGAAACATTTAAGTTTGACAAAAAACTGGAAAAAATATTTTTGATATCTTTAACATCAACAATAAAGCAGGTATAAATAACTGGTTTGCATAATATGCAGTCAAGTTACAGCACTTATCTTGAAAATGTGGATCTTGACTTCACCCCAGATATCAACTATGTTGAATCAGATGAAGCCTAAATAAAATTCAGTAATCTGAATAGAATTATGTTTCCATTTGCATCTTAAAGCCAAAACCTTATAAATGGAGTCAATTAAAGACAAAAACATGAAAATCAAAGAAACATCAAGACCTGTCAGTGAAAGAATGGGTTAGGGTCTGAAGAAACCAAAGTTCAACATTTTGGCCACAATTCCAAAAGGAAGTACAAAAATGAAGCATCATCAGAAGAGTAGATTAAACACAGTGGTAGCAGCATCATGCTCAGGTTTTTTTTTTCACAGATGAAGCTGGGTTTTTTGTGACAGTGAAGGAAATAAACTGCTGAATAATTTGCAGTACTTGTACTTTTTCATCTAAGGACATTTTAAAAGTTTCTTGTCTAAATCAAGTTGTTCAGTTAAATACACTCAACAAAAATATAAACGCAACACCTTTGTTTCTGCTCCCATTTTTCATGAGATGGACTTAAAGATCTAAAATTCATTCCAGATACACAATATTACCATTTCTCTCAAACATTGTTCACAAATCAGTCTAAATATGTGATAGTGAGCACTTCTGCTTTGCTGAGATAATCCATCCCACCTCACAGGTGTGCCACATCAAGATGCTGATCTGACATCATGATTAGTGCACAGGTGTACCTTATACTGCCCACAATAAAAGGCCACCCTGGAATGTGCAGTTTTGTCTCACAGCAAAATACCACAGATGCCACAAGCATTGAGGGAGCGTGCAATTGGCATGCTGACAGGAGGAATGTCAACCAGATCTGTTGTTCGTGCATTGAATGTTCATTTCTCCACCATAAGCTGTCTCCAAAGGCGTTTCAGAGAATATGGCAGTACATCCAACCGGCCTCACAACCGCAGACCATGTGTAACCACACCAGCCCAGGACCTCCACATCCAGCAGGTTCACCTCCAAGATCGTCTGAGACCAGCCACTCAGACAGCTGCTGAAACAATTGGTTTGCATAACCAAACAATTTCTGCACAAACTGTCAGAAACCATCTCAGGGAAGCTCAACTGCATGCTCGTCGTCCTCATCAGGGTCTTGACCTGACTCCAGCTCGTCGCCGTAACAGACTTGAGTGGGCAAATGCTCACATTCGATGGCGTCTGGCACGTTGGAGAGGTATTCTCTTCACGGATGAATCTCGGTTTACATTGATCAGGGCAGATGGCAGACAGTGTGTGTGGCGTCGTGTGGGTGAGCGCTTTGCTGATGTCAATGTTGTGGATCGAGTGGCCCATGGTGGTGGTGGGGTTATGGTATGGGCAGGCATCTGTTATGGATGAAGAACACAGGTGCATTTTATTGATGGCATTTTGAATGCACAGAGATACCGTGATGAGATCCTGAGGCCCATTGTTGTGCCATACATCCATGAACATCACCTCATGTTTCAGCAAGATAATGCACGGCCCCATGTTGCAAGGATCTGTACACAATCCTTGGAAGCTGAAAATGTCCCAGTTCTTGCATGGCCAGCATACTCACCGGACATGTCACCCATTGAGCATGTTTGGGATGTGCTTGACCGGCGTATACGACAGCGTGTACCAGTTCCCACTAATATCCAACAACTTCGCACAGCCATTGAAGAGGAGTGGACCAACATTCCACAGGCCACAATTGACAATCTGATAAACTCTATGCGAAGAAGATGTGTTGCACTGCATGAGGCAAATGGTGGTCACACCAGATACTGACCGGTTCTGAGTCCCCAGACCCCCAATAAAGCAAAAAAATGCACATTCCAGGATGGCCTTTTATTGTGGGCAGTACAAGGTACACCTGTGCACTAATCATGATGTCAGATCAGCATCTTGATGTGGCACACCTGTGAGGTGGGATGGATTATCTCAGCAAAGCAGAAGTGCTCACTATCACACATTTAGACTGATTTGTGAACAATGTTTGAGAGAAATGGTAATATTGTGTATCTGGAATGAATTTTAGATCTTTAAGTCCATCTCATGAAAAATGGGAGCAGAAACAAAGGTGTTGCGTTTATATTTTTGTTGAGTGTATTAACCTGCCATACACCTGCTAATGGACTTAAATAAATATACTGTAGGCTAACCATTTTGCTCAGGACCAGGACTGAAATGTTGACCCTTAACTGGACTTCAGACTTTTTGAGTAAAAAAGTATGTTTATGTCAGCAGTACAAGCAAACAAAGTGCTCTGGTGTTCAGTCCTCGATCTTGTGAGACATGGCTGTGCTGTCAAATTCAGCACAAACAGGAAGCTCATTATATCTGCTGATGATACAACACTGGAGGGATTCAATAACAACGATAATGAAACATTTTACGGATCATCATATGTGAGAAAAGTCAGTAAGCTTGTCCTTTAATGCCACTAAAACAAGAGTTATGAATTAAGACTTAAACAAACCTAACCAAACGTTCAACCTAAACAAAGGGTTGAACGTTATGGACCCTACAGTAATGGTCAGAAGGCTCAGCAAAGGATTTATGGCTTCTTGAAAGATGCAACACGTCAGATGCTTTTTTAGCTGTATTTTAATATTTGTTGGAATTTCATTTTCAATCTTGTGTCACTTTTGTTTGACTATGTTGAACTGGATGGGAAATCATGCTGTGTTTTACTGTGATTAAACCTTCTCCAGTAGTTTGCTTCCAAAACTCCTCCCCACTCAGCCCCAGCTTATTAAGGATTATAGATGGCTCTCTGAGACGCTGGTACGTTATGTAATTTCCGTCCCATCTCTAAGCTTCCTTTCTTAGGTAAACTAATTGTAAAAGTGGTTGAAAACCCAGCTTAGCTCCTACCTGGAACCATTCCACGGAAACTGATCTCATGAAAAAATACAATTACTTGCTAATGGCTGCTCACGTTGGCAAATGCTCTGTGTTGGTCCTACTGAACCTCAGTGCTGCATTTGATACTGTGGATCATAGTTTACTGTTGTCTAGGCTACAGGTTTTGGCAGGTATTTCTGGCTCCGTATTGGATTGAATTTCTTCCCATTTAGCTGACAGGAAATTCTCCGTCAAGACAGAAATGTTCTCCTCTGACATTGCTCCGTTAAACTGTGGAGTTCCACTGGGATCCATCCTTGGGCCCTTACTATTTATTTTTTATATTCTCCCTCTTGCGAGAATTACTCTTTCCTGGCATTTGTTACCACATTTATCCGGACGATATATAACTGCATACATCTTTTAGACCGCACGAGCTGGATAAACTCTCTACTCTCCTCCAGTGCTTCTCCCGAGTAAGTGACTGGCTTTCCTGCAACCTGCTGGTTTTCACTTCTAAGAAGATTGAGACTTTAATAAATGCTCCCAGTCATCTCTGCTCCAAAATTCATCAAACCCTTGCTTCACTCCGCCTTCCAGTCTGTAGCCCCTAGACTATGGAACAGTTTACCCCTGCAGCTATGCACCGCTGACTCTGTTGAGGTTTCTAAAAAACATCTTAAAATTCTCTTTACTCGAGCGTTAGTGTCTTGATTTTGTTGTTTCTATTGTTTTTTAAATATTCTGTATATCTTTATAATTGCCACTCGTTAATGTATTTGCTTTTGTTTTGATGTTGTGCAGCCCTTTGTGAGCCTTGACTGTGAAAGGCGCTATCTAATTCTTTACTGGCTTTATTTACTTACTTACACCCCGTATGCACCAGGTATTTAAATAATACACATATACATATGTACATATATATGTACATATATATATATATATATATATATATATATATATATATATATATATATATATATATATATATATATATATATATATATATATACATATATATATATATGTACATATATATATATATATATATATATACATATACATATATATATATATACATATACATATATATATATATATATACATATACATATATATATATACATATGAAATTCTAGAATTGCGCAGCTCTGGGTGGCTGCATGTTGGAGTGGCTCTGTAAGTTTTGGTTTTTTGTACATTGGTTCCCCTTTTTTCTTGAGGAAGATTGCATATTTTTACCTGTATACTTTCTAGTTTTTGGTGCTGTGAAGCTGGAAGGATTTTTGCTATACATTTTTCACTTTTTGATAACTTGAACCACACCAACAATGTGGTTTACAGCCGGGAGCAGATGATTAACATCGCAAAAGCTGAAATAATACCTCAACTGAAGCCACAAATCCGTGATGAGTCGATAAGAAGACGTGGATGCAGTGCAGGAGCAAAAAGGAGACAGAGAAAAAGGAAGTTCAAGCCATCTCTTCCATCGATCATAATGGGTAACGTGAGATCACTGGCTAACAAGATGGATGAACTCCAAGCCCTTAAAAGGACTCAGCCAGAGTACCGTGAATGCAGTGTTATGCGTTTTACTGAGACGTGGCTGCAGGATCATATCCCCGAGTCCAATGTCTGTCTGCCAGGCTTCCTGACTGTACGAGCAGACAGAGATCTGAAGACGAGCAGGAAAAGAAAATGAGGTGGAGTAGCAGTGCTTGTCAACAACAGACGGTGTCATTCAGGAAATGTTACTGTGAAGTGTCGTCTCTGCAGCCCAGATGTCGAACTCTTAGCAGTAAGTTTTCGGCCATATTATTTGCCAAGAGAGTTCACCAGTGTAATTTTGGCAGTTGTTTACATTCCACCTTCAGCCGTTGCCGACAATGCATGTGATGTCATCAGTTCCGTTGTTGCTAAGCTACAGACACAGCACCCCAATGCATTTGTGGCAATATCTGGTGATTTTAATCATGCCTCGTTCTCTACTACACTTCCAACATTTCAACATTTTGTCAGCTGCTCCACAAGAGAAAACAAGACCTTGGATTTGTTTTATTCAAATATAAAGGATGCATACATGTCCAAACCAAGACCTTCTCTGGGACAATCAGATCACAATCTTGTTTTTCTCTTTTCAGAATATAAACCGCTTGTTTAGAGGCAACCTGTGACAAAACGAACTGTGAGAAAATGGTCACAGGAAGCTGAAGAAGCCCTGCAGGGTTGTTTTGCGACCACAGACTGGATGACTCTTTGCCAAGCACATGGAGAGGACATCAATGCCATGACTGAGTGTGTGACTGACTATATAAACTTCTGTGTGGACATCATCCCCACCAGAACAGTGATATGCTTCCCTGTTAACAAACCCTGGATCACCAGTCACCTGAAGGAACTCCTAAACAAGAAAAAAAGAGCCTTCAGGGAGGGAGAAAGGGAATTACTGAGGAGTATACAGAAGCAACTTAAGGTCAAGATCAGAGACAGCAAGGAGGCACACAGGAAGAAAATGGAGAACAAACTACATAGAAACAATATCAGAGATGTCTGGTCAGGAATGAGAAAGATCACCTCGGATGTTTTATCCTTCACCTCAGCCATGGACTTTCTGATTCAACAAGTTTGCCTTCAACCAAGTCAGGAAATGCTGCTACCCCCTTTGCCTCCCCCTCTCACTTGGCTGTCTCCAAAAGTCAGATGAAGAGGGAGCTGGAGAAACTGAACCAGAACAAGGCTGCAGGTCCAGATGGCGTCAGCCCCAGACTCCTGAAGGCCTGTGCAGAGCAGCTCTGTGGGATTCTGCAGCACCTCTTCAACCTTAGCCTAACTCAGGAGAAGGTTCCAGCCTTGTTCCAGTACCAAAGATAACTCACCAATCAGTCATCAATGACTATAGAGCTGTTGCCCTGAAATCCCACATCATGAAGGTCCTGGAGACTCCTGTTGGCCCACCTAAGTAAGCAAACAAGAATGTATCAGCACCCACTGCAGTGTGCTTATCGCTGTGGAGTTGAAGATGCCATCATTCACCTACTTCAACCAACCCACTGTCATCTGGACAAAGCAGCCAGCACTGTGAGGATCATGTACATTGATTTCTCCAGTGCATTTAACACAATTCAGCCTGATTTGCTTTGTCAAAAACTTCTGAAGACACAGGTGGAGCCCTCAACAATAGCCTGGATCAATGACTACCTGACCAACAGACCACAGTTTGTGAGACTGAATAATTGTGTGTCAAACCAGGCCGTCAGCAGCACAGGAGCACCACAGGGGACTGTACTCTCACCATTCCCTTTCACTCTGTACACCTCAGACTTCCAGTACAAATCAGAGACCTGTCATCTGCAGAAATACTCAGATGACTCTGCAATTGTTGGGTGTATCAGAAATGGACAATAAGCTGAATACAGAGAGCTGGTGGACCGCTTTGTGACATGGTGTGAAAACAATCGTCTTACTTTGAATGTGAACAAAACAAAGTAGATTATTGTAGATATCAGAGGAAACAGGGATAAGTCAAACACTGTTTCCATCATGGGAGAAGAAGTGGAGGTGGTTGAGGAGTATAAATACCTCGGAGTTCACCTTGACAACAGATTGGACTGGAGAATGAACAGTGGAACCGTCTACAAGAAGGGACAGAGCAGACTGTAATTCTTGAGGAAGTTTAGGTCCTTCAAGGTTTGCAGCAAGATGCTGCAAATCTTCTACAAGTCTGTTAAGGAGAGTGTAATTTCTTCAGCCATCATCTGTTGGGGTAGCAGCATCAGAGCTAGGGATTTAAAAAGGCTAAACAATCTGATAGAGAAGGCTGGTTCTGTTCTGGGGACAACTGTGGAACCTCTAGAGATGATGATGATGCAAAGAAGGATTCTTCATAAAATCAAAAGAATTATGGACCACCCTCCCTGAGCATCCTCTTCATGAGACTGTCATACAACAACAGATCGTCTTCAGTCGGAGGCTTCTTCAGTTTCGCTGCAATACAGACCGCTACAGGAAATCCTTCCTGCCCACAGCCATCATCATCTACAACAACTCCTCAAAGAATTAATTATATGACCTATACCAACACTTAATTTCCCTCTGGGATAAATAAAGTATTTTTGACCTGAATATATTTTTTTTTCCAGCAAAAAAACAAAAACAAAACAGACAAATCTCCATGTGGAAAAGCCTGTTTGTTTTTCTATATGCAGCTGACATATTTTCCACCTTTTAACGTGTAAATTCCCTCTTACAGGTAGAAAAAAATCCATTAGCCATTTTAAACTCAAGCAATCTGACAGACTTTACATTGAAAAAAATTTGTCCAGATTTTCTTACAAATATAACAGTTAAAACTTCAATTACAAGCTTAAATTAATGTGACACATCTTTAATTATTTGTATTTTTTCTTTTTATTGCATTTTCATAAGGGATACTCCACCCAGTCCCCCACACACAAACACAAACATCCACACACACCAGAGGAGAAAGGTGCTTCTTCACAAACTGTTTAATGTTTAATTGCTGTTCCACATTGAACAGCAGTACAACATTAAAACAAACCAGCTACAATGCCTTGCAAAATTATTCACACTCCTTAAACTTTTTCACATTTCGACCTTTTTATAACCAAAAACCTCAATGTATTTTATTGGAATTTTACGTGACGGACCAACACAAATGAATGCATAGTTATGAAGAGGTAGGAAAATGATATGAGTTTTAAAGATTTTTACAGGTTATCTTTAATCACTATATTTTGTGGTATTTATTGCAAATAATGACAAAGGTGACATTAAAATGTTACATTTTAAAGTTATATTAAATCAGTTTTTAGGCTATGGGCCACTGCAAACAGCCAAACCCTCACTACCACAAATATTGCTCTATGAATAAAACTTATCAATTTATAACAAAGTACTTCAGTACAGTTTCAATAAGTACGAATAAACAGCGCATAATTGCATCCATCCATCCATCCATCCATTTTCTTCCGCTTATCCGGGGTCGGGTCGCGGGGGCAGCAGCCTAATAAAAGAGACCCAGACTTCCCTCTCCCCAGCCACTTGTTCCAGCTCCTCGGGAGGAACCCCAAGGCGCTCCCAGGCCAGCCGAGAAACATAGTCCCTCCAGCGTGTCCTGGGCCTTCCCCTGGGCCTCCTCCCGGTGAGACGTGCCTGAAACACCTCACCAGGGAGGCGTCCAGGAGGCATCCTGACCAGATGCCCGAGCCACCTCAACTGACTCCTCTCGATGTGGAGGAGCAGCGGCTCTACTCTGAGCCCCCTCCGGATGACTAAGCTTCTCACCCTATCTCTAAGGGAGAGCCCAGACACTCTGCGGAGGAAACTCATTTCAGCCGGTTGTATCCGTGATCTCGTTCTTTCGGTCACCACCCAGAGTTCATGACCATAGATGAGGGTAGGAACGTAGATCGACCGGTAAATCAAGAGCTTCGCCTTTCGGCTCAGCTCTCTCTTCACCACGACAGACCGGTAAAGCGCCCGCATAACTGCAGATGCCCCACCAATCCGTCTATCGATCTCCCGCTCCATTTTTCCCTCATTCGTGCATAATTGCATTCAAATATATTTTCAAACATACTAATATTCATTGATGTTGTGAAACTAACATTGAAATAAAAATTTTCAAGCAACAAAAAGAATCCAAACCAGGCTTTCAGATTTTATGTACGTCAAGATAATTCACATTTTTCACCCTCAAAAAAAAATAAAAATGCAATGATTACCCATAAGGCGCGCGCTGATTCACCATAAATCGATTAATTGCGATGTGAAACGTGCAAAATCGATAGCGATTCAAATTGTTTTAAAAAATTGACCTTTTTCATAATTAAATGAGAAAAACAAAAGTACGGCATGCCGCACGGACATTTTTGGGGGACGGACAGACTGAAACTTCATGGGTACTGCTAGTGTTTCAGCCATGCAGCGCAAAATTTACAAAATACAGCAAATATTTTGCGGCTTTAGTTGTGAATGAAGTGTCTTTGTTGTTGTGTATCATGGTAGCAGCAACGTCTTCTTTTCCCCGGACATGTACCTTCTTTTTCCCAGGGCACCTTCCCCAAGCATGGTAGGGCATCTGCAGTTATGAGGGCTCTGTACCGGTCTGCCGTGGTGAAGAGAGAGCTGAGCCGAAAGGCGAAGCTCTCGATTCACCGGTCGATCTACGCTCCCTCATCTATGGTCACGAACTCTGGGTGGTGACCGAAAGAAAGAGATTACGGATACAAGCGGCTGAAATTAGTTTCCTCTGTATGGTGTCTGTGCTCTCCCTTAGAGATAGGGTGAGAAGCTCAGTCATCCGGAGGGGGCTCAGAGTAGAGCCGCTGCTCCTCCACATCGAAAGGAGTCAATTGAGGTGGCTGGGGCATCTGGTCACGATGGCTCCCTGGTGAGGTGTTTCGGGCACGTCCCACCGGGAGGAGGCCCAGGGGAAGGCCCAGGACACGCTGGAGGGACTGTGTCTCTCGGCTGGCCTGGGAACGCCTCGGGATTCCTCCCGAGGAGCTGGCCCAAGTGGCTGGGGAGAGGGAGGACTGGGTCTCTTTGCTTAAGCTGCTGCCCCCGCGACCCCACCCCAGATAAACGGAAGAAAATGGATGGATGGATGGATGGATGGATGGATGGACCTTCCCCAAGCGAAGCTAGCTCAACTCAGCTCATATTTGCCAGTGTAGCTTTAAGTATGAAACAAGAAGGAAATTTCCTTCATCCATCCCAGTTGCAACAAATGTGTGGTGGAGAGCACCGTACTCATAACTGGCAGAGTTGTTTCTGTGTCTGACAGGTGGCAAACATCCAATTGGTCAAACTGATGCAAAAATATGAAAACGCTGTGCAAAGTTACAGGTCTGTATTAAATTGACAGCGGAAAAAACTAAGCCTTTAGTATACACTTTTGAGTGTCTTTGGGAGAATGCTGCTTTTTATTTTCTATTACTTGGAATAGAAAATAGTACTTTTTTTCTCAGAATATAATCTCAGATTTTTGTGTAATGTCATTTTTGTCCTGTATAAAAAGGGAGCTATTATTGTTATAGGTTTATTTTCTAATGTTAAAGATTAATTATTTCCATTTAGATTTTGAAGTATTTCTGTAATGATTGACTTGTAAAACCAGATCTGAGGTTTAGTTAATTTTTCTTTTTAACCACATAGAGCAGGAATACTTTAAATATGTTAAAATCAAAAGTTTCTTTAATAAACAGAATATAATTGATGTGTTTAAGGATTGGACCAAGTGTCCTCTTTTATGGAAATCAGCATAGGGTAACCCTATATTATATATAAATTGCCGACACACATTTCCTTTAGCTTTCATTGAAAATATGACCTTGATATGATTATAAAACATATTTTGGACATGTGTTGGTTTATTTGTGGTTTGACAAAAACAAAAGACAGGACATCAATTGGTTTGGATACTTCAATTAATGGAAACTGAATGGATTTAAGAGTAGAAAGTAGCCATGGAAGGAATGAAGAAAAAAACCTAAATGTGGAAAAAATATGCAACAAAAATAATCGTTTTATAATCACATCGTAGCATCCAAATCAAAATCATGAGGCACCCAAGATGGCACACCCGTTAAACGTAAACCTATCGCTACATTGACGTCCGCCTTAACTTTGACCTTAACTTAAAGAAACGTAATTGACCATTGTCCAAATTCGGCCCGCCAGCTGACACTTTTTAGGAGGACATTTTTATCTCAGAAATTAAAATCCTTTCAAATGAAAAATGATATTTACAATACACATTATTAATCATGTTTTCTGTTTTAACTTTAGTTTCATATTAAATAGGACCAAAAACATCTTGTGACTTTAACTCAAAGGCAGAATTTCATTAAATCTGGCTAAACTATGCTTTCAAAGAAAGTGGGAGACATATCCGGTGTTTATTGACATCATTTTATTCTTGTTTTGTTTTTTGTAAGGCATACATGTGAGACCCTCTTTCTTTTCTTGCTCTACATTTATATAGAGACAAGAAATTTCCACAAAAATCAAGCTGCTATGTTCTTTTCATTAAAATGTTGCACTAATTCATTTGCTTAACTGGTAAAAAGTTTTTTTTTTCAATGCTATAAATTATTTAGGTGTTAATTAGAAAAAAAATACAAAATTTGCTCCCAAATGCAAACACGTTGCAGCTTTTTGTTTGTGAAGACTTTTAAAGACTGTATTATATTCTGTCCATCTCCCAATAATTCACTACTCTGTTGCTGTTTCACAAAAAATCCCAATAAGATTCACTGTGGGGTGTGAATAATTATGCAAGGCGCTTCAGATTTTACTGGGAACGTCAAACAGTGCTACTATTTCTCTCTTCTAGTAACATGCTTATACCTGTGCAGACCCCCTCTCCCTCCTCAAACTCCTCCTGGATGTTTCCCGGATCTTCTTCCTCTTCGCTCTCCCTCTCCTCTTTAAACCATGACTCGGTCTCCTCCTCCTCCTTGACAGGAGCCGAATCGGAATCGCAATCAAAAGGGAGGTCAAAGTCAGACTCAACTTTGACGTGTCCCTCTGGATGGTACCGATCGGTGTCAGCGTCCAAACAGCTCGACGTGTCCTCACAGTAATCCTCGCCGATCTCCAGCAGATGAGGTTCCTCCTTTATTAAAACGTTCACATCGCATCCATTGGCAGTGTGTTCTTCATTAGAGTCTTCCTCCTCTTCAGCGGATGAAATCTGCTGCTCTGAGTCAGACTCTGTTTTGACTGTGATTACATTAAACTGTTCTTCTTCCATCTCTTTCATAATGGCAGACTTCATCTTCATTCCATCACCGTTAGCGTGCAATGTTGTATTAGTGTTGATTAGCCTGGGTAATAAAGGCAGCTACAAGCAAAATAAGGTTAAAATGAGCCGGTAAACAAGCGCGATGAGTTGCTACTGTGATTTGCTAGCAACGGTTAGCATCAAAGCTAAGCTACACAATCAGCAGCAGTGAATTAACCGCAGTGGCACTGCTTTGTTGTGGTCGCCGCAGCGGTCTGCGTTTTCTCAGCTCTAAAGACGACACTTACAGTAAATGCATTTTTAGAAAAAAAGAGATTAAGACAAGTCCTTTAGTGAGGTTATGCGAGCTAGCCTGCAGTGGTTACATTAGTGTTAGAGAGCGAGCAGCGAAAACATTGCAGCAACACAGGAAGAGCAGCAGCTACGTCCTTTGTGACCAAACAGCTCCGGCCAATGAGAGCCCCCAGTCCAATAAAAGAGACAGTATCTATCTATCTATCTATCTATCTATCTATCTATCTATCTATCTATCTATCTATCTATCTATCATAAAGGACACAGCAAATATGTAAAAAGCAATGGGCTTGTCAAAGACCAAACAGCATCCAAGAACGCTTTGTGAGGAGAAAAACTAATTGCACATTAGCAGGAATGCACCATCCCATAGTGAAACTTGCTTGCAGAATCATGCTGTGGGGATGTTTTTCTTCATGGTTTTCCAGAATGCTTTAGTATTATGGGTCCTGGCTCTGATACCCCTAAATAAAATAAGAGCAACTAATGGCTTTCAGAAGTCATCTAATTAGTAAAATAGAGTAGTTGTATGATCACAGCTATTCCGTGAAAGCCCCTGAAGTGTTTAAACAAACAATACTAGTCAAAAGCACCATGAAGATTAAGGAACATACCAGAATCAATAAAGTTGGAGTACTTTAAAGCAGGGTTAGATTGAAAAAAATGCTCCAAGCTTTAAATATCCAATTGCAGATTGTTAAATTCATCATTAGACAACAGAAAGATTATGAAACAACAGAAAACCTAACAAGACATGGATGTCCACCTAAACTGTCATGCTGGGTAAGGAAAACAATAACACACCAAGCAACAGAGGCCAATGGACTCACTGGAGGAGCTGTAAAGATCAGACAGGATAATTTGACAAATATTGCTTTTAAGAAAGAGTGGCAAGAAAAAAGTAGTTGTTGGAACCAAACAAAAAGTCCTGTTTGCTGTAAGCCATATAGGAGGATAAAACAATCATGTTGAAGAAGCTGCTCTGGTCTCATGAGTTCAAAAATAACCTTTTAACAACCAGCACTATAGTTGACTGTTCAGATGAAAGCATATACTTGTGCTGGAAGGCCTAGTCAAAGTTTTGACCAAAATGCAATTGGGAATATGTGGCAATCTGTGAATATTGATATTCATAGATACTCCACATTCAATCTGACTACACTTGAGCTGTGAGCACAAAGAGGAATGGGTAAAAATGTATTTCCATCAACATGTATAGAATAATCCTTTATTGTCCCACAAAAGGGGAAATTCACCTGTTAACAGCAGCAAAGTGACAGATAATAGAATTTAGATTCACACAAGTATAAAAACTGAATTAAGAGCAATATATGTATATTAAGGAGAAAATTACAAAACCAAAGTACTGTGCAGTTATTAAAAATAAAATGGCATACTCAGATATGAATATGCAACTGAGCAAGATCAAGCTGGTAACAACAACCTAAAGATTTGAATCTATATTAGCAAAACATGATTCCACAAATAATAGTCTTAGAAGGGAGTTCAGGAAAAACACATGCCACACCTCACAATTATGCACTTCTCTGTGTGGCTGTATCACTTTAAATCCCAATAAATACATTGGACTTTCTGCTGGTGGTTTAAGAAATGTTGCACAGTACTGTGCATCAGCCACTTGGATCCAAATAAGAGCAATAAAGACAAATACAGCCATGTTCCACAGACTTTATTTCAGCTGACTCAGGACACTGAATCTTTACTCAGTCTTTTTGCACAATACTGTTCCCTTTCTTTATAAACAAAAAACATACACAACAGAAGTTATGTACAAAAATAAAGTATGTAAACAAAAATCAATTCATGCACAAAGATACAAGACAAAAGTTTGTTCGCGGAGGGCTCCTATAAATAACGTTGGCTTCATTATTTTGCCAATTGATTAAAGAAAACAATTTTCTTTTAATCTGATAAGAATCAAGCAGTATCACTGTCAGTTCATTTCATTTCATGTGTGATAACAGAGAATGGGGTCATGTTGGTCAGGAGGTCGAGGGCTCCATGCAGTGCAAAGAATAACAGAAAGGAAATATTAACGCCAACACAACACAGGTAAGTGATTTAGCCTCAGACCTTCTCAAAGTTCTCACAACCTGTTTCCAGATACATTTTTAAACTATAGTTATATTTAACAATTACAATCATCTTGTGTTACCAGTCATGGACTGACATCTTGAAAACAAAACAAAGGTTTCAAAAACAATTGTTTTTGTCATCTAATATTGACTAGTCCTGTAGTGTTTGATAAATAATTTTATGGCCAAAAACAAAACACCAATGTCGAAAACATGATCTTGTAATTTCTTCAGAAGAACAAAACAAGAAATGAAATGTAGAACATTATTGAACTTTCTTTAGGAGCTGCACCAGACACGTTTACCACAAAAGTTTCAAGTGTAAGCCAGCTGACTCGCAGAAAAGGCATAAAGTGAAGGCAGATAAGACAAAGTAACAGAATACGTGGATGAATAAACAAAAACTATACCAAAGACTTTACCAGAAACAGTTAGCTTACAAGCCTGCCACATATGGAGTTACAGTTAGAAATCACCAATATTGACTGATAGAATAACCATCTCACAAGCAAAGTTTTCTGCACTGGGCAGACAATTAACTTATGCACATTATTTTGTACCATTTTAGTGTATTCTTTGCAATTAAATTTAATACTGTCTGATTGTCACCCTTTTAATGTATAAAGCACATGTTGGTTCCAAAGCGTGCATTATTTTACCTAGATTTGCTTTTACACCTTTTTTTGGTGAATAACGTTTAACCAGACTTCACCTCTAGTGTGGTCCTGCATGCCTCATTAGGGTTCAAACACCCAAAGATTATTTTGTAGAGTAGCAGTTGTAGTGCATTGCAGAGACAGCTGACTTGGTCATGTGAAGCGCTGAAATATCATAAAGCAATACATCATACAATATAAGACACTTATTTCATTATACAGTGTATGTACACTTCTGTTCAAAAAGCCCATTTTACTGGATGTACAGTAACTTTCTTTTGAACTTTGCCTTTCAGCTAAGATTCTTTAAAAAAAATTAATTTCTAATATTCCAAACACTTTACAGGCTTATCTGTTGCTTGCGTTCCTACATTGCCATGGTGGTCAGGTGCTGATGCAGCCCCTTGCGCCCCGCGCCCGCCACTGGGTGCCCACTTCCACTGCCATGGCCGCAGTATTCCTGCAGATTCTGGCGCAGGGTAACCAGCGCAGAGCCCAAGCAGGCACGATTTGGTGCCAAGACACCTCCGGGCAGCTGGAACAGGACGGTGGCTACCCCAGCCATGCCGTCCTCTGTGGGCTCCAGGGTAATGGGCCCCACCTTGAAGGAGGAGTAGGAGAAGCCCATGAGCTGCGAGAGGAAAGGGTCGGAGCGACAAAACTGCTGGTAGCCAGAGTATGTGGATGGATGGTGATGATGAGAGGACTGGGTGCCTGCTGTGGTGCTGGCATAATGATGGGTATTTAGGTAGTGCAGTGGTAGATGCTGTCCGCTATTGCCTCCCCCGCTCAAGGTGAGGTGATGATGATGGTGGTGGTGGTGTGCTGTGGGTCCGGAGCCTTGGTCGTGTTTATAGACAGGTCCCGCTCTCCCCCTCTGGCCCACCACCACTCCGCTTAACTTGCCCGTGCGAGCGTGAGCGATGGATACAGTGCTGCCACCCACCCCACCACCAGCTGTAGGTAGATAGATGAGCTGAGGCTCTTCTGGTTCAAGGTATATGGTGAGTTTAGCAAATGGTCTGGATGCCATTTTGGTCATCTCCTGAATGTGGCGACGCTGCTCCCGACGGAAGTCCAGGAACTGCTTGACCTTCCACAGGAGGACACACACGGACAGGAAGAGGAAAAAGCAGGAGAAGAAAACAGAGAAGAAGACAAAGAGGTCTATGTGGGCCTGGTCCTGGCGCACAAATAGCAGGCCCTGGGACTCGCCCTGTCGTTCATCAGTTCCCACACCTCTGAGAGCGATGTAAAAGCGGCTGGATTTCAGGGAGTGCACCTCATGCGGGAAGGTGATGACCACGCGATCCCGAACTCCTCGGACAATCAGCACGGTCTGAGGCTTCCACACAGTTATGTAGGAAATGAGTCCCTCAGCACGCTCCTCTCTGATTTCTCTCTCTGCCCCCGGTGGTTTGGCTTGCAGCTGCAGGGGATTGTGGGAGAGCACGGGACCTCCCAGGTTGGATGAGGCGTTGGCGAACACTTTTATAGGGGACGGAGGAGAATCCTTATCTGCACCTGCAGCTGTCCCACGACTCACTGATTCGTCCTCTACCTTAATAGTGTGAATCCCCGTGTAGCGGTCAACATCCACAATAAAGGTGTCGTGTGAGTTGGAGACGTAAACCTCCACTTCTCCAAAAGTAACGTCAATGGTGACACGGATGTCCACGTTGGTAAACTTTGGCTGAGCAGCAAAGAACACGGTGCGACCCTTGGGCAGGTTGCGAATGGTGGGGTCGTGGAAGCAGTTTGTTTGGGATGTGGGATCAAAGCAGAACTCTGAATCCACGTTAAACTGACGGTAGCACTGATGCCCGTTCACTGGGTTGCCATTAAAGGAGTCTTTGCATTTGGCACACTAGATGAGAGAGCAAGAAAGACAATTTTAGAAAATTCTAGCAACTATTATACTTATAAATGGAGGTTAGTAAAATAAGGAAGGCATGTGACATTCGTGTACAAAAATACATTTGCCATACTTGCTGCTTGTAGCAGTCTTTTCGCTCATTTTGTTGGCTGCTGAGGCAGGAGGAGGTCTCGGTGTTGTTTTGACAGGGGCAACCGCTACCATCTGGCTCACATGTGTCTGCATGGCCATTACACTGACATCTGCAAAGAAAAGAAAACATTAACAACTAAAGAACAAAAGAGATTTATAAAGAGTTATCCATTTTTTTGTTTTCTATATACGCCTGTCAACTTTCTAGTCTTTAGGCACAGGAAGATTTCTGTTGCCTTGGTAGCTTATTTGTTGAAAAATACCTCTAATGGCAGTGTAAAAGAGAAACCCAAATTACTACTTGATGCATTACAGTTTATGCTCGTGTCTGACAGGCCCAGCATTATACTCACCAATAATAACAGTGAGTTGCACATTATTATTATTTTTTTTTTATGTGTTACAACCACTAACTGTAATATAGACTACTTCACTCACTAGAAGTTCATGTGCCAGACCAACAAAAATTCTTACGTAGTGGAAAATAGTACATGGAACTACTGCCTTTTGACCTAATGATTACCCTTAACTTGTATGTAATCTGACCTCAGTATAAATACAGCTTTTCTATGAAATACACAAGAGAACAAACCACACCGTGAAAACAGGTCAGGGATAAAGCATTAAGACATTTAAAGAAGTGTTCTTCAGCAAGGACACAAAAGTGTCCCATACTTCTTAATGTTAGTTCACAAGGAAATCTATTATCTTCTGAGCACCGAGGATTACTCACTTTGTACACTTCCCATCCAGTAAGAAAAAGCCACGTCGGCAGCCCTCACACTTGTCCCCAACACTGTTGTTTTGGCAATTCACACACACCGCACTATTTTCTGTGGGACCTTCAGACACCCAGGTCTGAATCTGATTAAAGGACACAAAGAGATGGAAAAAGGTTAACCAAACTTAGAGGTGTATTCGTTTTAGAGACTTAGAAGAGATGGACAGGACAGTACTTTCGAAACTTACAACAATTGAGTCTACAGGAAAGCGATGAGGGTTCTCAATGGCCTTATTATACTCATTCCGGGACAGACACACCATGCCGTTTCCCCTGCAAAAGTCTCGACATGGACGACAGGTGCCGCCATCTATTGCAGAGCCCACAAATAGAGGCTTGCATTTCTCACAGTGCTTACCCTAGAATTCAAGCAAGTAAAAACCTTTATTACTACTGGATATGCAAAAAAAACTTCCCAGTGTGTAGATACTAGACTTTTATTAACACTTACTCTGGTGTTATTGTGGCACTCCAGACAAACATCGGGCTTGTCAACGCTGGCGCAGTTGCTATGTTTGTTGCACTTGCACTCAGAGGAACAGTTATCTCCAACAAAGCCAAAGTGACACTGGCAAACTCCTGGGGACACACATGTCCCATTTACACAGCCTTGAGCACACACCGGCTCACACTGACCAGAAACACTGAGGAGAAGAAACACAGGAGATTGAGATCTGATTAAACATCTAAGGTTACTGCAAGTCACAATGCGGCATCCCATAACGCAGTCATACCATGGCGTATCTGTCTTGTGTTTCAGTAGCATACAACAATGTGCGGCCTTAAGTAAATAATGCTCCAGCTCTCATAATGTGGCATACACAAAGTGGTCTCCAGATAGGTCAGACAGATTCTGTAGCATTCTACACATAAGCACCACTGGGACAGAATTTACACAAGTGCTACTTAAATGTCGCAACAGTGACTAATATTCTTAACCTAATGTCAGGCTGTGCTATGCAGACACTTTGTTAGCACTGATGATGACTCTCACCTCTGCATGCCAAATGCTTGAACTGGCTTTAACAGCAAGGCAGCCTGACCTACTTTCTCATTAATTTAATATCTGTCTACTTCATAGAGTGTGTATAGACCTTTGAACTTTCATTCCACGTTGGTTGTACAATTATGGAACAGAGTTTTTATTTTTAATGACTTAATAGTAAAGTAACATACTCTGTCTTAACGCAGGAGCAGACATCATAATACATGCACATTATATAAAACAGAGGCACATGAGATACATATTTATTTGACATCACAGAAGTTGATGCTTCACAAAATGCATTTTGTTTCTTAACATGTGTAAAAACATACTTTTAGATAAGATAAGAAACAATATGACAGCAGCCTTTCTGACAGCTGTTTATTACCTGTTAAGTATGTAACCCTGCTTGCATGTGCAGTGGTAGCCCTCAGGCAAGTCGTGGCAGTCCTGAGTGCTGTTGCAATGGTGATGACCGTTGGCACACTCATCCTCCTCTGGACAATGCAGGAAAGACCAAGAACTGTTCCTCACAGGGCAAACACCCTCACTCACGCCTGGAACGAGATCAGTGATAACAGTTACATAAATCTAGATGCGTTATACTTGATTTGGTAACATCCTGAAAGACTCTGCATTTTGAAATCTTCAAGTGAATATTCTTTTCTCACCATCAACTCCCCCTTGTAGGCAGCGCCCAGCTCCATTGCCTCCCCCAGTAGCACACCAGCCACACTGAGGCCTGGCAATGCACTGTGAGCACTGGGTGAGCTGGGAGCACTTTGGGGAGCAGGAGTCTCCCCCAGAGAGAAGCCGGCCACACTGACCCGCTTCACAACGAAGGGGCACAAAAGATGGACTCATGCACTGAAACGTGAAAAGATGGTTTTATAAGGATTGTTTAAAAGCAAACAAACAAACAAAGAATGCATAAAGCTGTTAGATTTTACCTGCTGCAGAGCCATACTCCACACACAGTGCTGCCAGCCCCCATCAGAGCCCCTAGAGCCCAGACAGAGGCTGCAGTTGTGCAGAGTGTGACAGGGAGGAGGGCATGGGAGAGGGGGAGATGACTCCACCTGCATGGGTGAGACATTGAGCAGCGCGTAGCTAAAACACGTCCAGTCATAAGTGGGGTTCACACTCAGGATTCGTCTTGTTTCACCTGAAGAAGGAACATTGCATTCAGCTTATTGGTGGAACATCAACAACAAAATAGCCTTAAATCTTAATTGCAAATATTCATCTATACAATATATCTATAGCAATATCAGTTAAAAGTCAGTGGAGTATAAATGTTTTGGCATGTGGGCCAAAATCAAATTAAAAGTACTGGCTAGATGCAAAAATTCCCTTTTTAAAAAATTAAAAATGCAAAAATGATTTATTTTTTACATGCATACAGGATTTGTAATGAAAAGAACAAAGTTGCATTATTTTTGTTAAAAAGGCAAACTACAGAAAAGGTAAAGGAAAAATCTGCAAATAATTCTAAATCCAAATCTTTAAGTGTCTCACATGTTTGCCTTAATAACAGAAAGGCATTCAATTTCCTAAGGTTTTTTTTTTAATTCGGCTTACTTTGTATTTTCTTGGTCTAGAAAAACTATGCTCAGCAATAAAATCAGGATATGGGTCAATATATTTTTTGTAAATGTGGATACATTTAGGAAAGTTTAATTATTTAGATGCACCTAAATCTGATTTTACTATTTGCGAAATTAAAATGAAAGGAGAAAGCAAGGTTAATAAAACAATACATTATAAACATCATACATTGTTCTACACATTTTCCATTTTTAGAATTTTTTATTCTGTGAAAATCTAAATTTAAAAGTATCCATCTGCATCAACTGCTTATGGTGGTGAGCCAAATTGGTATAATTCTTAAACTGTCGTTGGGGGTCTTAGAAAATTATTCCAAGTGCCTTAAATGGCTCACAAGCTGCACTTTGATGGTTGAAGAATTTCAGTTTTGAACTAGATCTGGTCAAATGGACACCTGCCTCTTAACCCCACCTCCCAAAAATAAGCAACAGAGAGTTTAACATAGCAATCAATGTTTCGCAATAGTTTGCAAAACATTGACAATAATGATTAGGAATTTGACAAAACAGATATAGTTGTTTGAATATAACCTTGTAAAAATAACGTAAACTATCATCAAGTGCATGGACGTGTGCTAATATCTCTGTCATATATGCCCCAGGGCAGCTGTGGCTACAATTGTAGCTTGCTTTCACCACTGTGTGAATGAGAGTGAATGAATAATGAAATTGTGAAGCGCTTTAAGGGTATCGAAAAGCGCTGTATAAATACAATCCATTATTATTAATATTATTATTATTCTACAAAGCCGGGAAAAGCAAGGCAACCCCAGTTTAATTTTGAAATATACCGGATTAACTTGGCTGGGTCCTATCTTACTTCCTCTGTCTGGCTCATGTAATTTCTTTAACTTCATTAAAAAACACATCCGGCAAAAACAGACTTGATCTGGAAAGTTAACGGAGCTCCGCATCCGCCCCTTGACCGCACCGCGGCTGGTGCTGATTGTACTCCATGTTTTTTCGTCTATGAGGCAGCCGTACAGACATCGGGCCGCATCCGTTCTGCGCCCGGTGTGAATCAGGGGTAAGACTCTAGTAGGGGAGTGAGTTGCTCTTTAAAAAAGCAATAGAAAACATTCTCCAAGTGCAACTAACAGATAACTTATTTTTTTAGCCAGAGTGGTCAGGCGGTCTCTAAACCAGGCCGCCCTTGGTACTGAGCCATATTGCCCATATCAAAAACTGCAACTGTATACAATAGGTCATAATTCAGTCATTTAATTAAAGTTATGTGTTTTAATATAAACATGATTTTTTTCAACAAATAAACACTTCCAGATGAAGCTTGTGTACCTGTACGTTTGAACTGGCGAGTCCACATGCATTTTCCAGAAGCAGTGCACTTGGGGCAGTCCGAAGCCTCGCAGCTGGTCTCAGTGCAGTTGCTAGACAGGAAAATCTCTCTCTGGTTGATGCGACAGTCATGTTCTGATGTACAGCTGACAGAGCTACTGATACAAGCCCCTTCTGGACAGTTTGTGCACCACTTACACTGTAAAGCAGACTGGGAAATTTAAGAAAGAGATTTTAGTTTACTGAGGATTTTTGTGAATAAAGTACACTAACATTAAAGAATGTTACCTGAGATGGACTGGAAAAGGTTTTAGGGTGCCGAGCAAGGCATTCGCTGCAGGTCTTAAGTCTGCGGCACTGGTCTGGTTGACGAGGAGTCGGGGAGCAGGTGGATTGTCCCAAGATGCAGCCCATTCTTGGGTAGAATCAATGTCTCAGGTAAACTGCATTAACTATAATAGCTGCAGATAACTTCAAGGTTAATTAATAGATCCTATGTTACCTCTCTGCAGCATCAGAAGAAGCACAGGTACCCCTACACCATACACAGCTGCCTGTGGTGGTGTTGCAGGCCTCTGGTGTGGGCAGGAGGGCACAGGGGTCAGAGGGCACAGTCAGAGTTAGGAGTCTACCCAGTGTGATGCCATTAAAGCCACCTGACAGGAAAAGGCGACCACCCCAGCTTGTCATTGCAAGAGACACTGAGCGATTGACTGGATCTCCTACAGCTGAAACTGAATGAAAGATGGAAAACGATTAGTTTATAGAATACTATATTTTGAAATGAATCAACAGCTGGAGATTAAGAGAGTCACCAGGCTGTATCCAGGTGTTGCAGTTGATCTGGTACAAAGACACGGAGTTACTGTAGTCTTCTGCTTCTGTCCTCCCACCCACAATGACCATGGTGTCTTTGATCAAAGCAGCAGCATGGAAGAAACGGGACAGAGGCTGTAAAGCAAAGAGATAATACAACTTTGAATTAGTTATACATATGGAATGGTCAAAACACATAAAAAACCTAAAAACAAGGGTAACCTCTTACCTTTTTACCCTGTGAGGGAACGAGGAGAGACCAGGTAAGGTTGGGGTAATACAGGCTATAGAGCTCGCCTGATGGCTCCACTGTCTCCACATGAAAGCGATAGCCACCAAAAACATAGATGGCATCAGTCTGCTCATGATACACTGCTGAGTGGCCATATAAACCTGAAAGAAGGGGATACGTAGTAAACATTCGTTCTTTTGCCTATACACTTTAAAAACATGAGACTATGTGAAGGTTTATCAGTGAATATGCATTATTTAATGTGACAAAAGAACAGCTATACAACCTGTAGGTGGTGTTCCACCATGGGAGACAATTGACCAGTTCCCTGAATGAGGGCTGAACTCCAATAGATGATGGTTGAAGCCGTTTTCGGGTGAGTACCCTCCAATCAGTAGCACTGAGGAGTCACGACGCACGGTTAAAGTGTGACCAGCCACCGGGGGCAGCACTGAGCTCTGTCAGACAAGGATGATTAGATTTCATTAAAGCCCAACTCAGAGTTGAGTTTTTTTTTTTTCATAAATATTTTAACCCCACAAAAAAAACAACAGCTAACCTTGTGTTCTCTCCAGACCAAGCTGCTGAGATTGAGACTCCAGGTATCCATGGCAACACCATTTTGAATGACACCACCGACCACTAACATAAAGCTGTGACCACCCTCGTGGCTTCCGGAGTCCAGCTCATAAGTGTTTAGCAGTGCAGCGGCGTGGTGATAGCGAGCGCTGGGAGTTGCACCTTCATCTAGAGAACTTGTCAACATTTGGGTCCAACGACGCTCCAACACAGAATATCTAAACCAACCAGTGGGGGACTTGTTTTTACACACAAGGCAGCCTAAATTGTTTCACTCTCAAGATCATTCCCTCCTACCTGTAAACATTTCCAAGAATACCATCTGACAGAGAAAGTCCACCATACATCCAAAGGTTGCCCTGAGGTCCGGACACCAGAGAGTGTCCCATCCTGTGGAGGAACCTATGGGCCTGTTTCTGTACAACAGAAGTGTTTAAATGTCAGGGTGGATTCGTAATTTATTAATCATTCAAATTAAAAATGTAATATATTTTTAGTACATTTGTTTAAGACCTACCATTGTTAGTTGTGTATCCAACAGAGTCTCCCAAATCAAGCTGTTGGGGTCCCGAAGAACGGAGCAGTCTGAGCCGGCCCAGCTTTCAGAACACACACAGACTCCCAGAGACTATAATGTGGCAAATAATAATAGCTAGATATCCATATGCACTATGTGGGCAAATTTGTTAGTTACATCTGCTAATGATTAGCAAAAATAAATAAATAAATTCAGCTTTAATTGCAGTGATTATCTTATACTGAATTTTTTAGAAAAACCTTGAATTTGAGTTAGTGGGGAATATAACTACTGTTTTAGTATTATAATAATAATTGTGTTTAAATAAAATCAATGGCGGCACAATTATTGCCACCCCAACAATCCATTTGAAATAAATGCAACTGAAGATTTATTTTATTAATAATTAACCTTTTATTAATGTTTATCAGACTCATAGAAACTTGAAATTAATGATCCATGACTGTGTTTCCCTGGGAGATAGATGTGACCAGACATGACCCACCTAATCAAATTAAATTAAATTCAGGCCAGAATTTTGCACACAAAAAAGAAAAAAAAATTTATGTGAAATATGTGTTCCAATTTGTAAAACCAATTTTTAGCATAGTTCTCCAAAATAAATTAATCCAAAATTACATTTTCCAGCCAGAAGACTTACTATATTACAAACTCCTCTTCCTTCGGCTGCTCCACAATCCTGGGGGCACATGGGTCGGTCACAGTATGGTCCCCCGTATCCCTGAGGACACTGGCAGAGCCCACTTTGACACTGGGCTCCACCTGCACACACAGCTGACCCCTCTTCATCCTCATCAGAGTTCTGCTGACAACGTCGCACCCAGAAAGATGCATTGAAGCCTTGTGGTTTATTTGAAGAGACGTTGGCTTCAAAGTAGACTGAGATCACACCTAGTGTTGAAAAAAAAAGATGTAACTTTGTGAAGAGTGAATGTCCATTAAGTGTCTACTCAAAATTAGACAATGAAAATGATAGAGCAGGGAGTGAATGATGCCTACCTGAGGAGGCCTCGACAGTGATTGGCTGAGTCCTTGTTGTGCCGCAAAACGCTCCAATAAGGTTGTGATCAGAATGTACGACTCCGTTGGGTAGAAAACGAGGGAGGCCGTCAAACACATAAACATAAGAGCTCTGCAAAAAAAGCATGTGCTTTTAATTAATCTCTCATTGAATAAGAATACGTTTTTGTGTTTTACAGAGAAGCTTTGACATTAACTTGTATCTTTTTCAAAGTAACATAGGGAACTCACTTTACAATAAGTGTGGGAGTCTGGGTGTAACGTGAGAGCCACTGGGGGGCAGAGCTGTTTGGGTTTGCAAGGTCCAAGCTTCTCAGTGACAGACAAGACCCAAAGACAGTGAGAAAGTCCTCCTTTGCCTTCTGTACCACTCCGCCATCCCAAAGATGATGACAAGGGGATAGTTGAGGAGGAGGAGGTGGAGGAAAGCAGGACAGAGCGGCCCTGGCACTGACGGTAACATGTGCCGTTGTTCCTGTTTGTCAGAATAATCATTCAGTCAAATTTCTACTTTTCCTAATGAATTGGTTTCATTTAGACAAAGATGATGAAAAGTAAATTGACCTTACCTCGGGTCTCCATAGTAACCAGGAAGGCAGGACTCACAATGTGGTCCCTGAGTGTTGTGAGTGCAGTAGCACTGGCCTGTCTGGTTGTGACAGTAACCTTGGAGCGGGTCGCCATGTCCATTACATTCACAAGGGACACAGCCGCCGCCTCCAGCCAGGGCGGAGCGAAAGCTCCCTGGACGGCAGTGTTCACAGTGAGGTCCTGTAGTCCAGTCTGAAAGATAAAAGAACAATCGTGAACAAAGTATGAACCCACTCAACAGCACATTGATACCCTTTTTCTTTCTAAGGGAAACACCGGCAACTGTTGGAAACAACAAAACCAAAGAGAAGTAAATAAGTAATGGCCTCACCCTGGCATTCATCACAGATCCCAGGAGCAGTGATACAGGTGGAGTGGAAGTTGCAGCCACAGTCTACGTCGCATTCGACACCACTCAGAACCAGAGTGGCGGGGTCGGATGTCCAGCCCAGGGAACATTCACACTCAAACCGCGGGCTGCCGCTACACTGGCCCTCACGACATTCATTATAACAACTGGGAGAGGGGAAAAATGAAACTTAATCAGAATTACAAACTAAATCATTATTTAAATGGCACAGTTACCAATCCCATTCGATTAAGATAAAAGAAAGAAAACCAAAAAATGATTTACGTCTGGTTGCAGTGCAGCGTGCCATCGCCGGTGTATCCTCTCTCACAGTGGCACTCGTATGAGGTGGGAGTGTTGATACAAGTGGCGAAAGGGTGACAGTTGTGGAGGCCCAGCCTGCATTCTTCCACGTCAGGACACGTGGGGTAAGACCAGACTGCATCTTTCTCCTCCTTGTCAAAGATCTCTAACTCCATTTCCATTTCCAGGGGTCTGGGTGGGGCTGAAGTTTGAGGTTCAGGGCTAAAAGAACGCAAAGAGTTGTGTCAAGATATGGTAACCAGGACAGATTTAATTTTTTTGGTTTATTAGCTTTTACGGCTTTCAAAAAGAACAACTATAGCCTGTTTTTATTTACGAAGCGCTGCTACAGATACATTTTCATCATAGTAATAACCTCTAACATTTCACATAACACTTTACTCTGTGATTAAAGACAGCTTGGAACATGAGTCATCAAAGCAAAATGATCTGATTTACTTTGCAGCCCGAGCTTCAGCCACAGCCACACTGCAGTTATACACAGATGGATCATCCATTCCTGCCCAGTCTCCGCGCAAGCACCTAAAACAAACAAAGAAAGAAAACACATGGTTTTTCACACCCCTATGATTAAAATTAAAGCAAGGTATTCTTCAGTTTTACAATTTAAATCCTCTTTTCAGTACAACACTTCATATTTATAATATCCCACACTTACTTTCCAATTGTGGGATTGTTGTAGTCACCACACCAGCCACACTGAAATGTTCTCAGGCACTCTGTACATGTGTTTAAAGCTGAACATTGCTTACACTGAGGAACCGAATGGACACTGATGAAGAAGAAGAGTAAACACCGGAGTTAATGTCACACACAAAATATACAGATCTGTGTTTAAGAAATGGAAATACACTAATTTTGTTCAATCAGAAATTGCAAAGACATGTAATTTGATATGTCAAGTGTGCAACAAACCCAACAACTGCAACTCTTTATATACGTAAGATTTAAGCTGGGTTTTTTTTTCATACTGTATATTGCTTCGGTATCTTTGTTTTACCTGTCATACCAGTCCCTGCACTCTCCGTAGGGATATTTTGTGAGGTAGGCAGCAAAATAGAAGCAGGCCTGGGCAGATTCACACCAAGCACACTGACTGGAGTTGGACAGGCACTCACTGCATGTCTTTCTCCTTTAAAACAAAAAGTAGGAAAAAATTAGTGATGAATCACAGATTCCTGATGATATTGTGTAATATCCAACAAGATTTTTTTTATATAATAGTTTTTTTCCTCACTGGTTGCAGACTTTAGGACACCCATTTGGGTCACGGATGGATCCTTCCAACCTTCCTCTGCGACTGCACTGAAAGTCACCTTTCTTGCTGGAGTTTATCTGCCACTCACAGTAAGGGTCCTGTGGGCCAAAGTTAGATGGCATCACATAAGATTATTGAGCTTTCTGATTTATCTACATGATATCTGCAGAAGAGTGATCCACAACATCCATTTTCTTTAAGGTATCATTTTTTTTGTACCTGAGTACATGCAGAGCAATCTCTGTACTCCTCACACAGAGTACAATGCTGTGGTGCCAACAGAAGATGGCGCTGACCGTCTCCTTCAATCATTTCTGTCTCAGGACAGTATTCCAGGTCTGGGCCATCTCGCAACAGGCAGCGGGACAGAGATGGACACCAGCCACATGACTGGTCTGACAGGCAGGCCAGACATGACATGTAACCCGAGCAGAAACCCGAGCGGTAGGGCTCCAGGAACAGGAAAGAGATCTCCTTGAGGGAAAGGAAATTTAGTTTTTTATTCTACTTCAGTATAATAAACTTTGGGAAATTCACATGTGCAAAAATCTTCATGGAACCCAAATATAATTTTTCTCATTACTATTTACAGGTTTAAGATCATAACTGCTCTATAAACGTTTAACTATTATCAGTGCTTACACTCCCTCCAGGCAATGTTCTGTTCCAGATCAGGGCCATTTCACTTGTTTGTCCCGAGCCAGAGTTGTTAAGGTAGCCCTCAGCTTGAACGAGGTAATGGTTCCCCCTGGTCAGATTAGAGAAGAGTCTACTTCCATCTGGTCGGACCAGCAGCTTCAGCTCCTTTTCCTGCTGGGCTGCCCAGCGACCCACCACCTCCTCAAATTTGACAGTAAGGTAGTTCATTAAATCCTCACAATCTACAATTAAACATAGTGGCTTGCATTTTCATACCCTTAAAACAGTTTATATTTTGCTACATTATAACTTCTAACTTTAATGTATCATATCTATGTGACAGACCAGCACAAAGCTGTTCATAACTGTAAAATACATCAAAATAAATTTGGAAACTTTAAAGGGTATGAATACTTTTGCAAGGCTCTGTACATTTGTTAACCAAGAGTGCTACAGTAAACACAGACACACACACATGCAAACATGACCTTTATAGCCTTTATAACATATCTGTACAGATGTGCTTCATATAAAAGTCATAAGTCAAATGGGGTCAGGGGTGAAACTGACCCTAAAAGGTTTTGTGAGTATCTTTGAAGTAAACTTAGGGGCTAGAGTTTAGAAATACGTGTCCTTACCATTTGGGTGGAGTTGGGTCCTGATGCCATTCGAGCCTCAAAGTGGAGCCTCTGGATACGAGCCCATATGAAGACTGTCTCTGTGGGAGGAGGTGCAGGTGGAGGCCCTCCCCACAAGGGGTGGATAAAGCCCTTGAACTGTAGGGCCACATCCATTTCTGTGGTGGGGCTAAGAATGATGTTGGCGCTGCGAAGGATGGATACCTGACAGAGGTGTGAAGTGGATGGAGGATAGTGGAGGGATGGATGGAAGTGGAAACACATCAACAGGAGCACTATTCTCTATAAACTGCTCCACATGTTTGTAACTACTTGGGAGGATAAAATCTTGTCTAAGTAAAACAGAGACAAAAAGAAAAAAAAAGAGCTGAGTATAAGTCAAGAAATATGAAAACAAAAAATTATAAAGGTGTTATTAATTAAGTAAACACAAAAGTTAGAGAACAGCAGTGTAGTTACAGTCTCAAAGGAAGGAAGGAGGATTATAAACAGAGAGGGAAGGAGTTACAACCACAACCAGAACAGTGAGCAGTTGAGATTTAGACTCCGTACCTTGTCAGGCTGGGAGTCGTTGCGGGGGTGCTGGAAGGTGAGCAGGTGCAGTCCCGGGACATAGTTCTCGGTGCGACAGGAGTGGAGGGAGGTTAGGAAACGGGTACGCTCCCCCCACCAGCCGTACGCCCCTGAGATCTGGTCCACACGGCACGCACTTCGCTCTGTGAGACCGAGAGGGAGAGGTCAGCACACAAGTATCACATCTGACCTCTTAAAGACTTTTATTATACAGCAGTTACTTATAATATACTACTGTACCAAAATGTAAGTTGTGACTTTTGTGTGTTGTGCGCTCAAGGAGTAAAATGACATGATCACAGACTGTGATTGGACAGACAAGCCAAATCTGTGTCTGAGCAGTCTGTCCAATCACAGCTGGGTGCAGTCAAGTTGCTAACTCCGCCAGAGTTACACAATCACACAGAAGTCTAGTCCCTCCCATGTCAGCGCCCAACATCTTTTTTGTTCCTTCTCTTCTGCCCTCCTTCCTCCCTCCTTACGTCTCACCTGACACTGGCAGGCAGGACTCGTTCTGAACACACCAGCCAAATTCACCGGGGGCTCGCGCGAGGGATGCCGGGGTGCCGCTGAACACCAGGCAGGACTGGCAGTCCGACAGGAAGCGTGCCAGGCCCAGGCACCCAGTGCTGCCACACTGTGAGGAGAAAAGTGATGTTATACAAAGAAAATCTAGACAAGCATTCACAGAAAAAAGATAGAGGAAGAAGGACATTTTTGGGGTTTCTTGAGTTCGGACTACCAATTCTGAGATTTTATTCTAAAGACTAAAACATAAATGAGAACAAAATAGGCTTCGGGTTCGTTAATAGAGCTAGTCAAATATGTAGAAATTATTTAAGAGATTATAGATCCATGTCATTAATACGTATGGGCTTGATTTATCTATATTCCAAATAAAGAGCACGAAATTCCTTGCACCGCAAAATATTTGCAGGGGATCTACTATTGTTTGCGTAAATGATAACAGGCTCAAAGAGCAGTATTTGAATGAGGACTTCGCGTCCGCTGCTGTGTGTGCCAGCCTTTCTGCCCCAGGCACTGCGCCACAGCCAGAGAGAGAAGGAATAGGCTGTTAGAAAGTTAATTACTATTAGGCTAAAATGTCTGTGAATGATATTTTTTGTTTGTTATTAATAAACTTGATGCATGCGGTGTACATAAGCCGCTCTCTAGTCTCTCATAACTGATGTGTCTTTGGAAAAAAAGAGTAACATTTGACATAACTATCAGGTTTATGGACATTAGAGTGTTAATTACTATTAGGTTAGAATGTGTGTGAATGATATTTTTCGTTTGTCAGTAATAAACTTATGTTGAATCATGGTAGCGCAAAGTTAAAAATAACAAAAAAACAGCCGGCGCAAACAGTTTCATGTTTGATAAATCGCACTGTGTGTGGAACGCCCACTTATTTGGATGTTCTCCAACGATATTTTGCAACTTCTGACAGAAATGCCCATATAGCATATTCATCAAGGTCAAAAGCACTAAATGGACTCTGTGCATCTCGCCACAGTCCTCCCTGCGCCTGTTTAGCAAATGACCTGCTGGATGTTTTTGCGCCCCCTGTGAAGTTTGCACACATTTTAACAAGGGCAAACCTTTAATAAATCAAGCCCTATATTTCTATCGTTTATGTGAACATTTTTACACTCAATATTAAACTCAAAAAAGTGAAGTATAAAAGAGTTTAGATTGACAAATTTACTGAAATCTAGTTGTGAGTTCTTAGTTTTAGCATTTGACCTACTGAAAAACAAATTACTGCAAAAAGTGTTCTGAAGGAAGGTTTACCGGGTTGGTGGGCTGGTACTCTCGACAGCGGCCTTCACACCAGCTGCATTCTGGGTTCTTCAGGCACATACTTTCATCAAGCGCCTCAGCACAAACAGCATCCTAGATAAAATGGTAAGTTGAAATAAATGTTGTTGTCCAAAGTCTTTTTATTTTCTTTCTATTACTTCCCAGGTTTGACTTCATGTTACTTTCTATTCTGTTGCTGTCAACCACTTCGACTCACCCTGTCGCCTTGATCACTGCTAACGAACAATGGTACTTTGTATGCCACAAGATCCCCTCGGGCAACGCCGCTGTAACCGCCAGCAACCAGAAGCACACGTCCTTCCATCACAGCTGCAACATGTGAATACCGCCCCCTCACAGCTTCACCATCTTAGAAACAAATACAAATAAAATATGCAATAAATGTCCGCAGGTAATTAAAGCATCTAAAACAGGAAAATGGTGGGGAAAAAAAGAGCTACTGACTGGATGACCATCTCTCCCCAGAAGACACCCACTGGTGGCAGCCCAAATGATAAAAAAAGATTTCCTCATCATAGCATTTCTCTTCCTGGTAATGAATATGTACATTTCCACCTGGCAGAAAAGGGCAGAAAGCAAACAGATAAACCCAAAAGAAGTTCAAACCAAAGTATTAGACCTTTTTTAATTTTAATTTCTCACCATAGACCACCATGTAGTTTCCAATGACAGTGGCAGTGTGGAAAGCTCTCTCTCTGGGCCCAGTTGTTGGAAATCGAGAACGAAATGATGTCCAAAACCGCCTGTCCACGTGGAATACGTCAGTGTTGTTCACCCGCACACTGAACCTTAACAGAGTATACAACAATTATTAAACACTGGCATTTTTCTGGTTTAATATTGGCTTATTAGATTACTTTACTACACTTATGTGAACCTAAGTGCTTCTATTACCAGCACTTTACTGCTGTTACAGCTGAATTTCTCCTTTGTGGGACAGTAAAGGATTATTCTATTCTTTATAATCTCTTACCCCCTCTTAATAACATGTGCATAAAGATACTCAGGATATATGAGGAGGTGCGTACCTTGCAGTAGTAGGCCTGTGACCACCATAGACCAGCAGGGTCCTAGATGGGCTGTGAAACACCATAGAGTGGCCAGCAGAGGCAGGGGGTTTCCCACCAGTGGGCTGAACTGTTTCCCATCGTCCAGAGCCGTGAAGGCCGAACCGATACAGAGTAGAGGAAAACATATCCTCTTCGGTGCGACCTGGTACATTGGGAGATTTAACATTTATTTCTCCAAACATAATCCAAATTTGAACACAGACACCAATGAGGTACTGTGATATCAAACTCACCTCCAAAAACATAGAGATAAGTGTCCACCACCGCTGCTGCATGATTGGCCAGTTTAGGAGCACCGCGTGAGTGGGACAAACCGAGTTGTTGCCAGTCATCCTGGACAGGCCTGTACATCCAGACGTCACTGGCCAGGGATCCGTTAGCTAGCTCTCCTCCAAAGATAACCATATTACCCATGTACTGTACAGCAGTGTGGGAGTGACGAGCCACCTTACATAAGAGAGATGAACAGAGGAGGGGGGAGAAAAATCAGGAATTTAAAACATTTAATGCAGACGTTCTATCCATCCATCATTTTCTCCCCATCCCAAATCTTATCACAGGGTAACAAATAGAGGCTTTTCTGGCAATAATATCTATCCTGGGTGACTTGCTAACACATATACAGCAGTATATACGGGTATGAACAAACCTAAGAAGGACAGAGAGTGGTTTCACTCGAGCCACCTGCAGAGGTGGTCTGAGAAACTTTGATCTAGCTGCCTGAATATAAATCATACTTTTACCATGCATAAAAAAAACACACAAATGAACTGATATGACTCCGCTCAAGCAGCAGAGTTATTACGTGGATGACTCATGGTTTAAACAAATAGATTCTGTTAAAAACGGGCGCAGTACAACAGCTATCTGTGGGGCTATTCTGAAGAAAAGATTTTCGGCAATTTTTTTTTACTGAATTGAATGAAGTCTTGCTGATAAAATATATTCTGTTTTGTTCTATAATTGGATGACAAGATGTTGTCTATATTTGTGGTCTGTTGTGGTCACTCTATGAGACAATGATCGCTGTCACATATATAACTCTCCAGCTGTGTATGTATGTTCTCATACAATTACAAAGGGTTTAGTCTGTGCACTCAGTAAAGCAACATGAGGATGCATGTCATTGGTGGGTCTGAACAAGTGACGTGTCAGTCGGGAACGAAGCGGCTTTTTGAAGTGACCAGTATGAGCCGGATCCTTGTTGGGGGGGGGCCTAACCGGAGCCACTTTTTTTGTTCTGTTCAAGCTGCTAATTGGTCAACTATGTGATGTGTTGAGAAATGGGAGGTTGAGGAGAAAAACAGCGCTACAGACAAAACATGCTGGAAAGGTGAGGAAATGAGGGACAGCAGGTAACAGCCAAATTTAGATGCATTTCAAATTTACTAATTATTCAGATCCCAGAGTGTAGAGTATGCAAAGTTTAAATACCATTTTGAGCAGGCCCTGCAGTTATCTACATTATGTTATCTCGTCTATGTTGTTTCGCTATAAACATTTCCATTTATAAATATTTTACATACAATCAGTTTGTTCTTGTACTTCAACATTTAGGCTATTTATTTTCTAGCACTCTGAATATAATAAGCCATATAAATAATAAATATTTGACGCAATTTTTTGTAGATTAGTAATTCATTTACATGTATTTTTGGTGATAAATTAATTTAAGAAACAAAATGTAAGGAACCGTTGGAGAGCCAAAAGAGCCGGTTCTTTTTAGTGAGCCGAGCCGTATGAACCGGCTCTCCTAAAAGAGATGGAATTCCCATCACCAGTCTGAACAGGGTCATATAACCCCTAGATTATACTAAACAATCTCTTTTTAAAACATTTAGTGTTCAAATACAAAAAAAAAAAATACTTACAGGGGAATAACCGTAAGACCTGCTTTCCCAATGGTTGGATGTGAAATTGTACTTGATTAAGTCACCGAGAGCTCTGTTCAGATCAAATCCTGCAATAGAATAGAAAAATTATTCAATTCAGTTGCTAATAATAAAAATTTGAATATGTGTTCTGATTAGGCTTGTTTTTTCAGATTAGAAGGATTTTTTTGAAAACAACAGGCTTTAAGCAGGTATTAAACATACATTCCATGTAGCCCACATTTCTGTATTTTTTTTTTGGTCTTATGTAATATCTTAATCATCTAAGAAATTAAACATTGTGTTTTCATCAGTTGTAACAAACATAAAGGCTTGAGATTAGTTGGTGTGTAAACAATCTACATTCAGCTTTTAATGTTCTCTTCAATATCTATAATTGTTTTTAATCATATGTACACTTCAACTGTGAAAGACAGTATTTGCATACTGGTGCAGAAATAAGTATTGGGTCAATGACAAAAGTTCTCCTCAGTAGTTTGTAATGTAACCTTGGTTGGCAATGACAGAGGTCAAACAGGCTATGGGTCAAACGTTTCCTGTAGGTCTTCACCAGGTTTTGTACACACTCTAGTTGCTATTTTGGCCTATTCTTCCACGCAGATCTCTGATGTTCTGACTCTCAACTCCCTCCACAGATTCTCTATTAGATTGAGGTCTGGAGACTGACTAGGCCACTTCAGAACCTTGAAATGCTTTTTACATAGCCACTCCTTCGTTGCCCAGGCATGTGTTTGGGATCACTGTCATCCTGGAAGATCCAGACACATTTCATCTTCAGTGCTCTCACTGATGAAAGAAGGTTTTTGCCCAAATTCCCATTTATCCTTTCCTTAATAGGGATCAGTCGTCTTTTCCTCTTTGCAGAAAAAACACCCCCAAAGCATAATGTTTCCACCCCCATGTTTCACAGTGGGTATGGTGTTCTTGGGATGCAACTTGGGATGCAAACAGCAAAGGGGACCTTTCGAGCGCTGCAGGATTTTAATCCAAGACGGTGTAGTGTGTTACTAATAGTAACCTTTGTTACTGTGGTCCCAGCTCTCTTCAAGTTATTGACCAGTTCCCTGAGTGTAGTTCTGGGCTGTTTCTTCACAGTTCTTAAGATCATGTGTACCACACAAGATTAGATTTAGCATGGTGCCCCAGGTCGAAGGAGATTGTCAGTGATCCATTTTCTAATAATTACTCCAACCACCAAGCTGCTTGACTATTGTAGATTGGCTCATCCCAGTCTTGTGCAGGTGTACAATCTTGTCCCTGGTGTCCTTGGACAGCTCTCTGGTCTTGGCCGTGGTGAAGGTCAGAGTCTGACTGCTTAAAGGTGTGGACAGTTGTCTTTTATACAGATGAGTTCAAACAGGTTCCATTAATACAGGTGACGAGTGGAGGATAGAAAAGCTTCTTAAAGAAGAAGTAACATGTCTGTGAGGACCAGAATTCTTGTTTGTAGGTGCTAAAAATTTATTTTCAGCACCATTATACAAATAAATTCTTTTTTTTTTTAAATCATACAATGTGATTTCCTGGATTTTTTTTTACATTCTGTCTCTCACAGTAGAAGTGTACCTATGATAAATATTACAGACGTCTCTCATATTTTTAAGGGGGACAACTTGCACAATTGGTGGCTGCTAAATACTATTTTGCCCCACTGTATACTTCAGAGCAATATCAGTCAAACAGGGACAACACCTAAAACAGAGATTGGAATTTTAAACACAAAAAAAATCAATGCTTACCACAATATTTAAGTCATAATCTAAAGCATTTTTTTTTTATATATAAGTAATTTAAAAGACTGTGTGTAAACAAAGAGCTTGCTCTCTTAACAATTAAATTCTATGAATGAACGTCATCAGTGAGTTACACCCACCTCCAAACAAATACATGGCTCCAGTTGAGGACAGGTATACGCCAGCAGAACCTGTCCTTGGAGGTGTGTTAGGGTTTCCCTTACTCACACGCCACCACTGTCCTGCTCCATTATCATCTGGAAGACCAAGCTGACAGCTGTGGCCAAGGAAGCCTGGGTTACACTGACAGCGTTCCCCTTTCTGAAACAAAACCAGCTAGGATTTTAAAGATTAAAAGTCGTAAAGCAGATTATTTACTTTAGGCTTTCTCAGTAAAGACAATTAAAGAATTGGCTAACAGCAGGTTGCTAAAAAGCGGCCAAAAAATTATCCCACTTCTTCTTACCTTGTCACATTGTCCATTTAAAGAACAAGCCTGGGAACAAAGAGGAATTGTACAAGATGCTCCTCCCCAACCCTGATGACAGTGGCACTTGGATGTGGAGGAATCACAGCGGCCATGGCCGCCACAGGCTCCAGGACAAACAGAGAAGGTGTATGTTGCATTGAAGCCCAAGAGGTTGTAATTAGCATCACTGAAGAGGTGAATAAGCATCTGGAAAAAGAAAAAAAATTAACGTGTGAACATCTACTAAATATGTAAAAGATACAACAACAAACATGTAATTTATATTTGGTTACCTTTCCAGACTTGGCTTCAATGGGTTCAGGCAAAGAGTTGCCACTCAGACTGGCAAGAAGTGGGCTTTGGTAGGAGTCACCATCATACACAAACAGGTAGTCATAGGTACACTCTGTGTCCATAAAGGTGAAATTCAACACAATTCGATAACTGTTGCTAGGAGCTGAAAGATAGAAGAAAAATATTGCTCAGTCTAATAGTCGGTGCTGCAAGAAAATAGGAAATCTTCAGTGTCTTGCAGAATTATGCATACAGCTCAACGCTTTTACAACACCCCAAAAAACACACTCAAAAACCTCACTGTTTATTTGTGGAGTATTTTGTAAGAGACCAACAGAAGGTGGTGGATGGTTTTCTACATATAAAAATCTGAATAGTCTGACCTGCGTATGAACCACATGCCATAGAATTTTAATTGGATTTAGGTCTAGGCTTTGACTGGGCCATTGTAGCACATGAATAGGCTTTGATCTAAAGTGTTACATTGTAGCTCTGACTGTATGTTGTCCTGATGGAAGTTGAGCCTCTGCCCATGCTCCCCACAGCATCGAGCTGCCACCCATTCCACCACACATAGCGTGTGCATGTAGACGCAAAAGTTTCATTTTGGTCTTCTCTTCCACATCGCTTGCATGGCTTGTGGGAAACTGCAAATTTGACTTTTTGCCTGTTTTTTTTAAACAACCATCTTCTAAACATTGTCTTACAGAGTAGACACCACGTATAATAGTTTCCTTCTGTGATATGAATCACTGCAGCTCCTCCAGAGTGACCAAGTGGACGGCCATGTGTTGGTAGGTTTGCCGTTGTGGCATTGTCGTCGCAGTTTCAGAGAATGGATTCAAAAGTGCTTTATTAAAAGTTCAATGCTTGGAAAATTATTTTAACTATGCTTTAACCAGTGCGTCGCGTGGCGCAGTGGTTAGAGCCGACGCCCCATGTGCAGAGGCTTCCGTCCTCGACACAGCCGTCCCTGGTTCGAGTCCCGTCCCGGGCGACCTTTGCCGCATGTCTTCCCCCACCTCTCTCCCCCTTCAAAAAGTCTGTCCACTGTTGATAAAGGCCACTCAGGCCCAAAAAACCTTTAAAAAAACAATGCTTTAACCTTCTCCACCATTCTATCCGTGGTGTGACTGCTGTGTTATCTACTCTTCATAATGCTGCTTGTTCACTAATGTACTCTAACAAACCTCTGAGGCCTTTGCCGATCAATTGCATTTTTACTAAGAATATTTGTTAATTAGTGGATCTCCTCTTACTTCCAAATCTGTTGTTACTTTGGGTTTATCACATACAATCCCTATTAAATACATTGAAGCATTTGCAATGGAGTGTATAATGAGAATGATGAGCATCAACTCTACCTTTGATAAGCCACTCGCAGTTCCCATTAACCGAGTAGTTTCCGGGTCCATCTGTGACATAACCTGGAGGTCCCCTCAGCACCTGCCTGTGGCCCTTACAGTCCCCTGCCTGGCACACAGGTGACTCAGCTGATAGGAGGACCAGCAGAATGACAACGGAGACAGGGAGAGGGGAGGCCATCTCTGGCACTGCCTAAAAGGAGGAGGTAAGACAGAATGCCATGGGTAAGTTTATACCAAAACACGATCCCTTCAACATAAGCAGTAAGTGTGTGGATTTAAATCCCCCAGATCAGCCACTTGATTCACTGTAAATTTAAAGAGGGCTTAAAACCTGCATGATAAATCACATTATGATCAAATAAGACAAACATGAGATGTTAGGAAATATTTAAGGGGGGGTCTATAAAACACACCTACTTTTTTTTCCTGCACAGCATTTCAGTTTGGATTTTAACTTTGGGTATCACACTGGCATTTACAAAAAAAAAAATATATAGAGGCAAACTCCCATATTTACGCTTTAGGATGCACAGACTGTTAGAGAAATAACACATATTCATGTAGCTGGGGGCTAGCCACAGATGAAACAACTGCTGTAACGAGTCCCACTTCAGATAAAAACAAAACAATAAATGCAAAAAGAATCCCCCAAACCTCTTCCACTGCATGTGATTTACACATAAAAGAGAATTAGAAAAAAGACTGCAGACTATGGTAGCCTGCAGAGTCTGCAGGCTACCATAACAAAGCTAACGGGAAAGGTGCTGCTAAGCTAGCTGACAGAAAACCGTTAACTCACAGGGGCCGTCATATCGTTTATTGTCACATTTTATATCCACACTCACCAATTCCCGTCTCTTTGATAGCGAAGTATTTTACATTGTTGGTGGGTATTGTGAGGCAAGCAACCACACGGGTCGACTTATCCTGCTGGGCGAAAACCAGACCGCTAGCTCGACTAGCTAGCCGCAGTCTGCAGAGGACAGAGGCTGCAACACGGAGCTAAATCCAGATGCGTCAGTGGCAGCGAAGTAACCATCCCTCGGAGTAATTACGATGTTATGATCTACGATGCTATTCTGTAAGGGATACCTGTAGTCCGACTATGAAACATCTCCTCCATACAACCACAATGCGTTATTAAATGTGTTTTACTCTAGCAGCCCCATGTTATAGACCTCAACGTCGTTGTTTTGGTATTTGCTGCTGGCTGGCTGTGACCATAGGTAGCCAACACAAAAGACTGAGCCTCACGTTGCTTGTAACAGCACTGCCATCCAGTGGAGATGGAGGACAACGTTTAAACATCTGGGCAGAAGCCTCGCTCATTTTATTAACACAAGCTTGAATGGATAAAGCAACATTTAGTTTCTAACAGGCCAGATTAATTTATGCAGCAAAAATAAGGGCCGCCCACTCCACACCTGGGGAAGTGGAAAGCAGTGTTGTTTATATGGCAGTCTAGGATCTTGCTTTTTCTTTCTTACAAAAAATAAATCTGAAAATGTTGGTGTGTTGTATTAACACCCCCCTCCCCTTTACTGTGACACTAATAAATCCAGTGCAACAATTTCCCTTCAGAGAAATAAATGGATGGATGTGCCATAATTTTCTCCAGCTGAACAGAAACAAAACAGAAGTAATTACTTTTGGACCTAAAGAGGAACAACCAACACTCAGCACACAGCTTCAGTTAATACAGCTAGAAACTGATCAGGCCCGAAATTTAGGTGTATTAAAATGTACTAAAATTGCCCACGTTTGAGTCTGTTCGTGCATGTTTGTGTTTCCCAGTGATAAGACACGTCCGTGGTGTAGCACGCCTCTTGCCCACTACAGACGGGTACCAGTGTGGATAATCAGGGATGGATGATGAATGGATAGATATTTTTGGTTTATCGGTGTTAAAAATAAACAGTGACAGCTTTAGGGATGTACCAGTTAGTGAAACCATTATTCCCATGTCCACAAAATGACATTGTGAATCCTGAGGAAGTCTGTATTTGGCCTTTAATGGGATTAAATCAAAACAAGTACATCTTGAAAAAAATAAAAGGTAATCAATATTTTGGCATAAGTAATTTATTAAAACATTCATTGACTTTCAAATACTAAACTTAAAACTTGTTTTAAGAGGGTGTTCTGCAGAAATGTAACATTACAATAGGTATAGTGTTGTAATCATGACACAAAACCCATTATATTGAAGTGTTAGATAACATTTTCTGTATTCTGATTCAGATCAATCTTTAAGGTTCTGTACATTGTAATCAAAGTTTGGAAATGAAGTGAAGGATATCAGCTTTGAAATACAATCAGTTCTCATCAACAAACTAGGCTTACTTTAACACTAGTATTTAAAAAAAAAGTATGAAAAAAAAGAAATATTATATATATATATATATATATATATATATAGGATATAAATGATTAAAGCCCTGCAAAGATTTGAAGCGCATAATTTTGATAGATATTGTTTGATATTTTTTAAAGGACTAAAAACAGCCACCAAAATAATAAAAATAAAGTGAAGAAACATGCAGTTTTATTTTAGCAAAAACCTCTAACATTTTAAGAGCTAAGCGTTTCCTGTGATACAATTATAATTAACATGGTCATTTGCTCCTTTTCAGAAACTTCCTATTGGCCAAAATAGCACTCTTTTTGCTGCATTTTGGTTACTTTGAAAAAGGCACACTGGCAAAAACTGCTTTTTATTCTCAACACTGACCCTAAAACAGTATGAGTTCTACTCTGGGCACCAATAACTTCTAAATAAAATCTGAATAAAAAAACAAAATCACTGAATGGTTTAAAGATAAAGCATTACCCTTGAAGATGTCTGCACTGCCCTCCTAGCAGCAGCTGTGATACGTTTTTTAATTCTTATTCAGATATTTCCATGTGTCTAAAGCCGATCTTGTTTGGTAAGGTGTTTTAGAGCCAACTTTGTATTAAAAGCTCCCCCCAAATTTTAAATCATGCATTATTGGATCAACTTCCACCTTTCTGTAATAGGGGGGGTCATTTATGATGTATGTACAGCTATTTTTCCAGGAGCCAGAATCATAGGCGTGGCATGAAGGCCCGGGCCAAAAATTGGGAAAATTCTTCCTTCAAACTTGTGTGTAAGGGTGACCAAATGCTTTTCTCTCCCCCCATCCCAAAACGACACCTCTCCCTTTTCCATATTTAGCTTGATGCGTATTTTGTCAGGACACTGTGGCACCACTAGCTCTGTACGCTGATCAGTGTGGACGGTATACACCCCTTTACTCAGCCCTAGGGCCCACACCCCACGACTCGGTGACACCGTGAACTTCTTTTTCCGGGTCACAAGCCATTTGCACACACCCAGGATCCACTTGGGGTTGTCACCGACAATGACGTCCCATTTGTGTTTGCCTGTTTTGTATCCTTCACACCCCATTACGAAGACGATGGGATCGAAGCGCTCTAGGTTGTCAGGAACGGTCAGTCGCTCTGAACTCTCCTTCACAGTGGTGAGATCAGCGTTCAGGGAGAGCCATGGGGAGGCTGTGTTCGGGTTGAGCATCACTGGGTCTGCGAAGACAGGAAGAAACATAAATTCTTAAAGCATTATGGAAACAATCTTTTAGGAAACTATGCTTTCAACAGAAAGCATAGTTTTTATAAAGCTCTGGGGTCTCATTTATAAAGCTTGCTCCTGCACAAAACAAGGTCTCAAAACTCCCCATGTCAGTTTCTACACCAAGTTTGGGATTTTTAGAAAAAAACGTGGTGGAAAAATATGCGCAACTTTAAGCACACCAAGGACCTTGCTTACGCACATTTTGGACACGGAGGACACTGGCAGCCGGTGAAATGGTGAATTTGAGCAACATTTTCAGACTTGTAGAGCTTTGCGCGCACACACACAAACACACAACAGTCAGCCCCCACCCCCGTCTCTGATCTAAGAACAAAATAATATAATTATCACAGTATGTTAATATGTATGTCTTCTGATTATACAGCAATTGCACTCATCAGTGCAGTAATTGTGTGAAGTACAAATATAAATACTACAGTGACACTCCTGAATAATGCTGCACAATGGATGCGCTGGTGCTAATAGAAGATTACGCCTCTGGCAACATCTGGATGGGGGCAGCCGATGCAGATTCCCTAAAGGAGTCCTATTAGATCTATGTGCTGAACTGGGCCCGGTGTTAGATCTACCGGCCTGTTGGAACAGTGCACTTTTTCTATGCTTCAACCCATAAAGAAACTGTGGAAGAGTCTTGTGACGTTATCGGCCCATTATTGGTTAGTATACAGTATTCAGTCTTTACCACTAAGTCAAATAAACATAGGTTTAATGAGAACCGAATAGCACATAGTCAATATATTGCTTTTTTCTATTTTTGAACACCACTTTTGTTTGCTAAAATTTGAAAATATGATAAACCATTAAAATATCTCATTTACTTTAAATACTAAAAAATCCCAACCTGGGATGCCACATTGTTAATTTATGAACCAAACTTTGGGAACCACTGCCTTATAGTGTGTAGATCCTTACCTTAACACTGATTTCCAAAGGGAAATCAATATCAAAAAGCTACTTTAAAAACAAGCTCAGAATGAAAAAGTAAAAAAAGATTTCTGTACTCAGTATAGCCTTACTGTGATCTGCTTTACGTCTTACTCTCTCTAGTTTCACACTGATGTGTAGTATAAAAAAGGTTTCTTAAATCTCTGTAATTCTTCTGCCCTCATTTTTAAACAACTTGCTGTTGCTGAAACAGCTAACTTTGACATTTCTTTCTTTAGAGACAGCAACTGCACTGAAGAGTGTTGTCAGTGTGTATGGTGTAATCGCAGATCGGAAAAAAGACTGAATTTCAGTTTCTGACTGTCTCGTCCCTTATCAGGGCTGATTAGGCTGGTAACAGTTTGATTCTGGTATACAGTCAAACTATCTTTGAATCTCTGGTTTTCTTAATACTCACATTTTGAACCAAGCTACAGTTTAATTTCTTGTCATGATTTTTAATGTAATAAATGTCATAATTGTGTTAATATACTTACAATATTGGACACGAGACTTCATGTCCTTCCATATGTTGAAACCCAAAGAACCAACATGCTTGCCCATGTCTATCAGGGAATCAAAAGAAAAGGATGGATCGAGTTCAACCCACTGGGCTCTACAACACAGACGAAGATTGGTTAAAGAAAAAAAATCAGAATTGCTGCGACTAATTTTTGTTTACATACTGATTAACCCCCGCTCCAAGTATTTAAGCCATGACTTACTCTCTTTTTACTTTCTGGAAATTCTGCAACAGAAAGAAAGACAGGAGAGAGAGTCTGTGTTTGAAATTAGCCTTGAAGCAAGTTTTACAAAAAACACCTCAAAACAAAATGAGACAGTAGAACAAGCTGCCCTTGCTTACCTTCAGGAGGGCCAAATCCTCATTTCCCATCTCTTTCTTTAAAGTCTCAATGAGCTTCTTTAGTTCACCAATTTCGTTCTCTGTCTCCTTAATCATTCTCTGCATGCTGTCGATCTTTTCCTTCTCATCAATAGACAGAGCTTCAAGTCGCTTGGCTTCTTCCTGATGAAGCACCATGTGGAGCCTCTCAAATTCGGCCTTGATTTTTTTCTCTGCTTCCCCAGCCTGATACTGTGTTAAGTTGGAACAAAAATTAAAACAGTGCACACAGTATGTCCTGGTATATACGATCAAAAACTATGTTAAATTCATCCATATTTTTAAGTCTGTAAATATTTGTTAAAATCACTTAATTTCAACCAATCTGCATCTTTGCCAGTCTAATCGTTTCTTTGGTTGTGAAATCCTTGTTGTCTACGTCTCAATCTTTGTTTAAACATTTGACCTATGAAATGTAACATGAACACTATGAGAGGACAGTAATCTTACCTTGATGTACTCCACTGCATTGCTGAACTTCTTCTTCATTTTTTTGTGGGACTCCACTTTCTTTTCAAAAATCTGGACTTTGAAGCCAAGCTCCTTCTGCAAAAGCACAAAGAACAACAGACATTTAGCAAAGGAACAAATATAGCGTGAACCTAGTCAGACTCACAGCATCATAACATGTGCAATTGTTTAATAACAATGGAAATATCTTTAATTGTAATAACCTAGGATCTAATGACCCAAATACTAAATTAAACAGTGAAGGACGTGTATGGTAAGTAACTAGCTTATGTACAGGAATTCAGTTGAACAGGTTTGAACAGAGTTTTACTTCAGGCGGATTTTGCTGCTGTTGAACTGGTTTGTGTACCAGGACGAGTTAATCAGCGATTCCTGGGTACAAGTAACTGCCACAAACCCTCAAGGTTGTCACCTTCGGTTACTTTTATTTCAACAACCTCTTTTTTCCCCTTTTTCTTTTTGGATTAAAGGCTTAGTAAATGTTCCTATATAAAACTGTGCACTGGGAAATCAAACATGCCGCCAATGTCTTTTCCCTAAAAGTGTCCCTGTTCACAGCAATCAGAGCTTTTATAATGCTAAAAACCTACAATAATCAGTAATACTCAGCTCAGCTGTTCCTAATACATTGTTTTTTGTGAAAGCCCCTAGCTTTTTTTAAGCCTCTCGAGTGTCAGATTCATGGTTTCTGAGGTACCGAACATTAAGAAATTGTCTTTTGTTTTCTTCTACAATAGAAATTCTTGTGATGTTGATCAGATTTTCTTATTTTCTTTTTTCCCCCACATTACTCTGTGACTTTGAGCAATGTCATTTGTGTCCATATAATACATTAAAGGATAAAATGTTTGTTCTTAACAGTTGGAGTATATTAGCCAACAGTTATTGCACTTTAAACAGTCCTCTGCGACATAAACATTGGACACATGACAATATAATCATGATACACTGTGCAGCCATAATGTACTTTATTCCTTTTTTGAGTTTGAGTAAAGGGAAACCTTAATGTAGGCCTATGCACTGACATAATCCTGTACCTCCTTCTTTTTTTGTTGGATTCAAACCTACAACTTCTTCAGGGGAAAATGCAGCACATTTTCTTGTTTTTGTGTTATAGTTTTAAAAAACACATAATCGTTCATAATCTGAATTTAAAAGTTAAAAGAAACACAGCACTCTATCCTCCAAGGAGGTTATGTTGTCGCCAGGATTTGTTTGTCTGTCTGTCTGTTAGTTAGCGATATAACTCAAAATGTTATGGGTGGATGTTGATGAAATGATCAGGAAACGTCAGCAATGGGACCAGGAGCAAGGGATTTGAGTTTGGGGGTGACCCCCATTACCGAAAATGTGATTTTCGTGAATAACTACTGAACTAATAATGATATCAGTGCGAATCCAGCTGATAAATGTATGTTTTCAAGATCAAGGATCGTAAAAAAAAGTTAGAGGTAACTAGATGATGACGTTGAATAAAGAAGAAACTCCAAACCAGCTGAGTGACTTTACCTTGCACATGGAAGTGCCATCTCTCAGGGACCACAGTCTGTGTGTGCTGTGCTGGGAGACACAGTCCACGCACACAGGCTCCTCGTCCTTCTCACAGTACAGCCCCAGCGGCTTCAGGTGAAGGTTGCAGACCTCCTCACTGGGTGGGCTCTGGACGGGTCGCAGATTGATCTGCCGGAGGAAGCTCTCGGAGGCGTCGTTGAGGGCTCGGTTACTAATGGCGTGTCCCTCATCGTAAGGCACCCTGCAGACGGGACACGTCCTGTTGAACTCCCAGCTTTTCTGCTGACATTCCCGACAAAAGCTGTGGGAACACGACAGCAGGACGGGATCCCTGAAGATCCCCTGACATACAGGACATGTCAGGTCCTGCCGCAGAGGGAGAGAGTCGTCGAACATTTCCTGATCCATGCTCTCAGCCTTTTTGGTCTCCATCGGTTTATAGGCCCACTTTCGCTTTTATTTTTACAAAAAAGTCACGCAGACTCACTCGACTTTCTTTAAGCGATGTTTAACAGCGCCACGCCTCTGTTAAAACAATAAGAGTTATTCCAAGGACGGAAAGAAATAAAACAACTAGTTACAACGCAAACCAAGTGATTCTTACCTTTCGGAAAGTCTATTTCCGCGTTGCTCTGACTAGCAAAAAAAAGAGGAAAAAAAGCTAATTCAAGTGTACAACACTGCCCTCTAGTGGATTTGGAGGTCTTTACAAATACTAGTGTGGCTCCCCATTAATGGAAGAAAAAAAAACAATTTAAGCGGACATAACTACTCACCGCTGGAAAACATATTGCATATGCTTCATATATTTGTGTATTTGTGTTTGTTTTTATGCAGTAGTGGTTCTTGTATAAATGGCAGCCATGGTCAAACGCCCCCTTTTGCCGCCCCAGACACTCAACAAAGGTTATATGTAGCCTATTTATGTTTGGATGGGCTGATAGAATCAAAATCATACATATTGTACTTTTTTGACTCTGTGGTGGCTTTAATAAAAAAAATTATCAGCGGTTAGCTGGTGCATTATTTTTTGAATGTAAGTGCTGCTGTCATATCTGGAAGGTTAAAAGTGAAATTGTAGTTAAAATGCAAATATTTGTTAACATTGCGATGTGTATGTAAGTTTGGATTTGGTTTTGGACTGCAATTCCCATTGGGAACTATCCTAAGTTAAATGCTGTACACATAACTTATGCTGTGTGTCTTTGTTGCCACTTAGGAGTCTGTTTTTGCTTCATTCAGCTATGACCAACAGATGGCGCCACAGACCATTCCTTAACACTACAAAAAGACGGGGATGACCGCTTAGCAAAAATGTTATAAACGCAACCCGTGTTCCACCGTAACATATTATAGGGTTTATGTGTATCTGCGTGTTTTAAAAATCTCTGTAACCATGTAAACGGGAACCGAAACTGTTCAGCATGTAGCCTTAAAAAAGACTGAATGTATCATGAACTCCACAGTGGCGAGAGATAAAAGCCTGGACAGCTTTTGAGTTTAATTCGAATGATAGCAAACTTTACACACTGTTTTATTATAAATAGATGAAACAGAAAAACAAAAACTTTAATCTAAAACTTTAAGCCACAAAATGCACAGTGACCTGTTTGCCCCTGTCTGAATTAACTGAGCTCAATACCCAGATAACAAGCTGACAATGAAAATATATTGATTTTCCATCTGAATCATCAGAATTGGTTGACATTGAAATCTTGATCCAAAATAGATGTTTAATCACTCTGCAAAACCCGATGAATAGGACAGAGACAGCTGTTTCCTCATGATTTATGGCGCATGGATATTGAAAAAAGTCATTGATTTTTAGTTGACCGGGCAATTTACAGTTGACTGCGAAAGATGATCACAAAGACATCATTGATTTTTAGTTAACAGGTGTTCTGATGGAACATCATACCCATCAGAATGGCATACCGTTAAAGTAATGCACATGCGCATTGAAACTTGCGGAATTGCGCCTGCGTTAAAACCAAACCATCAATTCAGCATACCTTAACAGAAGTTTTCCATATATTATTTTTAGCAAGTGGAGTCGTAAAATTGTGTAATGTCACGTTAAATTGTTAAATCGGGTGTATTAGGGTCATTGTAAATTTAAGGAAAAAAACTGATTAAATTTCTGTCAAAATATGTTGAGGATAATTTCACACATTTTCAAGAAACAACTTGGAAATACTCTGTTAAAAAGTCGTAAACCTCTTATATTTAAACAAAGATATTTTCTGACATTATAAGGTAAAAACATAGAAAAATACTTGGCTGAGATTTTAAATCAGTTATGTCTGACAGAAAATGCCAGTTCTAACTTCTATAAGATTTAAGCATTAAATTTATCATTTCAAAGGCGTAAGTGGTTCATGCAGCAACTCCTCGAGAAAATAGCATACTCCTTTATAAACTGTATTTTCTATTAACCAGGTAGCTATCAAAACGGCATACCTTTTTATAAACTGTATTTTCTATGGAGCAAAGACCTGTCAAAACAGTATACCCAGACCCCGTCACAAACACTGGTATGCTGTTTCGATAAAGTAGGCTAAACTGACAGCGCTATACTTCCGGTATGCTATTCTGATAGGGTATGCCACCTCGACAGAACACCGGCGCACAGCAGCCACTCTTATTCTGAATACATTTCAGGTAAGCACTTCGATCTAATCTTGGGATATTGTTCTGCACTACACAGTTAAATGTATTGTTTATATGTATGTTGCATAGGCTAGATACTGTCATAGCTTAATTTAAGCAATATTGACCTCGATAATAAAATACGCGGTCAAGCCATCCGCCGCCAGGGCTCTGATAAACATTAGCTTCGTGCATACATGGTGCATTACGGTAAGGCAAGGCAATTTTATTTGTATAGCACACTTTCAACAGCAGGGTAATTCAAGGTGCTTTACACGATTTGGTGATTTAAAAAACAAACATGGAATATAACATTGGAAATTAAAAGTAAAAGAAACACACATTACACATGATGCACAAATCAAAAAAGCAAGAGAGCATGAACACATTTCAGACATATGACATCAAGCATTTACTTGAAGGCAATTCTAAACAAATGGGTTTTTAGTCTCGATTTAAAGCATTTCAGAGTTTCAGCAGCTCTACACTCGTCAGGAAGTCTGTTCCAGATAAGGGGAGCATAGAAACTCAAAGCTGCTTCTCCATGTTTAGTTCTTAGTCTAGGGATGTTTAGTAGGCTACAGTTGGAGGACCTGAGTGGTCTTGGTGGTTGGTACCATGACAACAAGTCTTCAACATATTTTGGTGCTAAGCCATGTAATGATTTATAAACTAGTAGGAGTATTTTGAAGTTTATTGTCTGAGCTACAGGGAGCCAGTGTAAGGACTTTAGAACTGGGGTGATGTGCTCTACTTTCCTGGTTCTAGTGAGGAACAGGAGCAGCAGCGTTCTGGATCAGCTGCAGCTGTCTGATTGACTTTTTAGGCAGACCTGTGAAGATGCTGTTGCAGTAATCAATCCGACTAAAGATAAACGCATGTATGAGTTTTTCTAGGTCCTGTAGCGACATCAGTCGTTTAATCCTAGAAATGTTCTTCAGGTGATAGAAGGCTGACCTTGTTATTGCCTTTATGTGACCCTGGGGGTTCAGGTCTGAGTCCATTACTACACCTAGGTTTCGAGCCCGATCAGTAGTTTCTAGCTGTATTAACTGAAGCTGTGTGCTTACTCTTGATCGTTCCTCCTTGGGTCCAAAAATAATTGCTTCAGTTTTGTTTCTATTCAGCTGGAGAAAGTTATGGTACATCCATCCATTTATTTGGTCAATGCAGTGATTTAGGGTTTGAATGGGTTTAGAGTCACCTGGTGACATTGTAATGTAGAGCTGAGTGTCATCCGCGTAGTTATGGTAGCTAATGTTATTGGTTGCTATAATCTTGCCTAGTGGGAGCATGTAGATATTAAATAAGAGGGGCCCCAGGATGGAACCTTGGGGCATCCCACATGTGATTTCTGTTCGTTCTGATGAAAAGTTTCCTATTGAAACATAGAAGTCCCTGTTCTTTAGGTAAGACTCGAACCAGCCAAGTAGTGTACCAAGCTCTCCAGTCGTTCCAATAAAATTTCATGATCAACAGTGTCAAATGCTGCACTGAGGTCCAACAGAACCAGCACTGTGTTTCTACCACAGTCTGTATTTATGCGGATGTCATTGAATTCTTTGACGAGGGCAGTCTCAGTGCTATGGTGAGCGCGGAAACCAGACTGAAAAACATCAAAACGGTTTGTCATTGTTAAGAAGCTATAATATAGGTAGTATAGTATATAGTATAGTATAGTATAGTATAGTATAGGTAATAGAGCACTGGGGCGGCCTTTCAGGCGAAAACAGTGAAAGAGAGAGGAATTAAAAGGATTTACCATAATAAAGGCTTTTTTTTATTACCTACATGATACTTTTCCATTCTATATCCCAAGTACAGATTTTATAATTTTACAGCAAGTTTTTGAGAAATGCCAAGTCAAAGTACAGTACAATCCCTTTCCAGAAAAGGCGTTTGTGCCATTTTCAAGAATGTATTTCTCTAAAATACTAAAAGGTGACAACAAGCTCTCTTCAGATTATGGTAATGGGTGTCCTATACTTTTACTAGAATAAATATTTCAGAATTTTACTGTAGAATTTCGGAGAAATAACAAGTCAAAGTACAGAACGCCTTTCCAGAATAGGCATATTAATCATTTTCAAGAATTTATTTCTCCAAAATACTAAGAGGTGACAACAAACTCTCCTCTGATTATGGTAAAAGGTGTCCTATACTTTCACTAGAATAAATATTTTTGAATTTTACAGTAAGATTTTGGAGAAATGCCAAGTCAAAATACAGTATAATGTCTTTCCAGAAAAGGCGTTTGTGTCATTTTCAATAATTTATTTCTCCAAAATGCTAAGAGGTGACAACAAACTCTCTTCAGATTATGGGAAAGAGTGTCCTATAGTATAACCACAATAAATATTTCTGAATTTTACTGTAGAATCTAGGAGATTCATTATACTGTACTCTCACTTGTTATTTCTCCAAAATTGTGCAGACCACTCCCAGCCCTCCCTCTCCTGTACAGCGAGGCAAGGCCTCATTTTGACGCATTTTTCAAACAGAAAATATAGATATAGACTCAGGTAGGGGGTGAGTTACTCTTTAATGCAAATTAGCTGCTAGAGCTCAGCTGTAAATAAAATAACAACGGGCACCGCGTTTTGCTCTCATGACCAACTTGATCAAACATATTTTGTGTGCTTGATGAGCAACAAGCAAATTACAGGTTTTTTTAGCCCTTGGTGTGAGGGCATTTGTCCAGTTTGAGCTGGACATTTCCAGTTTTCATCCCCTCTGTCTGAACCAAGACATTCACTGTCCTTTTTAAGCGTTTGTCTCTTGACAGTACGTTCAGAGCCAGCTTAGACAAAAACAAAGGCCTACAGTGATAAAATATATGTATGCCTATCTTGGAAACCCAATTTTTAGTCTACAACTCATAAACATAAATATAATTGAGTAGAGGCAATGCATGTGTAATGGCAAACGTGCAACCTCGGTTTGCTTCCAATGTCCTACAGGCTGTTTTTCTGCTGAATAGTAGATTTATTTATTTATTTACCATCAACCGAACAAATGTTCTAGTTACATTTAAGAAAACCTTTCTACCCCCCCTTCGGACATTCAAAACTACCCTCATGGAACTTTCTTGTACCAAAAATTGTTACCTGCGCAGATGCACGCATGATACAGCTGAAGTCTCAATGGAGAGGGCGGGGTGAAACATGAAGGGACAGCCGGCTGTCACATCAGTGATCAAATCTGTTAGTGAAACTGGCATCAAGTTCAGGCCAACAAAAATAAACCCACTGGAATCGAATTAACACCAGAGATAGCCTTAATTAGGCTAATATTCCACAAAACATATATAGGATAGGCTAAAATATCCTTATAATAGCATGACATCACAACAGGTGCTCAAAGTATGGGATTTTTCATGACCAAAAGTGTGTTTTATGTGTTTCAGATGCCCTCTCCCAGCAGTCTGGCACTAGCATGAACGATTTGCCTTTGTTCAGGTGGTACAAAAATGGCTCTGCTATGCACCAGACCGGGCGGGAGGAGTTGGGCATGGTGGAAGCGATTATATGAATGAAATTTAAATGAAATAACTGTTTTTTTATTTATTAAAATTTTTTTCAAAGCATGTTTGCTAGTTGTACTAAAATAAAAAATGACTTTTAAATCTTGATATTGTTTTATTTGTCTGGTATTATCAATTGAAACATAAGTGAAAGCACATTGATCTATAGTTATGTTGCAATTTCAATGTTGTTTCAATGTTCAAGTTAATTGAAATACAATTGTAATTCCATTGCTCTATAGTTGATAAATCAAATTGTTTCAATAATAGATGTAATAGCACCTTTAATAAATCTATTACAGGTCATAGTGCTGAATAACTTATACTTTATGTTACTTACAATACTATACAGAAATTTGGGACCTTTTTACAAATGTATAGTATATTTACCCCAAATGACAATCTATTTTTTTCTTTTGTTTCCAATCGGGCGGCTGTGTTTGTATTACAACCATCTGGATCATTTTTATGTATCCACAACTGGCCCAAACCCTGTCCCTGTCTGCCAACACCATCACACTGGCAACCAAGGTTAAGGACCCAGATTTCCACAGCAACAACAGAGAGAAGCCCCTTGCTGGATATTAACACCACGGCTGGAGAACTGCGGGAGAACCCAGACCAACTGAGAGCGGTCACACACGGCCAGCAACCCAGTATCCAGGAACCTCCCACACCAGCTAGGACCGCAGGCCCCAGCAGGTGCACCCAGCCCCTTCAGTGTATTTTATTGGAGCCTAATGTGATACACCACAAAGGTGTAACATTTTTTGAACTGGAGGGAAAATTATTATAATTTGTTTTCATAGAAAAATCTATCAGAAATATGGTGTCCCTTGGTATTCAGCCTTCTTCTGAGTCAATACTTTTCTGACTCACATTTCACAGCAGTTATGTGTGTAAGACTTCGAAGTATGTCTTACCTGTTTTTTCCCATCTAGAAAGTGACATTTCTGACATTTCTTCTTTATAACATAACCCAGGCAGGATGGATTTTCATCCAGCTTTCCAAATTTTATTTAGGTTTAAATGTTAAATGACCTGTATTCGCATAGCGCTTTTAGTCATGAGGACCCCAAAGCACTTCACACTACATTCGCCGTGTTTAATCAATCCCATTGATCATCTTCCTTCTACATTGCTTTTTATTCCATAAAATCCCAATAAAACACTATTGCATTAAAGTTTGTGGTTGCAGTCTGAAATAGTGTGGCACCCTTTGAAACATATACAGTAATGTTCAAATAATTGGAATATTATTGAAACGTTCATTTATTTTAGCAACTCAATTCATAAAGGAAAACACATTATACAGATTATAAATACACACAGCTTGATTTTTTTCAAGTTTTATTTCTGTTAATTATGATGATCTTCAAGTTACAGCTAATAAAAACAACATTTAAGATTAGAAATGTTACATCAGACCTGGAAAAAACATTCAGAAAACAAGAATTAACGTTGTTGTTTTTCCATTGCTAAAAATTATGCATCATTAATGTTAAACGGGGAGAATTTTCACATACTCCCAAAATCAAGGCTTCAACATATATATTAACATATCAAGATGGCTTTCTACAAATACTGGCATTGCTTCACTGCTGTAGAAAGAGCACAGCTTAAGAAACCTGCTTAATTTCCTTTCTCTGTGGGGAAACTTTGGAGGGCGCATGTTCCAAATCAAGCAAACTTTTAATCAAAGAGGATATGACCTACTTGTGGCATCCATCATCTCCAAAGCCATGTGCCGTTCACTTGATAGAGGACTTCATGCAAACCCTATTCTGTTATCTTTTGCGTTTGTACCATCGTTCACTCACTCTTCCTCACTTTTTTAGAGAGAGAAGCACAGAAGAAAACATTTGTTTCCAGTACTGAAAACAGGGGTAGGTTTAGTCATACTGGGTCTTTAAGCAAAGATGAGCAGGATGTCTGTTGTTTACTTTCTTTAACTCAGACCTACTTGTAGCACATTGATAAATGCAATACATGTGTTTTATGATTCATGTTTCATTCACAACTGCACTCCGTTTAAAACATAATTCTAGATGATTGTTCGAAGAGCACTTTGGTGCAATGTTTGCAGTGTGGTGTACTTAGAGTTCTGCACCTGAAATATGGTGTGACTTTTGCGGTTGTGACTTTTTCTTGGTCATATCAGAGGATGCATATATTAGGGTGCTATAAAACTCACTGACATAAGAATAAATAACTAAAAAGGGCCCCAATACTCGCAGAGGCACCTTTATTTATTGGTGACATTATTTTTTATTATTATTTTGGAGAGTTTCATTTCTTATATGCTCAACCTCATGTCATGAAATACCAGAAAGCTACGGAATACAGAAAGATACTGGTGAACTAAATGCGGCAGAATTTCTCCCTTACACCCCCTTATTTTCCATTTCCAAATAGGAGCCATGCATTTTAAGCAGATGCTCAAAAACACACCAACGGATTAATGCACAGGACCATTTTTAATCTTCCTATTCTTTTTCATAGAAGTGGGTTTTTTTGCCCACATCAGGATTTACATTTTAGTTTCGGTTTTAGTCATGGAGTCAGTTCATTATGTTCTAAAAAACTTACTGCAACCCGACAATTTTTTTGGCAGAGAGACAAAATGTGACAAATCTATCAGAATTTAATTATATGCTCCAAAAAAATTGGAAAATGTATATTTTGGGGGGTCCGGCATAGTAAACAATAAATAAAGACTGTAGTCCACCTGTGCAATGTGTAACCCAACTGGGCTGAATCAGAGAAGGCCAGGACATTTCAATGTGCCTGGCCAAAGTGTTAATACACCTTAGACTTTTTCACACTATCACATTACAACGACAAATTTGAGTATATTTTATTTTGGATTTTATGTAACAGAAAAAAACTTATATATTGTTTTAATTGTGATCTTTACAAATAAAAATCTGAAAAGTGTAGCATCCATTTGTATTCAACCCCCCCGGCCAATGTTTTGTAGAATCACCCTTCACTGCTATTGTAAGTTATTTGCGCTATGCTGCTACCAGATCTCAGCATCTAGAAATAACTTCTTTGAATATCCATCTTTACAGAACAGCTCAAACTCTAAAGTATGAACTAGCTTTGACCTAAACCCTTCTCTTGCAGCTCTAACTGTATGATTTGGGCCATTTTCTTCCTGGAAGGTGAACCCTCGTCCCAGTCTAAAGTCTTAGGCCTTGATGTATCTGTGTGTGCTACTTGCTTTATTGCTGTTTTTACTTTATGCTTTGTCTGTGTTTTACTGCTATTTTCATTTGACCTCTTAATCATGTAAAGCACCTTGAATCACCTTGTTGTTGAAAGTGTGCTATACAAATAAAATTGCCTTGCCTTTTGTAGTCTCCTGCAGGTTTTCTTCCCGCATTACCCTGGGATAGTTAAAAAAGCATCCCTACAGCAGGATGCCACCGTGTGTCAATTTTGTGATTATGAGGTCAGGTCGCTGTTCCGTTGTCACATAGCATATGTGTTTTGGTGTAATCTGACCAGAACAGCTTTTTTCCACATGTTTGCTACATCCCAAACTGCAAACAGGACCTTTTGTGGTTTTCTTTTAAAAATGGCTTCCTTCCTTCCAGCTCACTGACTGACTACTAGTTCTCCAGCCAGCAGCTTTTCTCCTAACTAAGATGATCTATGCAGAGAGGCAGTTGGCTCAATAGAAACTTCTCCTATCAATGTTGTCCTTGTCCTACTCTGTCTGTTTAGGTGGACAGTATCGGTTAGTGTGTAGCAGGGCCATGCTTTTCCAATTTTTGGATGACCATGTTAAAAGGGATTCAGAAGATATTTAAAACTTAGGATATTTTTATCCTACATAATTCTGCTTTTAAGATCTTCAGAACATTATTCCCAACCTTTCTGGCGTGTTCCTTGGTCTTCATGATGTGGATTTCTCACCAATATTCTCTAGCAAACTTCTACATCCTTAACAGAACAGATAAGATAGAATTACATGCACATGGTCTCTAACTTGGTGACATTACATAATCTGGCAATAAAATGCACAGGATTTAATTCAAGAGTCGGCTATCAGATTACAAATACATAGTTTTCCTTGCACTTCACAATTATGCACTGCTTTGTGTCAGTAGATCACATAGAATCACAAAAAATTCAAATGACTATATTACGTGACTTATGCACTGAAAAAGGTGTTATGTTGTCACGTCAGTATGGTTGTTCAGGTCTGTAAAACAAAGAGCAGAACAAGCTGTCACACAGGAAATCCAAAGGATGGCTGTGGGTTCTTTAGGTTAACAACTGAGGCTCCACATGTCACAAATGTTTTATTTCTTTTTTATGCTCTTAGTTTTCTTAGTTTTGCTCTCCACTTGGAGATTTACTGTCAGGGACAATTTTAATGTAAATGTCATAATGTGGTAATTATGACTACAGAAATCACCAACCCCTGTCATGTTCTTTGCTTCCAGATCTATTTTGGCCATTGTGGGTTATGCTACAATTCAACAAAGTCATAAGGTACACACAACAAAGTTATTCAATGTTGTAATTGGAAATCTAAAAATAGTTAGATATTAGGACCGACTCAAGTTACCTCTGTTTTTCACACATATTGTTCATTTCTATCCATTCTCTACCCAGCCAGTCGTTTACCTTCATCTTTACCTCATAAGGTTTAGCTTTGACAGTCACAAGTCTTTCCAAAAACTTGCTATGCTATGGTATGTAAAACCAAACATGAAACCAAACTTTACTTAATTTCCCTCTGGGATCAATAAAGTATTTCTGAATTGAATTGAATTGAATGCACTTTTTGGACATACATCCAAATTATGTGTGTGGCACAAAACAACACTTAACCAAAAGGATCACCCTGCCCACAGTAAAATATGGTGATTGCAGCATAATGCTCCAGTATTGCTTTTCTTGGGGTGGAACTAAGATTTTTTGACAATAGATGAATCTAGGAAAGTCAGGATAACGGTGTGGTGGTGGTGGTTGGGGCAATTGTCTTATCAGTCTACTAGGGATTTAAGGAGCATTTGGACAAGCAGTCTTTGCATGATAGTCAACCTCAAGCCATGAGTTAATCTCAGGTTTTCTGTACTTCCCAGGTTGAAGTCATTGCTGGTTTCATCACCAATCTCTGGATCCATTCACCAAGAACCTCCGAGCCAGTCGTTCTCTGAAGGACATTCATCGCAGTCGCCCACTACAGCTCTTTCATCTCCAACTGTCCCCTGCTTGCCCACTCTTCAATGTTCTGTACAGAGCTTTCTGGATCTCACGCTCCTTTTTCCTCCACTACCACTCGAAACCTTCTCACCACACAAAAACTTGGCTACATGCCAGCCTCACCACCCACGGTCTGGATTTCCAATCTATTCCTCTTCTCTTCTCAAACCTTGATCTGTAAGCATATTTCACTCGACCACTGACAAAAAGATTCATTTTCCTAAACCTCTTCACCATTCTAACTTCTTTTATTCTCCCCAGACGTCACTGAGATATAGCCTCAGCGATTTCTGGAATCACAACAATGAAACAGTCAGCTATCTGACAGTTTTTTTGTTATACATGAAAAAAGTTCTGAAAAGTTCTGAAATGAGTCATCGTGGTCTAGTTGTCTTTACATCACAAAAAACCAAGCATGTAGACCTTTAAGAGCCACAGCACAAGCACACTTATGTTAACTCACATGTGTACACACACACACACACGCACGCACACCTACGCACACGCACATTTACACACAGTTGAAGTTTGTACAAACACGCGTGACTCAATGTGGCCTGTTAGTGTGCTCGAGGAAGTCTTCATTAAGTGAAGACGATCATGCAATTAACATGATCCTTTTAGTAGAGCAAATCTGCCCTGGCACATGCAAGAAACCAGCTTCACTATATGGTATGGCTGAAATGCCAGAAAATAGCAAAAATAAACAATTATTAGCCACTGTGCACATACTTTCCTCCCACTCATCATCCTCATTCCCCAGTAACATCCCCTTCCCATCACTTCCAAATCATCACCTTATCTCTATTGCTTCCATAGCTTGTCCTTCGGGACATCCTCTGAGTCCAATAACTTCTTCCACATTCCTCATACGGCCTCTTTCTTACTCCACTCAAAGAGAATTAGGAAGCAGTCTGATGACCAGTCAATGCCTATTGATCATCCTTTCCTGGTTGAGTCAAGTCAACCATATTTTTCTGTGCATTTACAGTCTCATAGTTAGTGAGTTTATTGTTTGTGCTTACCTTGCTCCACAGTTACTCCTCATACTCTTTGTACCTCTTAGGTGGAGCTCACTCTGTTGGCTTCCACGCATCCCTGGATCCTACCACCAAACCACTTCCTCGTCAAGATCTCCTTGGGATATCCACACTCTACACTCGTCCAGTGCAGCTCTGTCGTCCTCAGCCTTAATCAGCCTATTTGCTCTCCTACGCTCTCTTTTCAGGCACCATCCGGATCTCACAAATCATCTACTCCATCCTTGCCATTCATCACCAGGATGGCTTTCTCTTCAACATCTGCTCCCCACTCCAGAACTGTAAGCCATCATTACTCATGTGCTTTAACAATATTAATCTCAAAGTTGCCCTCGCCTTTTCTTAACAATGAGACTTCCCAGATGAGTTCCCATCTCCAGATCCATCTGTACGCTCAGTCCTCTTTTCCTATTATTCAGTGGCACTACCAGCAGGGGGATAGAGGTTCTCCTAAATTAGTCATTACACCCTTATAGCATGTAGAAAATAATATTTTTAAATAGGATTTTTTCATTTCTCCATGGGCTATACACCATTTATAGTGTTATAAAGAGAAAAATTACATCAGTCAGAAATAAATTAACTTAGCCAATGACCTCATTTCACATTCTGTAAACAAGTGAATTGTAGAGCTTGTCAGATTTTACTGCCCAAATTTCCACTAGCAGCCTTAGCATGCAATACATTTTTGGAAACTGCCTGAGATTGCCAAAAACCTACAGATCTAGATTTTCAAAGTTGTTGACCCTTCCTGTCACATCACTAAGCAACGAATGCATTTTCTTTTACTGTGTCATCTGAAAAACTGAGGAGGAACAACAGCAGAGACTGCTGTATCACTGACCTTGCGTCTCTTGGTATTAACCCTCTAAGAACAAAAATTATGGATGGGGACAGAACAATTGATCCTCAACTACAACAATATGTAGTGATAAGTTGAAAGTTTTTTACTCTTTTTCCAACTAATGTTTGTTTCCATATTGACACTGATGTTATTGCAGTTCTGTTTGCATGAATGTTTGTGTGTGTTGAAAATGTTATAGAGAATAGTAGACCGCTTCCTCGACAGCACCCTTCATATAAAGCCATGGTAGAATCTGAAAAGAGAAAATCTGGTGCTGCAATTTTTTAACTTTAACTGAACAAATTAACTCCAGTGTTATAGGACAGTTCTTACTGGAAAAGATACTAAGTCAAAAATATTAAGTGCAGTTTACAAAAGAAAAAAACTTGTATGACTGATGAGATTCAGAAAACCAAAGCCTCCCATTAGACTCCTCACTAAATGACTCCAAAAAAGAAGTAAAGAAATAGCTGTAATCTTGACTTTCTTTAGAGTTAAGTGCATGGCAACAATACATCACCTTTTTTCCTGAGAGCTGGCACCTTTGAATGTTGGTATCCTGGTTAACCAAACATGTGGTGGTACTTACTACTTTAAAAAGAATTTAAAAACTTAAAAAATAATTTAAATACAAGAGCAGCTGTCTGACTGAACACAATAATTTGGCTAATAACTGCAATTGCAAAATAAACATTATCCCCTGAAACTTCTCTATCATCCCAGGCATTAACTAAATCCTCCAACAAATGTCAGATTAGGATTATGTGACTGCAAATTTACATCATAGCAGGAAGTTAATAAAAAGGAAAAGTGAGAAATACTGATTTTAACCTCTGCATTTGGCCAAATATTTTTTTTCCGTAGGGGGCAACATTACTAAAAACAAAACAACATATTTAAGGAAATAAAACTAGCATGTGTTTTGATACTTTCACTTCCTTGTGCTATTAATTCTCATGGTTTCATAGCTTCCCATTCAAACAAAACATTAATTTAAGAGCATACTTGTGATTTACACATTTCATTGCTATTCAGAAGAGGCATGTTTTGGTTTAGATGTAATGTGCCATTTTTGGACTCAAAAATGTAAACATGGAAAATGGCAATCCAGATACTTCAAAACCTTAAGAATTATTCATGTGTGACAAGTTCAATCAAAGTGTGTCTTTGTGGATATCTAGATAAACCACTCAGTTCATTTGAAACCACACAGAGGATACCAGCCTTCCTCTATCCTCTGAAAACTGTGATAGCACCAAAGATATAAAGAGCTTTGCTCAAACTCTTGTAAACAGTGTGTGTTTCTTTCTGTTTTATGATGCATATGTCATAAGTCTTGTTGTAGGCTGGAAAAAAACAAACACTGCTTTGACTTTCGCAGATACTCGAGCCTCCACCTGCCTCTCTGACCACAAACTGACGAAACAGTGCTGAGCAGAGAAGAGGAGAAAAGGTGTGAAAAAACAGGAACCTTTTGCGCATAAGATGAGTGAAGGGGAAATGCAATGCTTTCACAGGTGTCTTGTTGCATGTATATGGGGCTGAGCAGACGGGAAAAGCAACACTCAGAAAAAAAGGTGTGATAATATACTTTGAGATTTTGAAGATACTGACAGAATTTCTGAAAGGACGCATGGTGAAATAATTTTAAGGAGAGATTTAACACAGATAAGAAGTATAAAAATAGGTTTTGATAACACTTTCAGTATGATCAGCAAGAGATAATTTCATTCATTCAAGTTTCACTCCTTTGAATTTGACTATGTTGTCAGCTGAGTGTTTACAAGGCTTTTGAGATTCTGCTAGGTATCCATATCCTATTTTTTATTCTTTTGAAATGTCATACAAAGAGATCAACAGCATAACCCAATTATGCAGTCAAACATATCCTTCTAACCTACAGTGTCTTTTATTTTTTAAGATGTGAATTTATATGAGCAATACAGGTTTCATTTGCAGAGAAACAGGTTTCATTATGTCTCATAATGTCATGTTTTAGTTTCATATTTGCTGTGCTTTGCATAAGTCTTGTGTCTCCTTACAGTTTGCCATCTTGCATGTTTTAACTACACTTTTCGGCAACTTTTTTTGGTTTGTAGATATAAATTGGTGTAGATGAAAATGGAATGAGATCCTCATTTACAAAAACAGTAAATGTCAAACATATGAATAAAACTTGAGGAAATTGTGTATAATAAACATTTCTGTATGTGCAAGAGGGTGCGATAACTATTGGTCATAAAGTGTATTTGTTTTTCTTGTTTAAATGGGAAAATTTTTGAATAATGATAGATCTCCTCAGATAGGATCAAGTAAAAATGACTATGGATGCAGATGTTTGCCACCACCTTTTAAATTGCTGTTCTATCATGGTTGACGCTTTATCTGCATTAGCTGTTTTCACTCACAAAATTTTAACAGCACTAGATCCAGCACTAGATCCACACAAAGGGTTTGAGATAGACATCAGTTTCTACCATCAAGGTGGCTTGAACTGTCTTTAAAGGCTAAATATGTTTTAGAGGCAGAGTACCTAAAAATATTGACAACATGAAACATAAATAAATCATAATTGGCTTTAGCACTGTTTTTTTAAAGCAAATAAAACATTTTATAGACCATTTTTAATCACACCCTCAAAAGCAAATATGTATTGATGTAAATTGACAATCATTTAACATCTATTTCTGCACTGTTGTAAAGCCAATATTGCTGCAGCAGATTGTCTTCCTTACAAAGAATACCTCCTTCAGGGAATATGTTGAATTCAGTCCATAGCTAGGAAAATTAGCTTGGTGCAGCGAGTCAACCGTCAGATATAGTTATCTTCAAATTTTACAGCTTTCTCTAAGTTATTAGCTTCATATGTATTTTTATCTGTGTGTCTGAGCCCAATTAACACCAATGTTTGACAGCAGCTGCAGCCTGATTGTATATCAGTATTTAAAACTTTTTCAACCATTTGATGTTTAGTACCAGCTTAAGTTGACTTTTAGAGTCGAACAACATAAGAAAAATGCTAATGGACCTAAAGAGTTTCAGTGGCTCGACAGACCATTAAAGTTAAGTTTTAACAGTTTCATTACACTAGTGAAGTTTTAACTTCACAAGTAGAACACAGACTGATTATGTAAAATAAAAAAAATCAGCTTGCAGATAGCATTCTATCCTGGTAAGGCAGTGTTTGTGCGGTGAAGTTGGGAGTACAGATGCTTGTGTGCATAGGCATAACAAAACTAGTCAGAATAGGAGCAGAGATCATAGTGCCTTCTTGAAAGCTGCAAGAATTTTAGCATTTTAAATGGTAGTTTATATCAAAAGGGGTAACCAATTGCTGTAGTGAGTCAAAAGCAAACTAGGCTCACCATATGAAGCTTTTAAATCCCTGGGTAGGGTTTGTTAGGTCTTAAGTGGAGCTGGAGATTGGACTGTTGCTTTTTCCCTCTCTTTGCCATGCACTGAGCCCTGAGTTCGGCATCCCAAATGTGATATAACTTTTTTTTTGTCTGGGTTATTGGCTGCCCTATGGTTGCTTTCTTTCCTTGTAAAAATGATTAAATCTGTAAATTAAGTGACAACACTAGGGAATGTGAAAGTTCAGTTTATTTTATTTGAGCAGTTATGTTGTCGAAGGAAATAAACAGCAATTTTTTCTTTCTTAATTTTTTTCGCAATGTAGTTACGTCTAAATAATGTTGAATGTTGACCAAATCAAATAAAACTGACATTTTAGGAAACTTTGACTTCCAGAAAAGAAGAGTCCCATATCAACCTAAATGGGAAATTAGATCTTCCTGAGTTGGCATGTAACCTGTGCTACTAGGATTGTATAAAGAAAAATGGAATTGTTCCTAAAACAGAGTTCTGTAGCATCCCATTTGAAAGGCCAGGAGAATCTGACATGATCTTATTTACAGAAACACTAAAATTCCTGTGAGAAAAGCTGCTGAAAGCTGTCCCACCTGTCGATGAATGTTAAATGTTGATTTTCAATAAGAACTTTTTGTGAGCATTCCAAGTATACATTTGTATCACACTACACTTCTAGAAACTTTTGCAATAAATCTGATACACCATCTTCAACACATTTTTCAGAGATAGGAAAAGTCATAGAAATCATCTCTTCATTTATTTGAACCAAATTTAAATCATCCAAATGATTTGAACGACCAAAAGAGAACAGTCCCTAGTACTGTCTGGAATAAATTTTGATTACTGATGAACATATCATCCCAGGTATAATATCATTGACAGCACAAAGGATAAGGCATTTCTCTTAAAGACATTTCTTTTAAATTGGTTCAAAATTTGAAACACAGTTTGTAAGCAATTGAAACTGATGAGTCAATCTCAGGTTGAGTGTATTGAAATCATGGGAAATGCCATGACATCAAAGCTTCACACTGGTTCCAATTCACTTTGTCAGGGTAAGGCAGTGGTAATTACAGATAACTTACGTTGTTTGAAACAGTTCTTTATCAGACGCACTATTTTCCATTCAACACACTTTCAAAACTCACAATTTAAGCAGCTGAGAAGACTAAAACTTCTTACTTCTTTAATAAAAATGTGATACAGTGGGGTAAAAAAGTATTTAGTCAGCCACCAATTGTGCAAGTTCTCCCACTTAAAAAGATGAGAGAGGCCTGTAATTTTCATCATAGGTGTACCTCAACTATGAGAGACAAAATTAGGAAAAAAAATCCAGAAAGTCACATGGTCGAATTTTTATCTCTTCCACCCCTGGAGCCTTGCCACCGAGAAGCTTTTTAACCACCTCTGTGACCACCACCAGAGATTGGAGAGCCCGACTTAAAGTCCCCAGACTCCGCTTCCAGATTGGAAGGCTTGCCGGTGGGATTGAGGAAGTCTTCGAAGTATTCCGTCCACCGACTCAGGACGTCTCGAGTCAAGGTCAGCAGCACGCCAACCCACTGTAAACAGTGTTGGTGGTGCACCGCTTCCCCCTCCTGAGACGCTGGATGGTGGACCAGAATCACCTCGAAGCCGTACAGAAATCAATCTCCATGGCCTCACCAAACTCCTCCAATGCCCGAGTTTTTGGCTCAGCGACCATCCGAGCCGCAGTCCTCTTGGCCTGCCTGTAACTATCAGCTGCTTCCGGGGTCTCACAGGCCAAAAAGACCAGATAGGACTGGTGTCCACCAGCAGGTTCATGGGTTGCTGCTGCGACAGGCACCAACCACCTTGCGGCCACAGCTCCAGTCAGCCGCCTCGACAATAGAGGCATGAAACATGGCTCACTCGGACTTGATGTCCCTCACCTCCCTCAGGACGTGTTCGAAGATCTGCCGGAGGTGAGAGTTGAAGGTCCTTCTGACAGGAGACTCTGCCAGATGTAACCCATGTGACCCAGAGCTCATGAGCTGTGCTCCCAATTAAGCAAGTATGTCCCTTTAAATACCCCTCACTCCAGCTGATTAGCAGCTGTTGCTGTTTTGGCATTTGGCTGCTGCCCTTGAATCCAGGAGTTATTGTCCCTAGTGCTCATTTGCTGCCCCTGTTGTGGTTGTTCTTATGGATGTTCCAACTGTTCAACCTGGAAAAAGGGACAAACTGTAAATGCTTTGTGGTAGCCTAAGTGTGGGGGAATTAAAGGATTGAAGTATTGGTAAGTTGAGCAGATCAGTTCCACATGCTCAGTAAAGTGCTATGCTTTGTCTGTATTAATCTGCTAACGTACTATCACAGATTCACCTTCAATAATTCCCAACTTCTACCTGTGTAACCTGTCATCTATCAGCTCATCGGTGAGTCAAATCAGTTTTTCCTCCTGCTATGTGAGCTGCACTGCAGCAGATTTTACTGCCTAGCAGCAAACATGATTTGCATGATTTAAAATGTTTTTTAGTGCTTTAGCATTTGTTTATTTACTTTGATAATGGAGCCGAATGGTCTGTAATATAGTTTTATTTACCGTAATACTTTATTTTGGAACTATTGACCAGTCTCTGCATATGTGGTGATGGCTTTAAATACGCTGCACATTTAACAATGGGAGTGTAGTATGGATTTGCCCTACTGCCTCTTTGAACTTGTTGTGCAACACTTGAGTATCACCACTAGATTAATTGAAGGGTTTTTTTTGGTATTGGATCTCTTGTTTAATGGCAAGACCTTTTTTGATTTAAATATATTTACTTTTTGCCTTATATTCTTGATTTAAATTTAATGAAGCTTCGTGTCCTCATGTTTTTGTGATTTCTGTATTTTCTTTTGATAGCTTTCATATTGAATGAATTTGACTTTGAAGCACACTGTTCATTGTAAAATATTTAACAGTTAAAGTTAATTGAATTTGAATAATTGTTGTTTTTTTTCTCTTCTCTTGGCCTTGTTTTAGGCCAGATTTTTGTTTTCTTCTCTCCCCTTACGATTTTTTCCCCTCTTCTAATTTCCAGTTTGTGGGTTTCTCCTCCTCATTGGAGAAATTAACCTTTAATGTTTGAACTTTGAAACTTGATGAACTGAATCCTGAGTGAGAACCCTGGAAGAATATCTTCATTTTGTTTTGGTCATTAATTTATGTCACTGTGTTAATTTATCAGTATTTGGTTAATGTATTTGTATTTTCACTTGTTTAAAACTTTAATACACTTTTTGAACAATAACTTTTGTTGCTGGTGTATTTATTCACACACTTTGGCTCCATGGTTGAATCTGCTTCTGAGTGCCCAATATTCCATATAGTGGGAATAGTCAGATTATTGTGCCTGGTCCTTAAACAAAGCGTTACACAGACATTCCCAGCAGACCCTCCCAACATGTTTGAGCTTGCCAGGTATGTCTGGCATCCTCCCCCGCTATTCACCACCAGGAAGTGGTCAGTGCACAACTCCGCCCCGAGTGTCCAAAACATGCGGCCGCAGATCAGATGAAACATCAAAGTCGATCATCGAGCTGCGGCCTAGGGTGAGCTCATGGGAAGGGGGGCCCATATCACCTCTTTGGGGTGAACCCAGCGGGGCCCCATAGGTAAAGGCCTGGCCACCAGGCACTCGACAACCTCCAGGCCTGGCTCTAGAGGGGGGCCACAGTGACCCGCATCTGGGTGAGGGAAAACTAAGTCCAATGCTATGTTTCTTCATAAGGGGTCTTTGGACTGCACTTTGATCCCTCACCTAGGACCAGTTTGCCATGGGTGACCCTACCAGGGGCAGAAAGCCCCCGACAACTTGGCTCCTAGAATCATTGGGGCACTCAAACTCCTCAACCATGATAAGGTGGCAGCCCAGGGAAGGGGTCAATTTTGTTTTGATGTTAATTTGTCAGACTCTTTTAAATTATACATTTTTGAATACACAAAGTGTATTAATTACAAAGAAATATAATGGTTAAATCCCCTAACAGCTTTAAAACCCATTGTTTCAAAGCTACTCCTAAATCTCTTGAAAGGCGTTATGTTTGACACTGTGGTTCTTGCTGGGGTGTTCCTCTTCCTTCCGTCTCTCCTCTCTTCTGTGTGGCGCCCGTACGTGTTGTTAACAGTGGCACTGGATCGTATCAAGCACATTTTTGCTGAGCAGCTGTGTGACCTTCAAAATCTGGTACGATTTGGTAAGTTATTTACATCCTTTTTGCAGAATACTGCTACCTCAAATATATAAATAGCCATTTGTGAACATGCATATCTTTTCATTTTGAGATTAATTGGCATGATTTGCTTAATTTTATGGTTTTTAAACTTACAGCCATAATAAATGCCCTTCTGCTAGGTTTGCAGTAATTTTTATAAACAGCTGTGATGTGCATGATTTGCAGTCGGATAGTTTGGCAACCAGCTAGCCAGTAAGTGATAAGAAGAAATAGTGAGATATAGGACAATGACACAACAAATGAAATGTCGATTCAAAGAAACACCCCTACCAAAAATACATATCTTGAAAAATAAATCACTGACAAATATAACATTTTTCAAGAAGTGTTTCAGACGTTCTGGTAACTTCTTTGGGAATTTAGAGTACTCAATATTTTATGCAAACAACTGCAGAAAGGTTTGTAACAGCCATATTTAGAAGTTAAAAAATATACACATGAGCAACAACTTTTTATATTTTAAACACTTAGAGCATATCATATATATTAAAAGTTTTTCTTTATTTCGGTGTCATAAAAAAGTGTCTAGTCTACCAGAAACATTATCATGAATAAAAAACAAACGTTTTCAAGTGACTGAGTTGGCGCATGATAGACCGACGGCACCCCCATGTGGCCAAACTTAACTTAATGAACAGACCACACTGAGGTAAAAACTTTTCCTCTTTCTTACAGATGTGAATGATGGAAGCAACTATTAATCCATCAGAAGAACACCTATGGTGGAGAGAATTTTTGGATTACATGTCAGAATATGGCAATGGATCTGATGATTATGCTCATGATAAGGGTGGTGATGTTTGTGACCTAAGCACAACTTTTGAGGCGGTGTTTATACCAATTCTGTACTCTGTGGCATTTGTTTTTGGTATCTTGGGAAATGGATTGCTACTAGGAGTCCTGTTTCAGAGCAGGAAGAATTGGAGTGTGACGGATACCTTCATCCTTCACCTGGCTATATCAGATGTCCTGCTGTTGGTGACGCTACCCCTCTTAGCTGTACAGCATGCTAGTGAATTTGGATGGCAATTTGGTACTGTCCTTTGCAAGATTACTGGAACTTGCTTTACGGTAAGAATTCTACAATAAGAGTGACACCTTATTTAAGATCCCAAATCTTCTCTATATATGATTTCTTTTAATATGTTTTGATTTCAGATCAACTTTTACTGTGGGATTTTTCTCTTGGCCTGTATCAGTGTTGATCGCTATCTGTCCATTGTCCATGCTACTCAGATGTACACTCGAAGGAAGTCCTGGATGGTTCATACAAGCTGCATGCTGGTGTGGCTCTTCTCTTTAATCCTCTCCATCCCTGACTGGATCTTTTTAGATGACGTGAGAGATGAACGAAGAGGAAATAAAGCAGAGTGTATTCGTGATTATAAAAAATTTGGCTCAAATGCCAAAACCTATTCAATGGTAGGACGAGGTCTATACCACACATTGGGGTTTTTGTTTCCTTCAATTGTCCTGATCTTCTGCTACTCCTGCATCCTGTGGCAGCTGCGGTGTGGAACCAAAGGCCTCCAAAAACAGAGAGCTTTCAAAGTTATAATAGCTGTTGTAGCAGTTTTCTTTCTCTGCTGGACACCATACAACATCACTCTTTTGGTGGACACAGCTCAACAAAACAGCAGTAGTGTAAGCCCATGTGGAATGCAAACATCTCTGGACCAAGCTCTTACTGTGACTTCCTCTTTGGGATACCTTCACTGCAGCCTCAATCCCATCCTTTATGCCTTTGTGGGGGTGAAGTTTCGCCGTCAGCTGCTGAACATCCTGAGTTCTATGGGCTGCAAACTGAAGACAAGTATGAAACTAGAGTCTTTCACCAGGAGAAGCTCCATCTGGTCCGATTCTGGAGAAACCTCCAACTCAATTGCTATCTAGAACACTGTGCCTTCTGTCTGTATAAACAAGCTTGAAACTGAAGACAAAGTCTTCTGAACATTGGTATAATATACTGTATTACTGTAAAGTTTCCATTGAATTCCATTTGGCACCATATATCTGCTATGTAGCAACCAGAAGCTTTATTTTTTTTTATTTTTTCAAAAACAAGGCAGCTATGTATGAATCAATAACATGGGTTTATATTTGATGAGTGGCTGGTGCATTTGTATATACTTAAAGGACTGAATATAATTTCTACTTTTGCTATATTTGATTGCATTATTTTGATATTGAATGTTTGTTACCAGAATACATAATACTTTTATACTTAAGTGTATTTTTGACAATGCAATTTGCCATGAAGATTACTGAAGAGTCATGTTAAACGTTAATTTCAAAAATAAAAAAATGAAAATTAGTATCTGCTGTCTGTTTATAAAAAATTCAACACTATTGTTATTGCACTACTTCCACAATAGTCCTCCAACCATGAGAAGCTACTGTGGCTTTGGACTAAGCCTGGCCAGACAAGATAGACTGTTACCTTCTAAAAATTGTGTCTGAACAAACTTTTAACAAAGCCAAATAAAAATTAAACTAATGGTCGAAAGGTAAACACGGCCTATAAACTAACTACACAATAACATAGACAGCTTTAACCACTACTTAGATATGTTTTTTTTAAATAAAAGAGATGGCAAGATCTAATGCACGTTTTCATTTTTAGACTTTATTGATTTCTACAAAACCTGCCAATGCCCATGTCCCTAAAGAAAGAATATGATGCAAGAAAGCAGGCTGCTCATATCTCCTACTCCCACCTAACCCGTGCTGGCCCCTTACCTCATTGTCCCTTACCTAAGGTCCTGGGATTTTTGCAGTTGAGCCTGGCTGACCCACATGACTATCAGCCAAGACCTTCAGACGCCCCCTCAGCCTGGATTCAAGGAATTTGCTATGGTCTACTGAATGGAGGTTTGGCCATTTCTCTGATGAATTTTCATCAATATCCTCAAATTACTCTAAGTCTCTATTAAGTCAAAATCCCTAGATAACATATGTCCCAAAGATCTTAGAGGGACTTAATCAACCTCCCCACCCCAGTTTGAGAACCTCAGGTTGTCATCTTTGCTTATTGCAGATTATCTTCTTCGGTTGAGGTCTTCAGGCAATGGTCTTTAGTGTGCTTTAGTTTTTCACAGCTGAATGTGGAGCAAATCTGAGGCCGTAGTTTTCAACTGGGAAAAAATGGACTACTCTCTGTTTTTCAAGGCCTCAAACAGTGGAGTTCAAGTATCTTGTTTTGTCACAAGTGATAAGATAGAGCATGAGACTGATAGATTGGTATGGAGAGAAAATAGTCTCAAAACGTGTGTGCGTATATACTTTATACTTTTTTTTAGTATAGAACAAAGTTTTAAATTTGCTGCCTATGATTTGACCATGACCTTTAATAATAATGGCTTGCATTTATATAGCTCTTTTCGAGACCCTCAAAGCACTTGAGGGGGCTTTGATTTATCCATTCACTCTCAAATTCACACACTGGTGGAAGCAAGCTATGATTATAGCCACCGACTGACATGGGGCAGACTGACAGAAGCGAGGCTGCCATATCACGTCACCTGCCCCTCTGGCCCACACCAGTAGGCGAGTAGGTGAAGTGTCTTGCCCAAGGACACAACGACATGTAGCAGGTGGAAGGAGGAATCGAACCCACGATTTCTGGGTCGCAGGCTGACAACTCTACCACTCTGCCCTAACCATGAGACATAAAACAAGACCAAAAAAACAAGATCATGGATAGAAATGACCTAAATGAGCTTCTCCTTCTCCTCACATACTGTTTTATTTGAAAATGGAGTCCTGACTCAACTCCGTCCGTCCGTGCGTCCATCCATTAATTATATATGCCTGCGTGTCCTGGTGCTTATCTACAGTGGTCATTGGGCAAGAGAGGATAGACAGGTCAGTCCATCAAAGGGCAACACAGATACATATGACAATAAACACACAAACACTCATAGCTGAGGGCAATATAGAGAAACCAAATACCCTAACAAACATGTTTTGGAGTTTAGGCTCCATATACCACTCTTCTGAGAAATCATAAAATGACAGGGACAATTTTAAATATCACAATTATTAGTTTGAAGTCTGTTATTTGACCCTAGAACCACTGTTGTGGCTCCCCTTCAGTAATTTATAGACGTTAACAGATAGAAAATGTTTCCAATATTCTCTCACGAGTTGCAAAAGACATCAGATTTTTGTGCTGAGATCATCTTTGATGTGCTAAAATAAGCAACAGAAAAAAGGCAGTATATAGAATGCAAAACAGTTAAAACTTTATGTTTTGGCCTGGCTAAATTTTTTTCCCTAATGTTCGGCTAAAGCAGAACAATGGCTCTATGATTTTTGTGGTTTGGTGAGTATAAAAACTGAGGAATTATTTGTCCTTTTACAACTGGCACCACAAAATTTCAGAAACTCCCACAGCTCTTACTTCCAGTTAAAATCAAATGAAGAATAAATGCTGACAACATGTAAATATATTTAAGTTCTTTTGTGCTTACTTTTTTCTCTGGCCTTGGAATAAAACTCATGATAGCATAGTTGCACTGGTTCCAGGTTCTCAAGTAAATATTCTGATAAAATAGAAAAATCTGAAAATATATTCATTTATAAGCAGCTATAGAAGAAGGATAATTAAAAGACTATAAAACTACAAAGGTTCCCTGGTGGTGTTTCTGGTTGAGGGGGATTCCTTCTCTTGAATGGCTTCTGGTTCCTCCTTGAATTCTGTTGTAAGCAACCCAGAATCCTCACAATGCCATTTGTGCTGGCTTGTGTGACCTACAACATCCACGAACAACTACTTGGTAAGGAAAAAAAATATGGTCACACATTATTTTTTTAACCTAAATTCATTCATAAAATTTCGTATGTATTATAAAAATTAATGGATTTTTTTGGTCTCTTCCTGTGCTTTAATTGTATCACTTTGAAACTAAAGTAAAGATAATCTTTATCAATATGTTACTTTTTTTTAACTTAGCTGGATTTCAAAGGTAGTTTTAGAGTGGCACCACAATTGGAAGAAGGTTTTGGGTCTTTTCTGTGGGAGGTTTGCCTTATAGCTGTTCTGTGGTTGCGCTGGATTCTTGCTGTAGTTGAAAAACATGCATTTTCATAGAACTAGTAGTTCTGTTCTGACTGCATGTTTCTGTTTTTGGTCTGTATGAAGTGGCAGCTGTTTCACCCACATGTTGCCATTGTTAGCTGGGAAAGTATTTTTAAATTTTTTACTCTGAATTCAAAACAATAAATTTGACACCTGCTTGTTTACCAAATCATTTTTAGGACTCTAGTTTATTGTGAATGTTATTGTTGGAGATTTTTAATTGTGTGGCTCTGCATTGCAAATCAATAAAAAGTTGCAGCAATAAACTGATGGGGCCGTTTTTGCCTAATGTGATAAACATTTGTTGGACTTTTTTTCCTAATAATTGTAAATTTAACTTAAATTGGCTATAAAGATCTACATGTCTATGCTGTAAGTAGACACCCATATTTCCTCTTTGATTTGTCAACTATTTTCACTTCTCTATTTCTTCCCAACTTTTCTTTCTATAGTGCACTGAACCTTTTATTCAATGGTTACCAAAGTAAAATTCCTGGATTGTAAATGTAGTATATCATCAATCGGAGACAACTCTAGCTCTAGCCTCAACATTTCATTAGATTTGATTTGCTCTGAATTTGATACGTAAACCGTATCAAACATAAACCGTATCAAATTCAGGGGCGACTGCTTGGACTTCTTATTCATCATGTCACTGGAGCCTCACTTAAGAACCCAATGAACAAATGAAAACCAAGTAAAACAATCTTGCTTGCTTACAGATGTCAATGATGGAAGTTGCTGTGAAGTCATCAGATGAACATCCATGGTGGGGTGATCTTGTAGATGATTTACCTGAGTATGATGATAACTATTCTTTTTATGAAGACAACAGTTATGAGGAAGGTGAAGTTTGTGACCTGACCACTGGTTTGGATTTTGAAGCGGTGTTCATCCCAGTTCTGTACTCAGTGGTGTTTGTTGTTGGAATCCTGGGAAATGGATTGTTGATAGCTGTGCTAATAAAGAACAGGAAGACCTGGAGTGTGACAGATACCTTCATTCTTCACCTGGCATTGGCGGATTTCCTGCTGCTGCTGATGCTGCCGCTCTGGGCTGTACAGTCTGCTAGCCTGATTGGATGGTCCTTTGGAGCCCCTCTCTGCAAAATCACTGGAGCTGTTTTTACAGTAAGAATTGTACAGTGAGGAATATGAGCTGAAAGTTCAAACATGTCTTAGTGTCTGCTTTCGTTTTACTTTCAGATAAGCTTGTATTGTGGGATTCTCCTCCTAGCCTGCATCAGTGTGGACCGCTACCTCTTCATCGTCCATTCTACCAAGATATACAATCGCAGAAAGCCCTGGGTGGTTCAATCCAGCTGCTTGGTGGTGTGGTTCTTCTCCCTGATTCTCTCCATTCCTGACTGGTACTTTTTAGAAGCTGTGGAAGACGTCCGACGAAGCAGAACAGAGTGTGTTCATAACTATTTTAAACTTAGCCCAGAATATTTTTACACCTTAAAAATGGCAGCACGGTGGCTGTACCACACTATGAGCTTTCTATTACCTTCATTTGTTTTGATCTTCTGTTACTCCTGCATCCTGTTGCAGCTGGGGTGTGGCACCAAAGGCCTCCGAAAGCAGAGAGCTTTCAAAGTCATAATAGCCGTAGTGGCAGTTTTCTTCCTCTGCTGGACACCACTTAATATCACGCTCATTGTAGACACAGTTCACCACAACAACAGTGGTGGAATAACATGTAGAACAAGAACATCTCAGCAGATAGCTCGATTAGTGACTGAGAGTTTGGGATACCTTCACTGCAGCCTCAATCCCATCCTGTATGCCTTTGTAGGTGTAAAGTTCCAACATCAGCTGCTGAACGTCCTGAGGTCCATGGGCTTAAAGCTAAAGATAAGTTTTAAATCTGAATCTTTCCCCAGTATAGGCTCCATTTGGTCTGAGTCAGATGACACCTCCAACTCAATTGCAATCTGAAAGGAAACAAGTTTAAATAGTCTCATCAGAGGCAAACATGGTTTACCAAACACTCCAATATTTTTTAAACTACTCACTTTTTGTTGTGAGTTTCTCTTATCCAAATGATAAAGTTGTAGAGAAACCATGTAGCCGTCACAAAAGTCTTAATATAATGTTGGATGAATAGTCAGCCACTCTTTGCAGCAGAGCAGGTCATTTTCCTGACTCAGACCTGGCTAGCGAACACACAATTGTTATGTTATTGAGATCATCAGAGCAATTCCAGGAGTATACGGTGATATTTGCCTCTTTTATCTGTTCCAAACCAGTTTTGATTTGTGCTTTGGATCATTGTTTGAACACCAGATTATCCATGTTTGAAACACATTGCCAAAAACAACTAAGGAACCAACAACAAAAAAGCCCATCATTGACTGAAAGATCTTTGTATCCACTGTGAATTGAGAATACTATCAACATGAACTGAGAGGTACCACCCTTATAAAGAACCCCATGCTCCAGAACGAACACTTCAAACTCTACTAAATATGTGTTGCTTTTCACATGGACAAGCTAAATTCCTTCTAGAGAGAGAATTAATGGTCAGATGAGACAAAGATTGAGCTATTGGTAACAAGAGTGTTTGGAGACTCCAAGCAAGGCTTCAAAACCATAAGAACAGTGTTGAAGCTGTCAAACAAGGCGATTGTAGCATCATGCTGTGGGATTGTTAGGCTGGGTGTGGTAAAGGTACTTTGCGCAAACTGGATGGAATAATGAAGAAGGGGCACAACCTTTAAAATCTTCAGCTGGATAGTTGGAACACAACTTAGTGTTGCTCATAAGGGTTTGTTTAAGCCCTCTGCCTCGGGAGCTGTGGTTTGGCTGTGGCTACCTTGGTACTCTCCAGGTAGTGCTTGAGTGGAAGTGGGGGTCTCAGCCTTCCCTCCACTGGGCGCCCTGGGCCGGTACCTCGGCTGTTGCTGTCGATCTGCTGCTGCCGATGCAGATGGCTCCCCTGATTGCTTTCCTTTTCTTATCTGGCTCGTCTGTTCTCAGCCCAGTGTCCTTGTTTACTGTTGCTTTTCAGTGTGTGCGTGCATGGGAGATGGGTTGGGGGGGGTATAACTGTGATCATGTTTTTGTTTGGGGGGGGGGTTGGTCTATGTGGGGTCATTTTAATCTGTAAGGTACTATTTTGTATGAAAATGTCCTTTATAAATAAAGTTTGATTTGATTTATGGAAACCAACTACTTTAAATGAGTTCTACCATTTCTCTCCAGAGAAACCAAATGGTTTTACAGCAAGAATGTCATTTTTCTTAAACTTGCTAGACGTAAGTAATATTTATCTATTTGGGGTTGTATGTACAGGTAAACCCAAAATGTTTTATGACCCTGTCAGATTTAGCTTTTAATTAATCCTTTAATTTTTTCCCCCAAAATGTATATTCTAAGTTATTATTAAGCTTCGGGTGGCCCTGCCAGAGTTAAAAATTTTAATCTAAAAAATAATCTGAGAAGTTAGTTTTTTTTTTTGCTGATGAACTGTATAAATACACTACACTCATGAGAGATTGGAGGATGTCATACATATGGTGTTTGTTTCACTTCAGAGATTTTTGGGATAGGGAGGCAATTGTATTGGGGTGATAGACCCACCTCATTTTGTGTTTTCCATGTAATGGTCTCACTGTGTACAGTGTGCCTTACATATTGGTGCCAACACCAAAAATACTAAAGACAACCTTTTCAATGTGGCATAGATGTCAACATTCTGTGGGTTTAAAAAGCTGGTATTGTCAGTAAGTCATTCCAACTTAATCCTTCAAACAGCCATGAACACACAACGTCACTTAACAGACGAGCAGCGCCACCTGGCCATAGCGCGTCTTTGGGTCGGTGGCAGGCAGTCAAATGTTGCACGTGAACTTTGTGTGTCTCAAAGTGTCATCAGCAGACTTGCATCAAGACACAAAACTACTGGCAGAGTTCGTGACAGAGCCATGACTGGAGCCCCGCAAGTGACAGACTGCAACGATAACCAGTATCTAAGGACCTATGCACTTAGACATCGGCATGCAACTGCCACACAGCTGCAGGCCCGTTTACGAGATGTGAGGGGTACTATGGTTTCCAGACAAACCATTCGCAACTGACTCCACCGCTTTGGCTTGAATGCCAGACGACCATTGCAGGTGACTCCACTGACACCAAGACACCGCCATGAATGTTTGCAGTGGGTACAAGACCATGTGACCTGAACAATGCAGCAGTAGTCTCCTGTCCTGTTCACTAACGAGTGTCAGGTCACCTTGCACAGAAATGATGGTCGTCAGCGTTTCTGGAGAAAGCGAGGTGAGCGATACGCTGAGGTAAATATGGTCCCCAGGGTTAGCTTTGGTGGAGGAGGTGTAACAGTCTGTGCAGGCATAACCAGTCAGCTCAAAAGTGATTTGGTTATTGTAGATCGCTCAGTCACTGCACGTTCTTACCTCAGAGAGATCATAGAACCCATCATCTTCCCCCAATTCCGCCAGCACACCCTCAACTTTCTGTTCATGGATGATAATGCTCCACCACATCGTGCCAGAATTGTCACAGCTCGACTTCAGGAAGTCGGAGTGCCTCATATGGTATGGCCAGCAATCTCCCCTGATCTGAACCCCATAGAGCATGTTTGGGAGCAGCTGAAGCAGAGACTGGATGATCTTACCCCACCCCCACGTGACCTGGCAGAACTGTGTGTAGCACTTGTGGAAGAGTGGAAAGCATTGCCTCAGGACAACATCATGAGGCTAGCGAGGAGCATCAGACGTCGCTGTCAAGGTGTCATTGCGGCAAATGGTGGAAACACCTGCAACTGACATCGTCAATTTGTGTTATTTGTGGCTACCCTTCGGTATTGTCCACATTTTTGGGGTAATAAATATCACACTAATGAAAATGGTGTTTCTTCTCATTCATTATTAGTAATATCAAAGGATACTTTTACTTACTTCATTAAAATTCAGACCAAATAGGAATAGCACTCATGTAAATAACAATATCCCTAATTTATTGTGAGTAGTGTAAGTGTCTAATAGTGCTCTCTACATGTATAGTTATTGCTTTGGTATTTTAGTGCATCTTATTCAAAATATAAATGTTCTGCTTATAACTGTCAGTGTGGCACCCTCTTCAGGTTAAAAGTCTGCACTACATTTGAATTTGAATCAGCCTTCACTATTTGCTCTGAGGTGATATGTGATGTTGGGGGTGAGTTTCTCTTTAAAGAGCAACTCACCCCCCTACCAGAGTCTAACTCCCCCCACATTTTCTGTTTGAAAAATGTGCCAAAAGCAGGGGTGCTTTTGGCTGACCCCACACCCTCTTAGAGAAATCTGGGGAAACTTATGCAGTAAAAAAGGCTTTTTATTAAAGCTTTCTTGCGCATTGTGGCACCTTGTTTAAAGCCAAATACAGCGATATGTACTTCAACATGTACTTATTTTCAAACTTAAACGTGACAATGTAAAGAAGATCTCTATAATCAGTATTAATATTAGGTAAAACAGGATGATAAAATTAGTCAAAAGGTAACAATTATTTTAATTTTTTTCTTTCCCTGACAAGCACAAAAGTTAGTTCTGTGTCAGGTTGCATGGTGGACCTCTGTGTCTGCTGCTCTTTTCATCATTCTCTGTCCTGTCTAGGTAATCTGTAAATCAAGTATAACATCAGATTTATTTTATCTTAATAGATGTTATCAAAAGGTAATCTTAAAAGGAACTGACCTTTGCAACATGATTAGCATTCAAGTGTCATTTTTTTTTGGCAAAACCTTGGCGGAAGACCTCTGCATAGGCAGCTCAGTCCCAGTCAAGACAGCAGTCTTTGCACTCAGAACAAAAGTTAAACTGTTGATTTAATCAGTGCTATAGTCTAGTTTTTTCTAGTAGTATACTCTGATTTGTTTCCTCCCAGACAATCATCGGTCAAAATATTAAATCAATCATTGATTAGTCAGTTATTTTAATCCTTCCCTGCTTTCTGAAGCAGCTCCTTCTATTCTGTATTCATGAAGATGCCTACATTATCACTTCTTGTGTAGATAATAGTCTAATGAATGATTAGACAGAAAAACAGCTTTAATTAGTTAGAAATATTTATGGATTTTAAGTATTTATATTTACATCAATCTTTAAACCCCCATGTTGTGATTCTGATGTCTGTCACTTAATCTAGGCCTCGCCCCCTTTGTATTACAGCCCTGCTTTTGTTTTAGTGTGACACCCCAAGATCATCACTGGCCCCCATTTAGCCCTCTTGAAGTACATGAAGTACTTTTAGGCTTATATAAGCATTATTATTCAAGATCTATTACCTATAATCATTTTGAATAAGACGTACGGAATTAGACTCACTTTAGGGTTAATCACAGCGGGTCTGACCCACATTAATAAATACCGTTATTAATTCAAACTCTTAGCAAAGTCTTTGTTTTGGAGCTTTGTGCAGAAAGTTCTGGTACTGCTAAAAGCAAGCTGCCAGTTACGGGCCGGGAGAAAGCTTGCAATGAAATGCACTGGGGGGCGATAAGAAGCGATAGTGAGACACAGATCAAAGGGGAGGGGTCCAAAACGTCCGAAGATTTTGTCCGACTGATGTGTTTTCACAAGCACTGATGTGAATCTGCCTAATTTTCATATAATTTGAAGACACAGAGTATATGTTATTTGTTTACCAGTTTTATGTGTTGGTCCAGAGTTTTGCCGCCCACTGCCAGCCGTCGCAACTAAAGAATTGTCCCTCTTATTTCTGTCAAAAATCGTCTGGTGTGCATTTTCTGTCAGGATCGCTCTAGAGGTTATATTAAACACTGGGCTGTCTGCCAATAAGACACAGAAGATTCCCCACACAACTCCTCTCTGATCGGGCAGACCGTCGTGCCTCTGTTGCATTCACCAAAGCCAGAAAAGAACAAAACTGCCTTCTTCGTTAATGTCATAGGGCGGTTCAGTTAATGTAAACTTATTCCTTCTGGGGTGGAAAAAAACAACATTCGGGGCTTGAGGAGAAATGTTCGGGGCTAGAGCCGGGAATGCCCAGGCCAGGCGACGCCACTGATGCTTCTCAATGTCAAGGAACTATTGCCTTGGTAGGAGAGGCGCCTTGCTTATGAGGACACTGTCCTTCCTTGGTCAAAGAAAACGATTAAATGGAACAGACTTACCTCACGTGACAGCGGCTGCCCAAAGCCCGCCTTTTAAAATTCTACGTGCTCTGTTTACATCCTGCCCATCATAGTAGCATACCTAAACCTAACACCTAAGCAAATAACAGCTTTGGATTTAAAAACATTTTCCCGATAGCTACAATTACTTGTTGTCACACTGTCCTAATCACTCTCTCCTCATCATTGTCCTCACCTGTGTCTTAAATCATTCACACCTGATCCTACTCACCTCCAGCCTTTATTACCCGTCACTTCCTTTCACTTACCGCCGGATCATTATTGTTGTCGTGTCTTTATCTCCATGGTGTGTCGTCCTGCTGTTTCCCGTCCTGCCTCTCCGTTCCTGCCGTCATCCTCATCACTTCCTCCACCAGGACCACCCTTAATAAACAGCCTGCACCTTTCTCGGCATCTGCGTTTGGGTCCATACTCCACACACATCCTGACACTTGACTTACATTCAAATTGGAAATTAGCTCCCGAAGTAGCTGCTGCCGGCTCCTGATCCAACATCTTTTCAAAAATACAGCGCTGTATTCTGGGAAATTTTTGACAGAGGAAAGGCATCAAGGAACCTCCCATGCATCCTTGGTCAGTTAGCTAAATGACAGACAAGCGGAGGACATATGCGTCTGTCGCACATGAACATTGGAACATGCCTTAGCAATCCCTGATGACGTATCTCCTAGGCAACCGGGGCAGGGCCAAGGCATCAAGGCAAGGTTCCTTGGCATTGAGAAACACCCGAGGTGTTGCTGGTGGACCGAGGGAAGGTGGGGCGAGATGGCTGTGTGTCATTAACACTTACTTGCCATTTTAACTCCAACTCGCTACGGATGCACGGCCAAGACTTGGCTTGTTTTATACTCCACAGTGGCAGGATGGCTGACGTCAGCCATCACCGCAGAGCGAACAGGAATGGCCGATTCAAATTCAAGTGCAGGGTAGAGTTCTAAGCTAAAGAGGGCACTATATTGACAGTTTTTGGTAGAACATTTATATTTTTACTAAAATTTACTAAAATTCTAAAAATAATGACCAGAGCTGTAGACAACACTATTAGTCACTCAATTATACAGTTTATCAACAGCAAAAACTGTTGATTTGGGGGTGAGTTGCTCTTTAAGGATTAGGGTATTGGCATAGAGACCTTCCAACCTCAATAACTTGGAGCTCAACACCAAATTGTCAAAATACAAGTGGAAACATGGCAATAAGCTTATGTGATTGATTATTAAAAAGGTATGAATCCTTTTTTACCATGACATTATATTACTTTGTGAATTAGAAAATTCACAATAAATTAAAATGTGCACACCAAATTCTAGTTTTTAGAAGAAAGCAAAACGAATGATTTAAATGTCTTTTTTATAAGTCCTCAATTACTATGATATTCATGTCCATGATGAGTGTATGTAATCTTTGACAGCCAGTAGCCGAGTTGAGGGGGAGCAGGGGTAGGGGGGAGGGCACCGCTCCCCTTAGAAAGAAATCCGACATATAACGTCCCACCAGTAAAAATCCCATCCTCCATCTCCATCCCTTCCATTTTACATTAAATATTGTCTGGAAATATAAATCATAAATAGAAGTTAAATGGATGTAACACAGTTTACATACATGTTTTTACTCAGCTTTGTAAAAGTTTTAAAGAAGTTTTCATCATGACCTTAGCTGTCTCCTTTTCCGCATACGTCATCACATCGGTTAAACTCTGCCACCGCATTGGTCTAAAACGGTAGGTAGCAGCCGTATAACTCCTTTCTCACTACGCCGAAAACAAACTAGTCCCGAATTAAAACATCGATCATAAAAAAACTGTGGCATTACAGAAGGAGAACTTTTACTTTTGAACTAAGTGCAAACGTATTTATTTTATGAAGTAAACAGTTTGTAGATGCCAGAGGTCGGAATGAGATTCATTTCTAAAGACATTTTCAGGGTTCACCTTATGGCCTAGAGAGCGGCAAAGCTGCATTACAGAAGTGCAAACATGCCCAAACGAGCGGCTGGTCAGCGGGATGTCCGGGATTTTTTTAAAAAGAAAAAAATTACAGGTGAGCTATTAATCTCAATAATTAACCTAGCCTGCTTTATGTTGTCTAAAGACCACCCGACTCGCCACAGGTGTACGCACAGATCCCAGGATGCTACCCTCCAAACTAGCTAAGATGAACGGGCGACCCCCCCCCCACCACATCTCTCTTGTTAATTAGCTAGCTAAAATACATGACTTGTCATTCAATCAAGACATGCATGCGGCTTGCTGAATCTGCACTAGATGTCGACTCTTTTTACACGTTCAGCCATAATCAGCCTAGGAAAAATGATCAGGTTTTTGACCATTTATTTATTTATTTATTAGCTAATTTAGATTAGCACAATCTGCTTCACACAGCCCATTGATTTAAGGTGGTGCACCTTGTCAGAGCTCATCTGACAGTGCCGACATTTAGCCATTATCAGAACGAATGTGACTGCTTTCCCCCCTTCTTTTATGATCATGACCGTGGTAAACATGGAACAGATTAGGCCTCGTTTATCTTAATTACAGTATTTTACCAGTAGCCGGCCTATGAAATATTTTTCACAAGGATAGATTCCTCACCAATAGGGCCCGTGCAGGCAACAGAAATGTTTTAGGATAAATAAAATAGAAATTACTCATTTTGTTTGGTCTTTCATGTTAAATTAATCCAATACTTTTTGTATAGGCCTAGTTTGCACGAAAAAACTTCTTCTGCACTGCAATTATTTGCTAAGGCTTCTTTGCAAGGTGCTGGTATCGGCTTTGCTTCATAGATATATAAAGCCTCCATTTCACTCAATCTTGTTTAATTCTAATGCTGGCTATTCAGTTGTAGTCCTCTAACATTCCGGCCAATTCGGCGATACAAAATACTCTATAAATACCACCTTTAAAAAAAAAATTTAAATCCAGATTTTTTTTAATAGGCGAAAAAAATGACCAATTCCCCCTGATTTTTTTTTACAACTCGAGTACTGTTGACAGCAACTGTATGTCCAAATTGGGATAAAGCAAATATATTTTAAAAAAGAGCAAAACGTTTTTTTATTTTTGAAAGCTTTTGTTGTTTGGAAAGTTTGTCTGCAAGTAATCATTTATTACTAAAATTACAATGATTTGTTCTGTGGTCACTATGTTCTATTGAACACTCACATTTACACCTATTAAATGGTAAACACACAACATTTACCTTTTTCTGGTCAGCTCTGTTAAAGTTGATTAATTAATATCAAGTTTCTTTAGCTTTTTTACTGTCAAGAGGAAATTCGATGTAGTTTTATATGTTTAAATGAAGTGTTTTTATACATTTATATTGCATTTCTTTTTCTATGGAACATCCATGAGAATTAATTTGATTTTATCATTAATGTGTTAATTCTGAAAATGTAGTTGAGAATTAAGAGAACAGAATAGTGATTTTGACTTGAAATAGTACTCCCCCCTCAAACTGTAATTAAAAAAGGTAAGGATTTAAAAACATCAAGCACATTACTATCTATTGTGTATACAGTGGTCGAACAGGAAGTTTATCCCATGAGCAGATCTGGGAAGGTTTCAAATTAATAATTGAATAACCTGTTATCACACAAAAGCAAATATTGAGACCTTCGTTTTTTAGTGTGAATATTACAAAAACATGGGAGGGTCTCTATGTCCTATTTACAAAGGTTGGCCCTAGTTATAAGCCGCTGCTTACAATTGTGGAGGAATTGTAAGTTCCTCCACCCATGAACAGGCACTGTTTCTTGGGATCAATCCAGGCCAAACAGGATGGAGACAGGCAGACTCCAACCTCTCAAAAGCCTGTTTCAAAAGACACACCGTGCCGGCATATTAGATACTGCTGGCATGGTGTGTCCTTTGTGTTGTGCCATGGCAACATGGAGAGGCGAGATTATTGTGCCATTCGCGCCCCTAAGCTTGTACTATTACCACAATATTAATGTTAGAGTGTATTAGTAGATATATACTGGGTATGCTTGTTTGGAAAGTTCTTACACATTTCTAAAAGGTCTCCAGTTGGAAGAAAAATATGAGTTGAAAAAATGACATGTTGCTGTTTCTGTAGAAGTCATTAAAACTGTTTTGCAGGAAACTGAAACAAAGTGGAAAAAAACTAAAGCACATCCTCAACCACAAGTTCCACAAGTTCAACAAAAAATGTAGAGAATAAGCTCCACTGAATCAAATTATGAACCTAATGAACACCCACACTGGTTCTCTACTGTCATCAGAAACCATTTACATGAAAATGAAACCTACTTTTACAACAGGGGCAGTGCAACAGACAATCCTATAGACAATATGACTGAAAGTTCACTGTAGTTGAAAGGTTTTAAATCTCAGCACAACACAAAAAACACAGGACAGAAAACCATTAATACACACACAACTAAAGCTGGGATCCCACTGTCTGATTTTAGCCATCCTAGCTTTTTTTTTGTTGTGAAAAGAATCATGGTGAAAAATGTTGCGCATGCGTGTCAATTGCAGCTCTTTGGCCGTGCAGTGTGATGTGCTCCCTGACATCTTATTTATTGCTCGTAAAACCAAAAATCAGCCCTCGGCAGCAAACCTGGGATCACACTATGTGATGTCGGCCGTCCTAGGCCTTCCTTTTCATCGTGATGAAAAACGATGCACGTGTGATTTGCAGCTCTGTGGCCATGCAGTATGACTTGCTTATTTAGTACGACCTAAACCAGCCCTCAGCAGTCTTCCGGCAGTGTCAGAAATTCTACGAACCCATTCTGTATGCTTTTTCAGCGACGTTCGCGCGTGATGTAGGCTTTTGGCACGTCCTGCTAGAGCGAGACATTGTGTAGTTTGACTCACTGAAACCTTGGGCCGTTCAGTGGGACACACCTCTAGAGCTCAGTGGAGCTCTCACAGTGTGGCATGAAGCAGTCCTTTGAGAGAAACGCCAAAAAACGCACAATGTGAACTGACCTTAAAGATAATTCAAGAGTGGTCAATTTATCCAAACTGTATAGTTTCCTCCCATGGTCCACAACAGATCTGGTTGAGCTACTGAAGGAAATAACTTTATTATTTGATGCTTACTAACACTAACATTAATTGCTTGCTGTTTAACTTATAAGAGGAATTCAGTCAAGGGAAAAAACAGCAGAAAAAGGAAGGACAGTAGAGAGGATGAAGCAACTTGAAATTTTTGTACATGGAAAACAGCAACAAGATAATGTTATTTAGGGTCACATTAAGATGTGTGGATACTGTCTGAAGATAGTGGGGCTTTTTTAATCATGGCACAGCATGAGTTTTAAAACGTTTTATATCTCATTGTTCAAGTTTAAGTATCTGCATTTGTCTTGTTATTGTAAAAAAAAATCTAAAATTTAATGACTGGTATGTAGTAAAAAGAAAAGTGAAACAGAATCAAGTGGAATTAAAAGGTTTTGTGCGGTGATTCCCTGTTGGAGCATAACTTGTTTTCCGTTCCCCTGTGGAATCACTAAATGCTTTTATAATCAACCAGGATTGTGTTGATGCCATCAGGGAGGAGGACCTCTTCGAGTTCTTCTATGGGGACAAGACGGCCTACCTCTGCTCCAGGGGAGCGCCTCGCAGCAGGCAGCGACGCCGCCGAGGTGGGGCCGCTTCCGGGGCACTTCCAGCTCCAGTCCCAGAACCTGCCATGATTGTGGCTGCTGTGTTCTTGGCAGTCACACCGGCAGCTCTCCAGCGACCGACATTTCCCCATGGGTCGCCAGAGCTCCCAGGGAGGGTCCCGGAGGACCCGTCGCCAGAGCTCCCAGGGAGGGTCACCGTCCAAGCCTCCAGGTTCTCTTCGTCTCGGTCAACCAGCCAAGCTCCTCAGCCGCTCCCTGATCCTCAGAAGAGGACCTAAGGGCCGTCCGCTCGACCTCCGTCCAGCCAGGGGCCGCCACCGGGGCCGTCCGCCCGAAAGCCAGGTCCTCAGTGGCCGCCACCGGGGCCGTCCGCCCGACCGCCAGGTCCTCAGTGGCCGCCACCGGGGCCGTCCGCCAGACTTCCAGGGGCGTACCCAAAAACACTTGGGCCCTCCTTCCGTGGGCCCCCTCCACCCACCCTGGCAAGGGTGCTTTTTCTTTCTTGCTCCTCTCTCCATGGCGTCTGGAATTCGCCTTTAAAGGGGGGGGGGGGGGTGTCCTTTCACGCTGCCCTATTCACTCCTCCTCATTGTCCTCACCTGTGTCTCCCAAATCATTCACATCTGATCCTACTCACCTCCTGTCTTTATAAACCATCACTTCTCTCCACTCAGTGCCGGATCATTAACTACTAGTAACCATTGATGTCTTGTGTGCCTTCCCTGCTGTCTCATTCCTGCCCGATGTCCAGTCTCTCCGTTCCTGCCATCTTCTTCATCATCATCATCATTACCGCCTCCTTTAATAAACATCCTGCACCTTCCTTCAGCGAGTGCGTTTGGGTCCACTCTCCACACACATTCCTGACACATGTATTGTCAATTAATTAGTGTTTTTAAATAGATTGTATTTATTAGTGACTGCTCCTATTGTTATGATGGACAAGTGAACTGTCAATTGTCCACAGATCAAACTGTCACTGTTAGCCAGGAAAAGGTTAGTCTTATCTGGTCTTTAAGGGTTACTAAATTTTTATTTGGCTGGTTTTATAAACTAAATTTTTTTTTCTTAGATCTTAGTTTATGAGATTATAGTAAGGCACACTAACGTACAAAAATCAAATTTATTTTTGTAGGTTGATAAAAAGTTTCATCTGTAAGATAATGAGAGGGCAAAATGAGGTTTTGACGCGGCATATTTAGTTATTTTTGCCTTCACGCTTGGAGCTTATGATAGTTATAATGATTTGCATATCTGAAATCTCAAAATGTGTCAAAAGCGTGAAAGAAAAATGTATATAAGGCATCTGAGGGTGTCTTTAGTCGGATTGATTACTTCAACAGCATCTTCACAGGTCTGCCTAAAAGCCAATTAGACAGATGCAGCTGATCCAGAACGCTGCTGCTCCTGTTCCTCACTAGAACCAGAAAGTAGAGTACATCACCCCAGTTCTAAAGGCATTACACTGGCTCCCTGTAGCTCAGAGAATAGACTTCGGAATACTTTAACTAGTTTATAAATCATTCAATAGCTTAGCACCAAAGTATATTGAAGATCTACTGTTATTATACCAACCCACCAGAACACTCAGGTCCTCTAATTCCAGTCTACTCAACATCCCTAGAATCAGAACCAAACATGGAGAAGCAGCTTTCAGTTTCTATGCTCCTCTTATCTGGAACAAACTACCAGAAAACTGCAAAGCTGCTGAAACACTGAGTTCTTTTAAATCACAACAAAAAACTTATGTTTAGAGCTGCCTTTGAGTAATGCTTTGATGTATCATGTTTTGTGTATGCTACTTGCTTTACTGCTGTTTTTACATTATATGCTTGTAAGGCTTTGAAGTATTTGTGTATGCTTATTGCTTTATTGCTGTTTTTACTTTATTGACTTTGTGTGTTACTGCTATTTCTATTTTACCCCTTAATCATGTAAAACGCCTTGAATTACCTAGTTATTGAAAGTGTGCTATACAAATAAAATCGCCTTGCCTTGTTAAAAATAACGTGAAATTTGAATAGATGAAAATGGGGATAATGGCTAAGATTTGTAGTATAATGTGTAAGAAACAACAAAAAAACAACACATATCTAAAATAAAAAAAGCTGTAAAAAGCTGAACAAAAGAGATCTAAAACCTAATTATTATACAAAACGACTAAAATCCAGATTAAAAGTCCTTCAAATCTTTGGGCTTGGTCCCCCATACAGGTCTTTACTTTCAGATTAAAGAATGCTTGCTACCTGATGCATATTGAATATAGATTATTTTGAGCTACATCTTTGACTCTGAAAGACTGATACCACCAACCTGGGTAAATAATCATCCAAGGACAGAAGTAACCTGCTAAATATATTTTACAACATTAGCCATTAACTTACTTACAAAGACAGTCCAGCTGAAATCTTCCATTTGCTTCAGACAATGTTTCCATGTGACTGAGCGAAGTGTACTCCGACACTTTTTTTTTTACAAATAGTAAAAATCTCAAAGTTTGGGAAATGATGAATCTTTCTCAACCTCAACTTTGTGGAAAATAGTAGGCTATGTGAACTCTGCAATGCAATATATGAACTGAGAAAGTATTACATAAGATTCCACTATTGGACCATATTCAAGGTACAGTTCTATGATTATGGGCACTTCCTTGAATTAACTGGCTTCATAGATGGATGTAACAATTAGCAGTCCTCCAAAAGATGCTGAGGTGTAGAGAAAAAAACAAAAATGGTTTTCAATAATACACTCTTGCAACCATGAGCTTCTCCAACATTATTGCACATTGAAAAAGTTCTCAAGGATAGGTCACAACTCAAGGATTGTGCTGTGTTATATGCAGGATGACAGTGAAATCCTGAATAATGATAGTGATGATTGATTTGCAAGTAACACCACCTCTTCTACTGCTTCTACTGCTCCTGCTGGCATGCAGAGCATTGCCTCCTATTGTTTCTCTACCAACAATGTTTCTCTTTCTCCCCTAATTCCCTTTCAAAGCTAGATCTGCTTTCTGACTTGTAGTTGGGCACACACAGTTTTAGGTCATTTTGTCATCAGGGTGAAGCAACCACTGGAACAATAAGCATACAAAAGAAGATGTGTTTTTTTTAGATAGAACCAGATGTTGTTTTGTTTAGTAGATTACAAAAAAACAAAACTGCACCCTTTGGGGTGATTTAAAGGGCCTCTGTGTTGAGCCCATTCTACCTGTTACTTACCACAGTGATAAATGACCACTTGCAACAAAAATTGTCACTAAACTTTCAATAAAACACTGGGCCTTCATCATCTGAAACCCTGCTGTAGGGGAACCTGGTGGATGAGTTCTCCCAAAGGCCTAAACGATGTTGAACTCTCACTCAGGAACCCAAAAAACAAGTCAAACAGTTTCCTTCTTGTTTACAGATGTGCATTATGAAAATTGCTGCAAAGTCATCAAATGAATATCCCTGGTGGGATGACTTTATGGATGATTTTGGGAATTATGAATCACTACACTTTTGAAGAAGCTGATATTTGTGGACTAAATAAGGGTATGAATTTTGAAGCAAACAAACGCAAAAACTGCTTCTTTCCTACAGATGTGAAGATGGAAGAGACTATGAATCGATCAAAACGTCTATGGTTGGATGACTTTTTAGATTACTTGCCAAACTATGACAATGATTCTTATTATGAAATCGATGAGGAAGGTCAGGTTTGTGGCCTAAGCACAAACTTTGAACCAGTGTTCATCCCAGTTCTGTACTCAGTGATGTTTGTTGTGGGAATCCTGGGAAATGGTTTGTTGCTGGGCGTACTGTTCAAGAGTAGAAAGATCTGGAGGGTAACAGACACCTTCATCCTCCACCGAGCATTGGCAGACATCCTGCTGGTGATGATGCTGCCCGTCTGGGCTGCACAGTCTGCCAGTGTTGCTGGATGGGTATTTGGGACTTTCTTCTGCAAGATCACTGGAAGTGTTTTTACGGTAAGAACTGTACAGTAAGAGAAATGCACTAAAAAGCACTTTTTATAACTGATTTCTTTTCATTTTCAGATTAATTTCTACAGTGGGATTTTTCATCTGGTCTGCATCAGCGTGAACAACTACCTCTCAATCAATCATTCTACCAATATTTTCAGGCTGAAGAAGCCCTGGGTGGTTCATGCCTGCTGTGTGTCGGTGTTGATCTTCTCCATGCTCCTCTCCATCCCTGACTGGATCTTTTTAGAAGATTTAGAGGATCACAGAGCAGAAAAGACAGTGTGCTGTTGTAACTATCAGAAATTTGACTTGGATGTCAGAACATATAAAACGGTAGCACGGGGGCTGTTCCATACATTGGGATTTGTGCTTCCTTCAGTTGTTCTGTTCTTTGGCTACTCCTGCATCCAGTGGAAACTATGGTCTGGCTCCAAAAGCCACCGAAAGCAGAGCGCATATAAAACCATAACAGCTGTTTTGGTAGTTTTCTTTCTGTGGTGGGCCCCGTATAACATCACATTCATTGTAGACACCTTTAAAGCAACCACCAGTGAAACAGCTTGTGCATCAAAACAATCTCTGGTCAAAGCTCTTATTGTCACTTCTGCTTTGGGTTGCATCCACTGTTGCCTAAATCCCATTCTGTGCTTTCTTGTAGATGTTAAGTATCAGCATCAGCTGAAAATGTGGACCAAGTCATCTAGCAGCTCAATATTCTAACAAGCTACAAGATTACCATACACCAACTAAATGGAAAAATAAATTGTTCGACTCACATAACTTCATATTTAAGTTTCTCTGGCTACCAGACTTCGTTACCTTACTAAGTAGAAATGTTGAGTATTAATACTTCACTTGAATAATTATCTATCGGCCTACTTTTTACTTCCACTTCTTACATTTTCATGCGATTATCTGTACTTTCTACTAAAGAAACACACAAAAAAAACTATCCAAAAAATGTGCCAACTGGATAGAATTTGACTGCGGTTTGATGATAGTTTTAAACATCTACCATTCTGACACCCTGCTTGTATGCGACCCATTGCATACTGTGTGCACACAGGGGTCACGTTAACCAAATGTTTTCCATGTTCGTCTGGATTTTTTAAACGGTGACGGAAAATCCAAAGGCCACTTGTCATTTTGACAGATTACAATTCACAGCTCTGACCATTTGGTGCAGACGTGCGGACATTTTTAGCTTGGAGTTAAAGCGATTGCAGAGGTCTGCACAATTTTGTCTGTGTTGAGGTTGTAAGACTTTTGGTGATACCATTCTTAATTTTATATTTTATATTTTTAAGTTTAATAAAAAAAAATTCAATCCTTTGCATAACTTCAGGTAGATTAAAAAGCATCAAATAGTTTAGTGTTTTGCATTGAGGATTGTTTCTTAGAGGCATTTTCTGTTATGAACCAGTCGCTGAGGTGATTTAACATTGGCCATGGTGGTTCATAAACCCAACCAGGCCACTGGGAATTTTCCCATTTGTCCCAATTAGCCATTCAAAGCCTGGTGGTATATCCATATCCAGCAGTCATGGTCCTCAGCCCTTGGTCCACGTGTTCTAATCATCGCAAATAGTTTTTTTTTTGTGTGTCTATAATAAACATGGCTTTTTTGGTAATTGCCTTCAATTACAAAACCGTTAAAGTTTTGCAAGATAAATGTTTTAGAAGAAAAACAGGAAAGAAACAAAATACTGATTAACATTGATTATATTGCCATTATTAATTTAATAATAATCAGTTTTTTTAGGGACTGACCAAAGGAATAGCTGAACAAAGTTTTTGCTTGCTAAAAGTGTGGATAATAAAATAAATTGTAGTTGGGGCCCCAAACTTGATATTACATGTCTAAAGGTAATGAGACGAGCAAGAGATTTTGTTGGTGTAAATTGTGCTTCGCTCCCCACAGTAGAATTTCCTCACGTAATCATATTGCTTTAAAATAAACAACACAAAACAAATGGTAAACTAAAAGTGAAACAATTTTATATTTTTAACAGATCGTTCCTCTTTTTATCTTGGCTCATACAAAGCAGTGTCTCTGTGTCATGTCATGGGAAAGAGGACCCAATGCAGAGAGGGGTGAGTAAAAATGAATATTAACAAGCCAAAAGGGAATTTACGAGAACATTAGGTGCAAAACAACAGGGAAAAATTACAGAGAATCCAGAGAGGTAACACTGTAAGAAGACTTAAATACTGAGGAAGGAGTGAGAAATGACAGAGAGAACAAGAGAAAGTAATCAGGAGTGAGCACACCTGGGAAAGGGAGAGCAGGGAGCAACAAGGAAATGAAAAACAGCTGGGACGGGAGCAGGCTGGCAAGCAGAGGTAACCTAAAATGTAAGTCTAAACTCAAACAGGGAAGAAGGAAGAATAGGAAATACAACAAATGAATTCAAATAAAAAATAACCACAAGAAATAAACGAAAAACAAATTACAAACAGCTAAAGAAATAACACTCTGTCCCTTCGAGGTTTGTGAGGTAATCACATTGAACAAATCTGACTGAGAAATTATATTTATTTCTTACTACTTGACATTTTGGGAGTCTTTAAACCTCATTTTTCAGGTTAAATCCAATCATCTAAACTCACCCCTCTGACTGTAGAATGTCTACACAAAAAAGAAAAGTTGTATCAATTAAAAGTTTATTTAAATAAACAAACGAAAACACAGACCAATAAAAATTTTAAACAGACATTTTTACATGTAAATACAAATACAAAACACAAACATCTAGGAGGTATAGAAAGTACGGAAGCGATACGAGAACAAAAGAACAAAAAATAAATAAAAAAAAGACAATGAAAGAAAGAAGCTTCCATTAGGTACATCTATATCTCTAAATGGTGTAATAAGCACCCTAGGATCACATCAACACAATTTTTTTCTTTGAAGTTGTGTGACCTTGACATCAGACACAGTACTAAATTTATATTTTTGAATGTTTTTATCATTCTTAATTTTAAGAGAAAATTTCAATAAACCTTTACATTTTTGTGCTTTTGGTTTGATTAATATTTTAATATTATTCTATTCTTAAAAAGAGAGATCACATTTCTCCTGTTTTAGCTTCCCTTCATTGGCTCCCTGTTAAATACAGAATATAATTTAAGATCCTTCTTCTTACACACAAAGCCCTTAATAATCAAGCTCCATCATACATCAGAGATCTAATTGTTCCATATGTTCCTAACAGAGCACTTTGCTCTCAGACTGCAGGTTTACTTGTAGTTCCTAGGATTTCTAAAAGTAGAATGGGAGGCAGATCTTTTAGTTATCAGGCTCCTCTCCTGTGGAACCAGCTCCCAGCTTTAGTCCGTGAGGCAGACACTCTGTTTACTTTTAAGGCCAGGCTTAAAACTTGATAAAGCTTATAGTTAGAGTGGCTAAGGTCATCCTGAGCTATCTCTGTAGTTATGCTGCTATAAGCTTAGACTGCTGGAGGACAGACTTACCAATTTTCTTCACTCTGCCACTTTTCTTTTCTACTACTCTCCAGTTGTATTACAGTACATTCTGTTATTTCGACTGTTAACTTTGTTTTCTCTCAGTGTTTTTCTCTCCATAGAAGACATACCTGGTCTGGTATCCTGCTTGGCTGCAATGCCCTGTTGGACGGGGGGCATCGACTGGGATGATCCTCCCAGTAACTCAACATCCACCGTGTCCTGTTATCAACTTTTTACTTTCTGTAACATAGAAAGTTCTCTTATATCAGATCTTCTGTTCCTTCTGTGTTTCTGCTCTGTCTTCTCAAACCCCCAGACGGTCGAAGCAGATGGCCGCTCCTACTGAGCCCGGTTCTGTTGGAGGTTTATTCCTGTTAAAGGGAGGTTTTTTCCTCTCCACTGTCGCTACATGCTTGCTCAGTATGAGGGATTGCTGTGGTTGGAGTCTGCATCAACGGGACTAAACCTCAAATCAATGACTCGATCCGATCTGTCTGGAGTCCTTAAATAAGAAACTAACTCAAACTTTAAACTGATTGGAATGTTTGTATGATTGTATTGAAATGACATTTCCTGTAAAGTGCCTTGAGAATAAATCTGTTGTGAATCAGCGCATATAAATAAACTGAACCGAAAAATTTTATTGATTTAATACAAAACTGCTTATATAATCTTAACCAACATCCATGCATCCATACCTGCTTGTCCTTGCAGGGCCACGGGGGGGAGCTGGTACCCCATCTCCAGCAGTCATTGAGTCAGAGGGAGGGGTAGACTCTAAACAGGTTATCAGTCCATCAAAGGGTAACACACATCCACAAATGCAAACTCACGTGTAGAGCAATTTAGAGTAGTCATGTTTTTGGACTGTGGGAGGAAACCAGAGTACTTGGCAAAAATCTACGCATGCAACGTTATGTGAAAAGACCCCATGCTGGTTTTCAAACTCAGGACCTTCTTGTTTCAAGGTAACAGAGTTAGAAACTGCATCACCATGCAGCAACTCTTTCTTAACCATCTAATTTCTAAAATATACTAATGCAATTTAAATTAAATTTTGATTGTGGTTTGCTGCGCTGATCATTTGTCTGTATGGAAGACCTATAGGGGAGGGTTATTACTTTATTCTGAATGGGCTGCAGAGAGGAAACTAGGTGAAACTAGTAGGAGATTTATTTATTTATACAGGATCCCCATTAGTTATTACCACAGCAACAACTACTCTTCCTGGGGTCCACATAAAACCACACAATCATATCACCATAGATATAACATTCACAACAATAACATTAACATTTTAGTACAAACAGTCATAAAACATTATTAGTACATAAAACAGATTTGTGAACTAAAGTCAAATGCAGTGTCAACTAGTATATCATTTAATCATTTGAATATTAAATAGAGATAATTTTCTTGAAGAATTGCCAATCTTAATTATTTTTTAAAAGAATGCTCTTTGTGTATCGTTTTTATATATAAAGGCAGTTTATTCCACATCAATATGGCGCGATATATCACTGATTTCTTTAATAGATTAGTTTTAGGTAAAGGCGATGTATAATTAATTGAGGATGAGTGCATTGTTCTATACCCATGTCTCTCTTGTGAAAGAGTCAGTTGAGTATACAGGCAGACTGGTTCCCTGGTCAGAGATATTTGTTTTACAAACTGGACCTGTCTACTGGCCATTCACTGTTCAACTGTCAGCCATGATAATCTATTATGTATCACCAGTACATTTTCCCTCGTAGAGCAATTTAAGGCGAGTCTAGCAGCTCTACTCTAGGAGATGGACAAACAAAACATAAATTACAGAAACAGATGGATCAGTGAAGCTGTAACCAACCAGAACAGGACCTAAAACAATAGATAGCTAGCACCACCAGCTTTCAAACTGCAGAGACCCACTGGTCAAAGTTAAAGGACTAACCAGGGGCGTTTCCTGGACCTGGAAACATTGGGGGCTGAGCCCAAACCCTCTTAAGCCGCGTTCACACCGGTCAGCGCGTCCAGGCGTCAAATCGCTCAAACGGACGAAAGTCGACGCTTTAAAATTAAAACCCAGCTGCTTGCACACTTGTGGTCTGCGTCGGCGCGTCGGGGCATCAGCGCGTCACGTCATTACGTCAGCGTGCGGGCGTGGATTTGTCTGTTGCTAGTTGTTTACAACATGGCGGATCTTGTCGGATCAGCAGCGCGTCTTCAACTACCGGCTCTCCCGGGCCCGGCTGGTGGTGGAAGATGCATTCGGGATCTGGTCTGCACAGTGGAGAATGTTTCACCGCAGATTGGAAGTCAACCCCGAAGTTGTGGAGAAGTGTGTGAAGTGTGCGTTAGCTAGCGTAGCGTTAGCTAACATAACAAGAAAGTTAAAAGAAAAAATATTTTTTTCTATGTTTAACTGCTTACCTGGCACTCCAATATCCTCCGATATCTTCCTCCAAATCAGATCCGCTCTCTTCCTGTCTTTGTAAAAAGACGAAGACGGGTCATACAGTTCACGGACATTACATACAGCGACGATCAGTTTGTCCTCCATCTTGAATAAAAAATTTGCCGATTCCCCCATGGAAGGAGTTACTACGTCAGTACAACGAGTCGCTCTGATTGGTTGACGTCGCGCGTCTGCTGCCCGAAAGTTCAATTTTCCCAACTTGAGCAGCAGACGCCCCGACGAACCGTCGGGGCGTCCGGGCATCAGCCGCATGGACGCGCTGATGCCAGCTGCGCCGACGCACGCGACTTGCTGCTTGGCAGTTTGACGCCCACTAGATGCGTAGATACCATAGACTTGCATGTAATCTAGCTGCCCTGCTGCCTGGACGCGCTGACCGGTGTGAACGCGGCTTTAGACTTTGTGCGCATGCGTCGGCGTCCTTCTACAGAGAGACTTGCCAACTTCGGCTCCCTAACAAACACAGTTTTAACTGGTTTTAAATCATTTTTTATGACTAGTTTTAACCGATTTTAACACCACTGACTTTTAGCAACTTGTTTTTATCGGGGGCGTTTATAATCCGAGAACGGACTACTTTTTATTTCGTCATGCCTTCACTCACCTGCACCCCCGGATGTGATGGCTGTTTTAAATTAACACAGAAAGTTCTAGAGCTGGAGCAGAGGATCTCAACGCTCCATCAAATCCAGGACCACGAGCACGACGTGGAGACCATCTTCGGCCGGACTTTCGCCGCCGCCAACACTGCTCAGCTGGCGGACACAATTCCCTGCCAGCCCGGTGAAGCTTAGGAGGGGGAATCCGTCGCTGGACTCGGACTGCTGAACGCCGGAGGAGCAACAACAACTGCAGAGGAGGACCGCTGGTTCCATCTGGGGGCTAAGCCAAAAGCCCCCATCAGGGTGCCTGGTCCATGGTCGGGCCCGGCCTCGGTGGGGGGGTCCCGGAGCAGCCGCCCCCGCTCTCCTTCACCCGGCCTACGATTGTCAAACCGCTTCGGTGCCCTGGAGCACGACTTTCCTCCTCTGACTGTCCCTCAGGCCGCCCTGAAACACCACAGTTCCGCAGGACTGCCGCCCATCCCCTCCCAGCAGCCGGAGCAGCAGCCGGACTCCCGCAGCCCTCCACGTTGCGCTAAACCCAGGACTCGCCGAGGAGCGTTCCACTACACCCCGAACCCACGGAACGAGCCCTCGGCGCTGACTACACATTGCTGCAGTCCTGGGGAAGCTAATCTGCCCAACATCCAGCAGGTCCTGGACCGTGAAAGATCCTCTGCCCAGCATCAACTTGTAGACCAGCCGCCCACCACGCTCATCATTGGAGACTCTATTATCAGGAATGTAAGGATGAGAGGAGCGGTCACACTGTGTTTTCCTGGAGCCACCGTAAAGGATATTGCTGAACAGATCCTGGACCATATCCAACATCACCCATCTGTGAGTAGAATTATTATTCACGCTGGAACCAACGACATTCGTAAACAGCAGTCTGAACTCCTGAAGCTGGATTTTATTCATTTGTTTAATCTTTTAAAACACATGTGTCTGTTTTTATTTCTGGCCCCACCCCCACTGTTGGCAGAGGTATTGGTCATTTTAGCAGACTTTTATCTCTTAACACTTGGCTTTCCTCTGCCACCGTGTGATGCACAATATTGGTTTTATAGACAATTTTAACATTTTCTGGGGCAGGAGTCAATTGTTTGGTCCAGATGGACTACATCTTAATAGACAGGGTGTCCGCATGCTGGCAATGAGCCTGGCATGCCTTCGCCCCCCCCCTTTCTACCACACCAGCTCCAGCTGCACCTGCCTTCTCTGCCCCTTCCGCCACATCCTGATGTGCAGCTGGTCCCTGCTCCTACGAACTCAGTTCTGATTTTAATAGTAATTCACATATCGGACTTGGACCTTGCCCTAAATCATCTATACCCATTATTATCAGCAGAGAGCGGACAAATAATGAAAAATGTAGCAAATGCAACACTAATAATCTCAAACAGTTACCAAAAGTCCTACCCCCAGTAAATCATACAGTCACTCCATCTCCAATCACTATTAATATGGCACTTTTAAATGTTCGCTCTCTGCTGAAAAAACTTTTATAATAAATGACCTAATTTTAGATCATAATTTACATTGTTTATTTTTAACAGAAACATGGCTGAGTACAGATGCCCCTGTTGTTCTTACAGAGGCCTCCCCACCAAATTTTAACTTCACTTATTCCACAAGGAGTTGCAAAAGGGGAGGCCGAACTGCTTTTATTAGTTCATTAACGCTTTCTGCCAAACCTGTTTTATTTGATCATTTTAGTACTTTTGAATATAATGCAACTGGTTTTAGCACTCCTCAGATTTTATGTGTCACAGTTTATAGGCCTCCTAAAAAGAGTGCACTTTTTTAGCAGCAGGCAGTTCTTCATGCTCTCACCAGGTCCCCATACTCCCCCTTCTGCACACTCCTGATACATGCCACAATAGCTGTATTAAGTGCTTTTTTATCAATTTTGTAGAACTCCTTTGAAAGGATCATTTTAGCTGGTGATTTTAATCTACACATGGATAACCTTTTAGACCCTTTATCAACAGAATTTTTAAATATTTTGAATTATATGGATTTTAGTCAGCATGTCATGCAGCCACCTCACAACAGAGGACACACCCTAGACTTGGTCATCACGCATGGCCTGTCCACCCATGTGTCCTCTGTTGTTGACTTGGCTGTCTCTGACCATTACTGTGTGTTTTTTAACATCACCAGTTTTATCCAGCAGGAGACCTCTGTGAGAACTTTCAGGAAGCACCATCTAACCCCTGAAGTGGCTGCAGGTTTTCTAGAAGTTTTCCAAAAGTTTCCTCCTACTCTCTTACCTGCCCCCTGTGATTTTATCGCCAGTGATTTTAACAGAAGACTTCAGTCCGCTCTTGACCTGCTGGCTCCACTTAGAGTGAAACGCTCACATTCAAAACTTGCAGCGCCATGGAGAAATAACAATCTTAAAAAACTAAAGAGGGACTGCAGGGCAGCAGAGAGAAAATGTAGAAAAAATAAAACCACGATAAACCATCAATTATACACAGAACTTCTCAAATCCTATAATAATGCTGTAAGAAATTCAAGAAATGCTTACTTTGCAAAAATCATATCAGACAATAAAAATAATCCTAAAATTATTTTTTCCACTATTGATAAAATTTTTAACTGTACTATGAATTGCTCCCTTCAGACGGGGGTCTTTCCTGCCACCTTTAAAGGGGCGGTAGTGAAGCCCCTGTTGAAGAAGAGCAATTTAGATGTTAATGATTTTAATAATTTTAGACCGGTATCTAACTTACCATTTTTAAGCAAGGTTTTAGAAAAGCTTGTTTTAATTCAACTTAATGATTTTATTAATGAGCACAACGTCCTGGAGAAATTTCAGTCTGGTTTTAGGGTGAACCACAGCACAGAGACGGCCCTTCTGAAGATTTTAAATGATTTTAGAATAAATTATGACGCTCAGAAGGTGACAGTGTTGGTTCTACTGGATCTAAGCGCTGCCTTTGATACAGTAGACCACACTATTCTTTTAACTCATTTAAAACAGATCGGCCTCTCTGGTGATGTTCACAAATGGTTTACATCCTATCTCACAGACAGGACTTGTATGGTAAGTTTAGATACCTGCTCTTCTAGGGTCCACAGGATTACATGTGGTGTGCCCCAGGGTTCAATTTTAGGCCCAGTGCTTTTTAACCTTTATGTGCTCCCTCTTGGCAACGTCATCAGGAGACATGGAGTTAACTTTCACAGTTATGCTGATGATACACAGCTGTACATCTCCATGTCTCCCGACGACACACGGCCAATGGATGCACTTTTTAACTGCATTTTAGACATCAAATCCTGGATGGCAGAAAACTTTCTCCAGCTCAACCAGGACAAAACTGAAGTTTTAGTCATCGGTCCTGAGGCTCAGAGAGAAAAGCTTTTACTAAAACTACAATCACTGTCTTTTAATCCTTCTTTACAAGTGAAGAACCTAGGTGTGATTTTTGACTCTGAGCGGACTTTTACCCTCACATTAAAAACATCACTAAAATAGGTTTTTATCACCTTAAGAACATTGCCAGAGTCCGCCCCATTCTCTCTCGGGCCAACACGGAGACGCTGATGCATGCTTTTATCAACAGTAAGATTGATTACTGTAATGCCCTGCTTTCTGGTCTTCCCAAAAAGAGTGTATAAGGTTTACAACTCCTACAAAATTCAGCAGCACGTGTCCTGACGAAGACCAGGAGACGGGAGCACATTACACCTGTCTTAGAATCACTGCATTGGCTCCCTGTGTGTCTTAGGATCGATTTTAAGGTTCTTTTAATGGTTTTTAAGTGTCTTAATGGTCTTGGGCCTTCTTATCTATCAGAGCTGCTTTTACCATATGAACCTTCGCGGTCTCTCCGCTCCTCTGGCAGCCATCTACTTGTCATCCCAAAAGTCAGGACACACACTCATGGTGAGACGTCTTTCCATTATTATGACCCTCACCTCTGGAACAGGCTGCCTGAGGACCTTAGGGCCGCAGAGAACATTCATATTTTTAAAAGTAGGCTCAAGACTCACCTTTTTAACCTTTTTAGCCTAGCTTTTAATTAACTGATTACTATTTACTGCCTGTTATTTGCTTTTCATGCTTTTATTGATCAGTGTTTTACTACTTGGTCTTGTACTTATCTCGTTAATTTAATTAATTAATTTATTTACCTACCTATTTATTTGTGTATTTTAACATGTTAGCCTGTTTTACACGGATAAAAAAAACCAAAAAAACATAGACACATCGTTCCAGTGTTTCCTCTATGGGAGCCCTCTACCCTGGGAGCAGTGGTCGGCTGTAGCTGCCTGGGTGCTCTCCAGGGGGTGCTTGGGTGGAGGTCACAATCCTGGCCTCCCCTCCTCTGGACACCCTGGGTCGGTGCCTCGACTGCTGCTGTTGACCCGCTGCTGCTAGGGCAGATGGCTCCCTTGATGACGTTTCCTTACCCAACCTGGCACATCTGTACTCGGCCCAGTTTTCATCCTACTTTCTATTTCAATCTCCTTTTAATGTTGCTCTTAAATGTGTCCGCACATGGGGATAGGATTGGGGGGAGGGCAGTATAATTGTGTTTAAATTTGTGGGGGGGGATTTTTATTCTGTAAAGCACTTTGAATTGCATTTTGTGTATGAAAAGTGCTCTATAAATAAAGTTCCATCCATCCATCCATTTTCTTCCGCTTATCCGGGGTCGGGTCGCGGGGGCAGCAGCCTAAGCAAAGACACCCAGACTTCCCTCTCCCCAGCCACTTCCTCCAGCTCCTCGGGAGGAACCCCAAGGCGCTCCCAGGCCAGCCGAGAAATATAGTCCCTCCAGCGTGTCCTGGGCCTTCCCCTGGGCCTCCTCCCGGTGAGACGTGCCTGAAACACCTCACCAGGGAGGCGTCCAGGAGGCATCCTGACCAGATGCCCGAGCCACCTCAACTGACTCCTCTCGATGTGGAGAAGCAGCGGCTCTACTCTGAGCCCCCTTCGGATGACTGAGCTTCTCACCCTATCTCTAAGGGAGAGCCCAGACACTCTGCGGAGGAAACTCATTTCAGCCGCTTGTATCCGTGATCTCGTTCTTTCGGTCACCACCCAGAGTTCATGACCATAGATGAGGGTAGGAACCTAGATCGACCGGTAAATCGAGAGCTTCGCCTTTCGGCTCAGCTCTCTCTTCACCACAACAGACCGGTAAAGCGCCTGCATAACTGCAGATGCCTCACCAATCCGTCTATCAATCTCCCGCTCCATTTTTCCCTCATTCGTGAACAAGACCCCCAGATACTTAAACTCCTCCACTTGGGGAAGGACCCCATCCCCGACCCGGAGAAGGCACCCCACCCTTTTTGGGCTCAAGACCATGGCCTCGGATTTGGAGGTGCTGATTCTCATCCCAGCCGCTTCACACTCGGCTGCGAACCGCTCCAGCGAAAGCCGTAGATCACGTTCCGATGAAGCCAACAGGACCACATCATCTGCAAAAAGCAGAGACCCGATCCTGAGGCCACCAAAACGGGTCCCCTCAACGCCTTGGCTGCGCCTAGAGATCCTGTCCATAAAAGTTAGGAACAGGATCTGTGACAAAGGGCAACCTTGGCGGAGTCCATCTCTCACTGGAAACAAGCCCGACTTACTGCCGGCTATGCGAACCAAACTCTGGCACAGGTCGTATAGGGACCTAACAGCCCGTATCAAGGGGCCCGGTACCCCATACTCCCGGAGCACCCCCCACAGGGCCCCCCGAGGGACACGGTCGAACGCCTTCTCCAAGTCCACAAAACACATGTAGACCGGTTGGGCGAACTCCCACGCACCCTCCAGGACCCTGCTGAGGGTGTAGAGCTGGTCCAGTGTTCGACGGCCAGGACGAAAACCGTATTGTTCCTCCTGGATCCGAGGTTCGACTATCCGTCAGACCCTCCTCTCCAGAACCCCTGAATAGACCTTACCAGGGAGGCTCAGAATTGTGATCCCCCTGTAGTTGGAACACACCCTGTGGTCCCCCTTTTTAAACAGGGGGACCACCACCCCGGTCTGCCAATCCAAGGGAACTGCCCCCAATGTCCATGCAATATTGCAGAGCCGCGTTAACCAACACAGCCCCACAACATCCAGAGCCTTGAGGAACTCCGGTCGAATCTCATCCACCCCCAGAGCCCTGCCACCGAGGAGCTTTTTAACGACCTCGGTGACCTCCAGATTGGTGCTTCCAGATTGGATGGCGTGCTGGTGGGATTGAGGAGGTCTTCGAAGTATTCCAACCACCGACCCAAAACGTCCCGCGTCGAGGTCAGCAGCACACCATCCCCACTGTAAACAGTGTTGGTGGCAGACCGCTTTCCCCCCCCTGAGACGCCGGATGGTGGACCAGAATCGCTTCGAAGCCGTATGGAAGTCGTTTTCCATGGCCTCTTTCGTTTTCCAAGTTTATTATTATTATTATAATTATTAGAGGAATCTGGGGAACCTACACAGTAAAAAAGGCCTTTTATTAAAGCTTTCTTGAGCATTGTGGCACCTTGTTTAAAGCCAAATACAGCGAAATGTACTTCAAAATGTATTTATTTTAAAACTGCAAACAAGAGCTCTAAAATCAATATTAATATCAGGTAAACAGGATGATAAAATTAATCAAAAGGTAACAATTATTTTCATTTTTTTCTTTCCCTGACAAGCACAAAAGTTAGTTCTGTGTCAGGTTGCATGGTGGACCTCTGTGTCTGCTGCTCTTTTCATCATTCTCTGTCCTGTCTAGGTCATCTGTAAACCAAGTATAACATCAGATTTCTTTTATCTTAATAAATGTTATCAAAAGGTAATTATAAAAGGAACTGACCTTTGCAACATGATTTGCATTCAAGTGTCATTTTTTGGGGGAAATTGGCTCAATTGTATAGTTTTAGCTATAAAAGCACTCGGAGAGCGCAGACCTCCACCAAGGCAGCTCAGTCCCAGTCAAGACAGCAGTCTTTACATTCAGAACAAAAGTAAAACTGTTGATTTAATCAGTGCTATAGTCTAGTTTATTCTAGTGGTATACTCTGATTTGTTTCCTCCCAGACAATCATCGGTCAAAATGTTAAATCCATCATTGATTAGTCAGTGATTTTAATCCTTCCCTGCTTTCTGAAGCAGCTCCTTCTATTCTGTATTCATGAAGATGCCTACATTATCACTTCTTGTGTAGATAATAGTCTAATGAATGATTAGACAGAGAAACTGCTTTAATTAGTTAGAATTATTTATGGATTTTAAGTATTTATATTTACATCAATCTTTAAACCCCATGTTGTGATTCTGATGTCTGTCACTCAGTCTAGGCCCCGCCCCCTTTGTATTACAGCCCTGCTTTTGTTTTAGTGTGACACCCCAAGATCATCACTGGCCCCCATTTAGCCCTCTTGAAGTACATGAAGTACTTTTAGGCTTATATAAGCATTATTATTCAAGAATTATTACCTATAATCATTTTGAATAAGACGTACGGAATTAGACTCACTTTAGGGTTAAACACAGCGGGTCTGACCCACATTAATAAATACCGTTATTAATTCAAACTCTTAGTAAAGTCTTTGTTTTGGAGTTTTGTGCAGAAAGTTCTGGTGCTGCTAAAAGCAAGCGGCCAGTTACGGGCCGGGAGAAAGCTTGCAATGAGCACTGTGGGGCGATGAGGAGCCGTAGTGAGACACAGATCAAAGGGGAGACGCAGAACAACGCATGTCAGTCCAAAATGTCAGAAGATTTTGTCAGACTGATGTGTTTTTGCAAACACTGCTGTGAATCTGCCTAATATTCATATAATTTGAAGACATAAAGTATATAGATTTTTTATTTACCAGTTTTATGCTTTGGCCCAGAGTTTTGCCGCTCACTGCCAGCCGTCACAACTAAAGAATTGTCCCTCTTATTTCTGTCAAAAATCGTTAGATGTGCATTTTCTGTCAGGACCGCTCTAGAGGTTACATTAAACACCGGGCTGTCAGCCAATAAGACACGGAAGATTCCCTGGACAACTCCTCTCTGATCGGTCATACCGTTGTGCCTCTTTTGCATTCACCGAAGCCAGAAAATTACAAAACGTCCTCCTTGTTAATGTTGTAGGGTGGCTCAGTTAATGTAAACGTAATCCTTCTGGGATGGAAAAAAACATTCGGGGCTTGATGAGAAATGTTCGGGGCTAGAGCCGGGAATGCCCAGGCCAAGCGACGCCACAGTTTTTGTACACATGCTTAAAGTAAAAGGTGCTCTAAATTCCTTAGATTAAAAGCAAAGTATGTAGATATGAACTATAACATGAATTCTTTAATTGAAGACCATTGTTGGGTTAATGTCTATGACTGAGACCTGAATGAGCTTACAAGTTTGGGGGCAATATTCATTGCATTTCTGGGGTGTTTATTGTGGGAATCCTGGGAAATGTAATGTTACTGGGAGTGCCAACAAAGAAAAGGAAGTTCTAAAGTGGGACATACTCCGTCATTCTTCACCTAGACATGTCTACATTATATTTGCCTAAAATAACTAAGTAATGAAATATTTTACAGGTGTTAAAATTATATCCTAAAACATTCCCTCTTTTATACGGGTGTAAATGATGGAAGCTGCTCTTAATTCATCAGGTGAACACCCATGGTGGGTAGGCCTAGTAGATGACTAAGGTGAGAGCTATGACAACTATTCTTTTGCTGAAGTCTTTAGCTATAATAGAGTTGCTTGTGGGCTCAAAGAGAACATGAATTTCGAAGCAGTGTTTGTCCCAGTCCCTATTGCTAGAATAAAGGGTCTGATGTCAAAAAAGAACAGACAAACACAGAAAAACTGGTCTATGTAATCTTTTCTTGAAGATTAGATTTTTGAAACTGTGCCCATACTGGTGTCTGTTAAAAAAAATCACTTAAGCAGCTGCAGGCCAGAGTCCTGATCAATACCGGGAAATGGATCGTATCACCTCAGTTATTAAATCACTGCACCCACTCTCTGTTTCTGAAAGGATGCATTCAAACATTATGTTTTTGGTCTATAAAGCTCAAAACCAGGAGAAGCAGTATTTGCTCTCTATGCTCCTCTTATCTGGAACAAACTTGCAGATGACTGCAAAGCTGCCGAGACACTGAATCAAAGCTCAAAACCCATCTGTTCAGAGCTGCCTTTGATTAATGTATTAATAATAACTGGAATGTCATAACGGTAGTACAATTTAATGTTCTTTTATGTTTTCAGTGTTGTTTCATTGTTGCTTTCATTTGTCTTTTAATTGTCTTGTTGCTGAAAGTGTATGTACAAATACATTTGCCTTGCCTTGCCCAAACCCCTTGCAGTTTGCACACAGGAAACGATTTGGAGGGGAAGATGTGGTCCTCTACGTGCTCCACCGAGTCCACTCACACCTCATTGTTCAGGGTGGATATGTGAGCTTTATGTTTCTGGACTTTTCGAGCGCAATTAACACAATCTGCTTCCCCTTGCTCCAGTACAAGCTTGAGCATATGGGGGATTGATGCTAAAATCAAAGCATGGATTAAGGACTACCTGACAGGGTGGCCACAGTTTGTCAGGCTGTCAGGAACTGTGTGTCAGAGACAATTAGGAGCAATACTGGGGCTCTGCAAGGGACATTTCTGGCCCCATCTGTGTTCACCCTGTACACTGCTGATTTCCAGTACAGTTCGAAACTCTACCACATTCAGGAGTGCACTGATAATACAGCTCTTGTGGCATGTATCCGGAGTGGGCAGAAGGGGGAGTATGGGGACCTGGTGAGAGCATGAAGAACTGCCTGCTGCTAAATACCTCCAAGACCAAGGAGCTGATCATCGAATTTCGGAAGTCAAAGCAAATTCTCGAGCCGGTCATCATTAAAAGATCTATCTATCTATCTATCTATCTATCTATCTATCTATCTATCTATCTATCTATCTATCTATAGCACTGAATGCATAGCACAAAATACATTTCTGAGTTGCTAAGCAAGTGTGAACCATGCAGACCCACTGAGGTATTTATGGACCGGCTTACTCAGTGCTCAGTTTCTATGCTCCTCAGTTCGGGAACTGAAGCAAGAAACCGAAGATGATATTTGAATTTTTTAATAGCTTGAAATATTTTGATATTTGTTTTCTTCTTCTCTTTTCTTTGAATGTCTTTGCAGCACTTTGGATTGCCTTGTGAATGAATATGTAAGCTGAATATTTCCTTTCTGTAGGCTACTTGCCCCTGGGATTTGCTGCTGGGAGTAGTACTAAAAAGCAGAAAGACCTAGAATAGGACACACATCTACATTCCTAACCTGGTTTCTGATGCTGTCCCTCTGCGTTGCCCACTCTATTTACGTCAACGGATGGACATTTGGGACCACAGGAAACAAAGGAAGTCTTTTAAGGGAAAACAGATGTAGCACATGTGCTTAAATTTACTTTCTCTTTCAGAATTATTTCTGATTAACCTCAGCTCCAGTTAATACAGATAGAAACTACTGATCAGGCCAGAAATCTAGGTGTAGTAATGGACTCAGACCTGAACCTCCAGGGTCACATAAAGGCAATAACAAGGTCAGCCTTCTATCACCTGAAGAACATTTCTAGGATTAAAGGACTGATGTCGCAACAGGACCTTGTTGGCAAACAAGGAACAAACAAGCCAAAACTAAGCGTGAACTATCCTTCTTTCGAAGAGGTTAAAATGATGGAAGCTGCTGTGAATTCATCAGATTAACAATCCAGAGAAAACTATACTTATGGGGCTGCTTTTCTGCAAAGGGCACAGGACGACTGGTCCGTATTAGGGAAAGGATGAATGGGGTCATGTATTGTGAAATTTTGAGCAAAAACCTCCTTTCATCAGTGAGAGCATTGAAGATAAAACATGGCTGGATCTTCCAGCATGACAATGATCCCAAACACATTGCCCGTGCAACGAAGGAGTGACTATGTAAAAAGCATTTCAAGGTTTTGGAGTGGCATAGCCAGTCTCCAGACCTCATTTCAAGTTACTTTTGCTGTGATACCCTGTGTATATCGGTCGCCTACTCTACTATTACACCACATGATCCCCCACTCTTGCTATTTTTATTTCAAAACTAAAGAGCAAACTTCTACAGGCTCACGCTGTCAGTTAATGCTGTGAGTTTTGCTAGATCTGTTTGTATACAACACATTTCAGCTTTAAAGCTGTTTGTTACTTTGCACAGTATAAAACTACTGAATTATTCTCAGAATATTTCAGTAGTTTCTTTTCAAAACCAAACTCATGTGGTCAGACCGACGTGTGCCTTTGTGCTGCTGACTTCAGGCCAGCTGCCTGCAGGTTGCAGACTCCACCGCTAGCAACAAGTCAGCACAGATTCATGCAGGCATTCAGCTACTGTCTGTATCAAGTGCTTTGTATCAAAACACAATTGCAAGGGTGAATATGCATTAGGAACAAAAGCAATTAACTTTTTATTCACCAATATTTCACAGTGCTTTTGAATACTTTTGATTGAGGAACATCAGTGTTTTTTCCCCTCTAAGGGTTCTGTGGAGGTTATGTTATTGTTTTGCATGTTTGTACTGTAAGCCTTAATACAGTCTCGGCTTCCTTGCTATGTTGCTGTTGCTCTTACCTTTTGCTTTCACTTCACAACTTCTGGTACTAAGTTGCTAATTTGTACACCTGCATTACATTTGATAATTTGCTTCTTCAGTTTAATATACAGCCACGAGTTCTATAATCACTGACAAGTTCTGTTGTTGAGTTACCCTATCTAGACAGATACGTTTTTTTCTTCTTCCTGTAGCTATCTTGTGGGTTGGTTTTACTTGTTAAGTTCTTCCTTTGTTCCTTCATATGATTCAAGCTATTTTTAAGGTACTCTACCTGCCAACGTTTATTGTATTATATTGCACATTGATTTGTTTCCATAAAGACGGGTCACTATAATGTATTCTGCTCAGCAATGCAATAACTATTACAGTTAAAGGGGCTGCAAGATAACCTCATGCAAAATCTAAAGCACTGTAAATAACTCACAAAAAATGTAAGAATTTTGAAGAGTTGCTTTGTATTTCTAATGTTTGAAGTAGGTTTCAAATGTAAACCTATAGTTCTGTAAAAATCATTTTGATCACTCTAACAGGAAGATCCAAAAGGTGAGAAAACACAAACTCACATCCTATACCATATTGGTACAGCACCAACAAGCAGTTAAGTAGTAGATGAAAGAAGCATGTTACATTATAATGTGAGATATTGACCTTTAACTGATATGAACCTGAAAAAACCTTCAACAGTGTGTCTCCACTGCACCTGGTTGATTTGGACAAAACACAAATGTGTCCTTCCACCAGGTTGGTGAGATATTGTGTCGGCTCACTGAAAATATGTTGTTGATTCTTCTTCCGCCCCTAAGACATCTGGTTTCGCTATGCGAAGAAAACCAACTCTATTTTCTAACTCCCAAACCGATTATTCTAGCCAATCATCTGTCCTTTTGTTGCAAGCAGAATGCACGTTTGGCCCTGACAAATGCAAAACTAGACATGAAGAATCTGAAAGCAGCTTAGTCAGTGTGTCTGCGGTACAGCAAAGGGAATGGTTCCTTTAAGACATTTTGTTAATGTATGGAGAAAATCTTCAGCACTTGGAGACCATGCAAACACAGGTGAAGAATGTGCGTAAACCAGATTAACAAATATCTTATTGTCATTAAAATCAGCAACCACCGCTCCAATGTAGTGGGTGTTTTCAGTCATGTCATATTAATATCAAAGAGCCTGCCTACTAAAGTAGATGTGGTTCTTATATAGCTCTCTTCTTAACTTAACAAACCTGTAGGTTTCCTGTTGAGAATTTTTAAAGCATATTTTATTTATAAATGACTCTGCCATCTTAAAACGCAAAGTTGATTATGAAACATGATTTTCAAAATCTGCAAAGTGTGGCATGCTTTTTTATTTTATTCAGCCCCATTTACTCTGATACCCCTGGATTAAAAGCACTGCAACCCATTTTTTGCAGAACTCATCTAACTATTAGAGTCCACCCGGGTGTAATTTACCCTCACCATAAATGTAGCTGTTCTGTGAAGGCATCAGGCATTTACAATTTTGGAATAAATAGCATCATGAGGACCAAGTAACACACCAGAGATACATTTAAGAAGAACAGCCCTCTCACTGAGAACTGTTGAACTCATTTAAATAGAAAGAGTATTTCACAAACCTATCAATTCATGGTTCTCCACTTAAACTGACAGGCAAGGCAAGAAGAGGATTAATCAATGAGGCAGCCAAAAGGTCCAAAGCAGAGTCTGTCAACATGTCAAGCTTAAGTCATACTCTAAATGAATCAGACCTTTATGAAAAGTGAGACAGGAAAGAAGCCATGGCTAAAAGAAAGTCATGAGAAGTCCCATTTGCAGTTTCTCACAAGCTATTTAGTGGACATAGTCAACATAGGGAACTTTTTGACCACCACTTATGAATGCATGCCAAGAATTCCACTTATGCAGAGATTTTCATCCCACTTTTCAATTATGTGTTGATCTGTCTGGGTCTATTTCATAAAACTACAATAAAATACATAAAGGTCTGTGGTTGCAGCCAGACACATTATGAAATAGTTCAAGGTGCATAAGCAATCTTGTAATGCACAGCTGTTTTAGCATTTTGACTAATAAAAGACATGACTTTGACATGTCCTCCAGTGTTTCTCATCCATGTAGATTACATTTGTGAGGCTTTTATTTAGGGAATTTAAGGATGTTTTCTTGTGGGTGAGGTGGAGCCCTCACAAAATAACAATCCAGGGCTTATAAGATCTATGAAGTTGACTACAAACGCCCTTCCAAACAAGTTGTCAGTATGCAACAGTGTTGTTTTCAACGTGTAGTCAGACATTACATGTTTTTCTTCCAGCTGTAATGATATAATCAAACCTAAATATATTGATATTTTAGAAACTTTTATGTAAAAGTGGGAGATTTATGATGTGATTTACAGCTCATCTTTTTCTTAGTCTTTACAGCCTTGGCTCTGGCAGGAAATAGCAACTCAGTCGGATGTGATCCTAAAGACTAAGAAGAAATGTCACTTTATTATGTGTGTCTGATGTGGAACTCAAGAAGTATTTTCCAGAGTGAGATTACATCATGGGACAATAACGATAAACAAATTTAAATGACAGCCAAAAACAGGAATCAAAACCAATTGCTATTTCCTTCTTGCTTGTACAGTGAGTTTTCAAGAAGCAATTGACATTCATTTCAGATTATATTTATAGTTGGTATGAACTGGTCTTATAATGGAAACTAGGGTTTCAGCTCATACCTTGCAAACTGGTTCTGGGATTTATAAAGAATTTTGTTCTTCAGGACATGTGCTTTGATCCCCTACAGAAGGGCTGTTTTCGCCTCCAAAGTCTCTGTATTTCCCACCCACTTAACAAATCATGTCTTCTCAAAAACAAAGCACACCACAGTCCTTTCCAACATACACAAAGCTCCACTATAATGAAGCTGCAGCACCAACTCACAGCTCAAACTGCTGGGATCTCAGCTGGGGTTTCGTTCGTCAAATGAAGCAACTAATCAAAAAGAAAAAAAATGGAGGGAGATGTGCCAACATTTTTTCTCTGTATCACTGAGGTCATTTACACGGGATTGTGCAATCCGGGAAAGGATGTGTTGCTCGTTTAAGAGAAAGCAGAACATCAAAAGGAAAGTGAAACAGTTTATTGGGTGTAACCCTTTGGCAACATGATTAACAATAGGTGAAGCTTTTCAATGCTACAGGGATCCCATGTGACAAAGTAGGTGTAATGTGGAAATAACACTGATCAGTAAAAAAGCTTATAGATTCTGGCTCTAGTTTTCACATACTGTTGCAATCAGAAATATTCAACTTCCAAAGACTTTTAGGCTTTTTCAAGAAAATCTTTTAGCAAAAAGCAAAGTTCTGCTTTGAATTTATTTTTCATGAGTCGAGTGATTCATTTAAAAAAAGATTAAGTAGCCTACTTGTGTGTTAGGATAGCCATGCCAGAAGTATTCAACACCCACATAATGCTGTTGTTTTCTTAAATCTGACTGATTAGTTTTACGGCCTAAAGTGGAGATAAAACATAATTATACCTTTGGGAACTCTTTAATCATCCATCTTTAATTTTAATTTTACTTATGGAGTCAATGTGATTTGTAATCATAGAAAAGATAAAAAAAGAGCAATGCAAAAGCTGACAAGAAGATTGTTTTATCCCTCCCAAAAGGCCTTGAGTATAAAACGATCTCCCAAAATGTACGGTAAACAAAATACAACAATAGAAGCATTATAAGGATGTTTAAAACTTATGGAACAGCTGCAATCCTAGCTGGCTGTGGTAAGTAGACCAAAACTTCACCAAGGAAAGCTAGCAGCTTAGTCAGGACATGTAAGACAAACCCCCATGTGACTGACTGCATGACACCTACAGGATAGCCTGGTGAACCCTGGTACAAGGGATTTTTTGGCAACAATAAGACTTGCACTGGATTCAAAGACGCAATTGCCCAATTCCAAGACCAACACTTTGATCGACCACAATAAACATCAAAAGTAGAGTAGAACATGCCAGAATGAATCTGGATAAGACTACAGATGTTTTGGAAGAGAGTTCATTCAACTAATCAAATCAGACTAGATATGTTTGGCCACCTGGACCCTCCATATATCTGGAATTGGAGAATAATATAGCATGGGGAGGTGACTAATGATATGGGGCTGTTTGTCAGCAACAGGAATTGCAATCTTGATGTGAATGGCCTAACGAATTTTCAAACACCAGCCTATTTAAAAAAGAGGAACTTGTTTTGTTTTTTTATCAAAATAGAACTTTTCGATCAATGGACTTTCCAGCAAGACACTGACCAGAAACTCTTCTCTGAGTCAATAAAAGTTTGGTACAGAAAAAGATCCTGGAAAGTACTTGTCCGTAGTCACAATTTTTATATCTGAGCAGGAGGCTTTTGCAGCGAGGGTGCTTCATTTGAACTTTAAGGTTAAATCAAAATAACCTGTATGCATCAAAACATGTTTTGTCATTTATTGTCAGTTTCCTTCATCCACACCACTACAGTCTCTTGTGATAAGGAGGCTGAACATTTCTGATTGGAGCTGTAGTTGATTAATACATGTAATATGACACTTCTGCGTACTTGGTACATATAAAATAATATATATTCCAATGATATGAAATGCAACCATAACTAAATATAATATATTAAAAAACCCTTTCAATATTGTTTCATTCAAAATGACAAGCTTAGATTGTGCAACAAGAATGTGAAACATTTCACGTGTAATTATGAGGAGGCTTGGAAACTTACACAATGTTACGCAATGTGGGCCTTTTCCCTTTTTATTCTTGATAATGCTAACATCAACTTTCCACATTCCCAAAGAAGTCTTTTGGCTTTAAAAATTCCCCTTCCTGAGCAAGGTGTCCTTCAGGTGATGTCTGAGTCACAAAGGGTATTTTAGTTGTTCACCTAAACAGGCTCAACTTCTTGTTGTGTATTTGTCATGCAATTCATCTCATCCTCTGACTGACACTGGTCATGTGGGGCCTTCTCGCCCACGCCCAGCTCCCACAGTGAGCTCCTGCATTCAACTTTAGCACATTTAAGAAGACCGGACAGTACTTTCCGGAAGTTTTCACAAAGGAAAAAATATAAAGGAGGCCTGAGGCAGGCACTAATACAGCCTACAGCTGAGGTGACTTGCACAGCCGTTTCCAAAGAACTAATGTGATCTTTAAAGATCTTTTTGAGAAGGTCTCTTGATGTGTAGCAAATGGCATCTATGAAGAGGGTGATGTTGTATGGGAACCAGCAGAGTAGGAAAACTGCCACCAGAGATAGGATGAGAAGTACAGGTCTTTTCCTCTGATGTCCTTTGGATCTGCATTGTAACATGATGTGGGAGCAGCAGATAATTTGGATGATCGCAGGCAGCAAGAAGCCCACTCCAAGGTGGAGCGCACGTGTAATCAGCTTCCAGTCTGCTCCAGATTCAGGGTGGCTGTGAGCGGAGAGGGTTTTCCATGGCACTGACTCGGGCCTGAATGGGAGGTACATCCAATCCAGGACAGTAAGGACGATAGAGACAAGCCACACCAGCAGCCAGCCCATAAATGCCAAGATGGCTCTGTGGCAGTAATACTGGCTTGGAGATTTGGAGGACAGGTAGTGATCCAGACAGACCCAAACGAGCAGAAAGACCCCACAATATAAGTTGATCTAGAAAAAGAAAAACATAGTCAGAAAGAAGTCTCTGATGAAAGTCACCAATGATATTCTCATTGCCTAGTTTGAGGCTAAGACATGATGTAGGGATCAGGGGAACAGTACTAGACCTGTTTAGATAATTGTCTGGCATATTTTAAAAAACGAACTTGGGAACATATAATTAAAAAGGTATTTAGGACATATTTCCATCAATTTCGCCACAATGCCAATGGAATTCTTAATCAGACAGCTAAAAAGGCTACTACCACTACTACTGCTCTCAACTTACATAATATCTGTAATTATTAACTTATTGTTGTCACACACACACACACACTAACATATATATATATATATATATATATATATATATATATATATATATATATATATATATATATATATATATATATATATATATATATATATATATATATATATATATATATATATATATATATATATATATATATATAAACACAGTGGCTTGCAAAAGTATTCGGCCCCCTTGAACTTTTCCACATTTTGTCACATTACAGCCACAACCATGAATCAATTTTATTGGAATTCCACGTGAAAGACCAATACAAAGTGATGTACACCTGAGAAGTGGAACGAAAATCATACATGATTCCAAACATTTTTTACAAATAAATAACTGAAAAGGGGGGTGTGCGTAATTATTTAGCCCCCTTTGGTCTGAGTGCAGTCAGTTGCCCATAGACATTGCCTGATGAGTGCTAATGACTAAATAGAGCGCACCTGTGTGTAATATAATGTCAGTACAAATACGGCTGCCTTGTGACGGCCTCTGAGGTTGTCTAAGAGAATGTTGGGAGCAACAACACCATGAAGTCCAAAGAACACACCAGACAGGTCAGGGATAAAGTCAATGAGAAATTTAAAGCAGGCTTAGGCTACAAAAAGATTTCCCAAGTCTTGAACATCCCACGGAGCACTGTTCAAGCGATCATTCAGAAATGGAAGGAGTATGGCACAACTGTAAACCTACCAAGACAAGGCCGTCCACCTAAACTCACAGGCCGAACAAGGAGAGCTCTGATCAGAAATGCAGCCAAGAGGCCCATGGTGACTCTGGATGAGCTGCAGAGATCTACAGCTCAGGTGGGGGAATCTGTCCATAGGACAACTATTAGTCGTGCACTGCACAAAGTTGGCCGTTATGGAAGAGTGGCAAGAAGAAAGCCATTGTTAAAAGAAAACCATAAGAAGTCCCGTTTGCAGTTTGCCACAAGCCATGTGGGGGACACAGCAAACATGTGGAAGAAGGTGCTCTGGTCAGATGAGACCAAAATGGAACTTTTTGGCCAAAATGCAAAACGCTATGTGTGGCGGAAAACTAAGACTGCACATCACTCTGAACACACCATCCCCACTGTCAAATATGGTGGTGGCAGCATCATGCTCTGGGGGTGCTTCTCTTCAGCAGGGACAGGGAAGCCGGTCAGAGTTGATGGGAAGATGGATGGAGCCAAATACAGGGCAATCTTGGAAGAAAACCTCTTGGAGTCTGCAAAAGACTTGAGACTGGGGCGGAGGTTCACCTTCCAGCAGGACAACGACCCTAAACATAAAGCCAGGGCAACAATGGAATGGTTTAAAACAAAACATATCCATGTATTACAATGGCCCAGTCAAAGTCCAGATCTAAATCCAATCGAGAATCTGTGGCAGTATGAAGGTAGATATGTGCCAAAACGCAGGCAGTTGTAGCTTGCGATGTGAACACTTGTAGAATACCATTTGAGAACTTGAGCAATAGAAATCTGAAGTTCTATTTTTCAACCACTCGAATCTCCTGCTTAGGGCGCACACATCAGCTACAACGAATCACAGCGCAGCGAAAACAGTGCACTGAATTTTGGCACACTATCTGCGAAATGTTTGTGCCAAAACTAACTCGTACTTGAAGGATAAGGGCAGAGAGCAGAGGGGCGATTGAGGGGAGTGATGACGTCGTCAATTGATCAACCAATCAGAGCGAGAGGTCCTGTGGACGTGCCATATTTTTTTTCTCCCTTTCCATACCGTCATGACCATAGACTGTATGTACACCAAGACAGAAATTAATGGACTTCGCGGAGTGGAATATTAAGTTGACACGGGTCTATTTCCTCTTCAAAACAAATAACGGACATGTCTTACGATGTTTGGCGAAGTAACTCATCCCAGCTTGGTGCGTCTTGGGGGATATGTGGTCATGACGCCCCTCTGCTCTCTGCCCTTATCCTTCAAGTACAAGTTAGTTTTGGCACAAACATTTCGCAGATAGTGTGCCAAAATTCAGTGCACTGTTTTCGCTGCGCTGTGATTCGTCGTAGCTGATGTGTGCGCACTAAGCAGCAGATTCCAGTGGTTGAAATCAACACGTTGAAATTGTAATCAAAAATAAACACATTAAAAAATATTTATAGTAGGAAATGATTAATGATAAGCGGAGAGCTGTAATTATGTTTGTATAAAAATGAAAGCAGACATGTGAATATTTTTATGTGACTACATTCAGAACAGGTTAATGTGAAAGTTTTCTCCAGGCGAAAATCTGACACTAGTGCATTTGTTTCACACAGGGTCTTACATTTTTGGGGTTTTAGTGCAATTTGAAATTCAGTTTGTGTGTGCCATTATTTTTCCCCCTGCTGTGATGGTTCACATAGAACTTCAGATTTTTGTTGCTCAAGTTCTCAACTGCAATTCTACAAGTGTTCACATCTCAAGCTAAAACTATATGCGTTTTGGCACATATCTACCTTCATAGGCAATATCTGAAAACTGCTGTTCACAATCGCTGTCCATCTAATCTGACTGAGCTGGAGCTGTTTTGCAAAGAAGAATGGGCAAGAATTTCAGTCTCTAGATGTGCAAAGCTGGTAGAGACATACCCTAAAAGACTGGCAGCTGTAATTGCAGCAGACGGTGGTTCTACAAAGTATTGACTCAGGGGGCTGACTAATTACGCACACCCCACTTTTCAGGTATTTATTTGTAAAAAATGTTTGGAATCATGTATGATTTTCGTTCCACTTCTCACGTTTACACCACTTTGTATTGGTCTTTCATGTGGAACTTCAATAAAACTGATTCATGTTTGTGGCTGTAATGTGACAAAATGTGGAAAAGTTCAAGGGGACCGAATACTTTTGAAAGCCACTATATATATATATATATATATATATATATATATATATATATATATATATATATATATATATATATATATATATATATATATAAAATATATATATATATATATATATATATATATATATATATATATATATATATATATATATATATATATATGGTCCCACTAGCCACACACCCACAGGGCCTTGCTGCTACCTGCAACCACAGCTAGCACCCCACGCAGTTGCTGCTAGCTCCACCCTTCTACGGAGATCTAAGACTTGTTCAAGTAAGGTTCTGTCTGGGCAGAGATAAATTAGCTTAGGATAAAGGATTGTTTTGATGATCTATTTCACTGTGTTTTTGCTGCTGTTGTAAGATTTCTTTCTTAAATTGTTTGGTTACAAAGTTTAAACTGTGTTTTTCAAAAGTTATTGACCGATAGAAAGCATATATACGGAATATAAATTGGACCCAATTGTCCAACATAGAAACTAAAAGTGACAGTGTGTGTAGTTTCCCTGGCGGTAGAGGGCCGTACATACCTAAATCATTACAAGCAAGCAGTATTTTTGTTTTTGTGTGACGACCTTACCAATGAATGGCCATAAAGGCCAAAAATACCCGGGAGTGTTATTGCGCAGTTTTCGAATGAGTCTACTACATCGCCAGATTGTTCAAACTCCAGCAAAATCATGTTTGCAGCAAAATTACAAGCACATCAGATTCTCTTTCATCACTGACAAAATAAGCGAAGAGGTTAATGTGTAAAACAACAACATTTATGAATGGCAAAAGTTTTCAGCATTTTGTAGGCTAAGCCTAACATGTTGTAATAGTGGTCATTTCTTATGTACACGAATCTGGCTGCTAGCATTGCTAAAGTTTATTCTCGAGTTTCTCTTCTCATGTCAATATTTTACATGTAGACTGACAGCATCCCTTTTTCAAGATAGAGTGGGAGAGTGAGAGGTAGCGGAAGAGTCCGCGCTAAACGTGTTTTTTTTTCCCAGGCTCACGTACAAGAAAACATGGCGTCCAATATGACGTCCCCCAGAGACTTGGACCACGCCCATGTACTTTAAATCCGCTTTTTATGGTTATATGATGCAAAGCCGCCAATATTTTTCAATGATTGGGCATCATTTTGTTTATTTTCAACAACATTTCGATGGATATTTTCAGAGATTAATGGTAAAAACTACACACTGTGACTTTAAGAAAACCTCTATTGTGAATTGGCTCTCCATCAGTATATTAATTTTTTTTACTTGCATCTCCCAAACAAAACCTGGAAAGCTTAGATGTTATGTTAAGAAACATTCATGTTCCCGAAGCAATTAGCTTATCTGATAGTAGTTTTCATAAGGATATTACGAGCTGCTGCAGCCAAATACTTTCCAAAGAACAGATATCTCTTCCACTTTCAGTAACTGAGTTCAACCCAAAACATACCTTTAAAACAGCTCCACAGATCCTGAAGAAAGTCTCTGAGCACCATCCACAGCTTTGACTGGCATGGACACCATAGAAGGGCAGAGTCACCAGCAGCAGGATATCCACCACACCTAGTTGGAGAATAAAGCTGTCCGATACGCTCCAGGATCGGCTCTTCTGGGCCAGAACTGCCAGGAGAAGTCCATTCCCCAGCAGGCCAGCAATCACCAACACAGAGTAAAGAAGTGGGATCCACACTACCTTCCTGACACTGGGTACAGGTTCATCTGGACTTTCGTAGTCGCCATAGTCATAGGGCTCATCCTGATCAAATATTCCACCCAAAGATATGTTCATTTTAAGCTTCAGAGGAGACAGAAACAAGAGAGAATTCAGAAATGATTTGGCTTCTCAGCACCTCAGAAACCACCTTTTATACGCTCCAGTATCTCTCTCTCTCTCTTTGGACCAACAGAGCAGAACTATTTTAAAAATACACATTTGGGAAGCCCAGCTGATGTTAACATGCTGAGACTCACACATAAGCTCAAGTGGTGCATGTCGCTGTGATGTAATCCGAAAAACCCAGTTCCTGTTAGTCACACATCTAGTGACCTTCCAGCCTGTTTTGTCATTCTGGATAGTTTTTTCATCTTTAAAACATTATTTATTTGGGATCAAATCTATCCTCCCAAAACCCAGGTTCTATGAGAACATATTCTAACAACATTGCATACGTTGTAAGAGTTTTGAGTACCTTCATTTATATTCATCTTTCTGTTTACTCCCCGTTTACTTGCATCTTTTAAGTAAAAACCATCCTTTAAAAGTGTTTACTGGTAATCTAAATGACTGCAGTAAAATGTTTGAGGCATATGAAACAACCTCTGGATTTTTGTAATTCTCGTCAACTTTAATGACAACCAAACTTGCTAAGAGGACCAAAACAGATTGCAAGGGAACTCGAATGCATCAGAATATATATCAAAATATGTCGAAAGCCACATTTCCGCAACATCGATCATTTTGCCATCAACACAAAGAGACAAAAATAATTACTAAGGTTTTTTGTTTTTTTTCTTCTTCTGTGTGTTTTTTTTTAAATAACGTGTTTTGTGAAATCGATGTAGGCTATGTACAAGCCACTCCGTGACCCAGCTGTTTTTAAAAATCTGCATTAGTGGAAAAACACGCCGCTGAATAATGTCTTTAAAACGTCAATAAGCGCTTTCAACCTCACCAGAAGCGCCTTCGCAGCAAGTTCTGATCATTTGCGTCAGATAACATCCAGAGACCAAGTCGAAACTAAAAGGTGAACGCAAAATGAACACCAGCGACAGGCAAGAGAGCTTTTGCAAATGTAAATGTGATCACTTACCGACAACCTCTGTAGGGGTTCAGCTGCAGCGTCTGTTGAGGTTTCACCTTCACGCTGTAGTGAAGCGATAAACGCAACAACTGCCGACTCTCCGATGAGTCTCGGATAGATTGTAAAAAAAAAAAAAAAAAGGAAAAGAGAAACGCTCCCTCTTTTTGGTAAAACGCCAGACTTCTTGCACCAGCTGCCAGCGACTGTCAGCTCTAATCAAAGGACCTCTTCTGTGTCCTCGATTAAACTTCAGAGATAATGACTGTTTAATAACAAACGAAACCTGTCGTCATTTGGATATGGGGATGGATCTTCGGAAAGAAAAAGGACGAAGAAGAAAGAAACACTGTATTCAGACTGACAAGAAAAACGCGCACCGGAAGCTGCGCGTCTCAGAAGTAGATCCTAATTGAAGTAAACTAAATAGATTAAAGGCGGACAAACGCAGACTTTAACTGTTTTTGTCACTTTGCCAATTTTTATTATCAATGTATTGAACAATTTGCTTTTTTGTTCTCCAAACCTGACAAAATACATCACATTACGTCTTTTGGTTATATTGTTTTTCAAAACAAACTGTGTAATGAAATGTATTTAACCAAGTACAAATAGTAACCTTATGAAAACTACAAAAATCGACACAACAAAACGTGTCTGAGCTCGTGTAAAGTAATTGTTAGCAAATAAATTGAACAGATAACTTGATAAAATTAATTATTTCAAAGCGTCACTGTATTATTTTGAAGATAACCATCTCTTACTTCCGCGAACCTCCACGGTGATGTGACGTGACATGAACGTGTGACGTGCAAAAACTGATACTGCACCAAAAGCCATTTTCCACAAGAGGGAGTTATTGTCTGTGATGAAGAACAGGTTTGTCACTTTAGCTCATCACAGAAAATAAGAAAAAAAGGTAACAAATGTAATTATTTCAGGTGAAATTCATTTAAATACAAAAACAGAAAAACTCGAGAATAGCAGGGGGATTAAATGAAGGATAATCTGACTGGGGCAATACATGTCAGTCTATCTACGTTTATTGTTTTTTAATGACACTGATCTGATAGCATATATGTAAAATAAATCAAATTAAAATGGATTAGTAGAAATGCTTTTTCCTTTTTAAAATCTAGCTGCTATTTTTGACTCATACATTAAATTAAAAAGGGGGTTAGGGTTAGCCTAACCCTTTGCTCACACTCTCATTATTTTCCACTTTCTTCTTGTTACTTCACCTGTCTTTCACCAGCGTCAACTATACACAACCCTAACGTGTTGATTGCTAAGCACGGTCTGGCTTTTTTTCGTCTTTTTTTTTTACTTTATTGAAAATGATCAACAGTACAGTCACGTGTGCCAAAGTTAAAGAAATACACACAAAAAACATTAAAAAACGGAAAAAGACAGCATTACAAAAATAAAAATAAAAACAAACAATGAGCCAAAACACAAGATTATAAATCAAATAAACACATTAAACATAGTATAATTAACCACAATTTTAACAGCTTTTTTGTTTTGTATGCAAGAGATGGTAGAAATATATTGTTCCATTTCCGTCTTGAGCACCGAATTTTTTTTTTTTTTATTACTGAATTTGCATTTATGGATATGGAACTTGGCAACAAATAAGATTAGGTTTACTAGAAAGAGTGCATCATTGTCCTTTCCACAATCACTAAAACAGCCAAAAATGACCTTTTTTGTTGTACAGGGAGAACTCAGGAAGAATATTGTCAACTAAAAATTAATTAATGTCTTTCCAAAGCTTATATGTGAATTCACAAGACCAAAATAAATTTGAAATAGTTTCAGGATGTATGCCACAAAAAGAGCATTTTACATAAAATGCCGTTCTTAAACTTATTTAAGTATACATTTGTGGGGTAAAACCTGTGTAGTAACTTGAACAAGACTTCTTTAATTTTCTTAGTTTAAAGGAACTTCTGGTGTAGGGACCAGACTTTTTCCAAGTCTATGTTAAGGTCAAACTAATTCCAATAGAAGGATGCAGGAGAAATAGAGACTAGGTCCGCCTGAAACAAGGATCTAATATTGGAGTGTGATGCTTTATAGGTAGAGAAACAGACTTTACCTAACGGAAGCTGAGTTGGATCTGGAGGTGATATTGATAATGGCGGAGAGATATCAAATGACCTGAATAACATACGAAGACCTAAGGGCACAGCATCAAAAACGACAGAAAATTCAAAGCACGGTCTGGCTGGGGACTGAAGAAGAAGGAGCCCTGACATCATTCTCCTGCGCTGTGTGGGATTGCCAACACACACACACACACTAACATATATATATATATATATATATATATATATATATATATGTATACCATAATGAGCAATCCCATCACACCCCCCACAACGGGATGATGTGTGTGCACCATACTGAATTAGTTATTACCATAACAGTCCAAGTACAAACTTTTGGCTCCTAGCAGTATATTTTTTTAATGAATGTAATTTTTTACAACCCACATCTGTTCACAATTCAGTAAAATTAGTATTTCTTGCTACTTTACAGTAGGCCTATATTTGCCTATCTTGTGTAGAATCGAATGTCATCATCGGACCCCGCGAATCGTTGTAATCAAAATGTAGATAGAATTTTGAGTTCCTCAATTTCTCTCCTTAACGCTTCCATTTGTTCTTTTAACTTACAGTTTTCATTTACTGCCATGTCAAGGCAAGCTGGTTCTAGGACAGAGCAATAGTCCTGCTCCACAGTAAGATTGTATTCCATTGGCTCCTCATCTGCTGGCCCAGCAGTGCTGTGTTATGTTGCGCTGGTCTCTTCACTTGGTCCCATACACTCGGTCTTTCAGGCTTAATGGAGTAATCGTTCCATTAAAATAATACCTGGGACAGTTCCTTTTTTTAAAGTCCTTCTCCCCCCTGTGGTTTTAGGCCAGAGTATCTGATCTGGAGTGAAGTGCAAACTGCAAACCTTGCTGTGTGGTGTTACAATAAACTTGTCACAACAAATATTCACTAACCACCGTCTTCTTGATTCAGCATCACTTGGGAAGCCGTGAAAACTTAGAAGCCCATTATATTTTGAAGAGGCCGTGCACTTAGGGACACAACAGTGTTTGTGGTATTGTTTTATTTGCTTTTGGAATGCCAGTTTATCTTTACCTGCTGTCATTGTTACTCAAAACGGAAAGGAGGCAGTCGCACTCAGCCTACGCGGATGTGACGTCAGTGCCTTATGTGCAAAGAGCCTAATGTTACTCCTTTCGCTTGAACAGGAATGAAAACGAAAAAGCAAAATCATTTTCTGTATCGTTTTAATTAGGTCACGGAACGAGCTACGTTGAGTTGCAAAATGAAAAAGCAGTTAGGATAATTTATTTTTCATTTTATTTACAGTATGAGTCAAAAAGGGCATTTGTATTCTGAAAATGAAAAAGCATTTCTGCTAATGCATTTCAATTTTCAATGTTGACATTTCCAAATTAATTTTGTAACAGTTTTGCTGGGGTGCAATTTAAAAATTCAATCTTAAATGTCCTTCTCTATTTAATTTTAATTAAGTTACAGAATGAGCAATGTTGAATTGTAAAATGAAAAAGCTGTTTGGATTATGTCTTTTTATTTTATTTATGAGTCAAAAACAGCAGCTAGATTTTAACAATGAAAAAGCATTTTTGCTAATCCATTTTAATTTGATTTATTTTACATATATGCTTCCATATGTATATGGATTCAAGGTCTTAAAAAAACTTCTAAACATCGATTACAGTTGTGTTTACCCTATTTCTTTTAATGTTTCCTAAATATATGTTTTGGTCCCCGTGATAGACTGTGAAGTAAACAACTATGCTATCTATAGGCTACGCTTTTTGACAATCTTTACCTTACATAATTTCTTGAAAGCACTGTGCTTAATGACCATATAAAAGCTGTTTCCTTTTTTATAACAACTCAGGAAAAACTCAGCTCTAAAAGTATCAACAGAATAAGAGATATCTCAAATCAGCTGCACTACAAATCTTGATGCATTGGGTTTGTTGTATTCTCTCAGTAAAACTAAAACCAACTCACAGACAGTGGCCTTTTCCTTTTTCTTGTTTTGCGCCACCAATGTTCCCGCCTTGTGGTTGCCTATGTCAGAGGTCCTTTTTCAACTACTTCCCATTTGTAGTCTAGACCATGAGGTGCTTCAACAAACTTGGCACAAAAAAAGTCCACATTCAGGACAGCTCATTTTATGATGGATAATATTTAATTAGCAAAAATATGTCACAAAAATCTTTTCTGAGCAACACTTCAGTTCAATTCAATTCAAAATTACTTTATTAATCCCAAAGGGAAATTAAATGTTGTTGTAACTCATTATGCAAGTTCCTTCAAAGATTTGTTGTAGATGCTGATGGCTGTGGGTAGGGATGGCAACAAGGTGGTTTACAACTGGCAGCAGCTGATTAACATCACAAAAGCTCAAATAATACCTCAACTACAGCCACAAAACCCTGATGAGTTGAAAAGAAGACGCCATAGATCCAGAGTATCCTCTACATCAGACTGTCATACAACTACAGAGCGTCTTCAGTCAGAGGCTTTTTCAGATCTGCAGAGCGCTACAAGAGATCATCCCTACCCACAGCCATCAGCATCTACTACAAATCTTTGAAGGAACTTGCTTAATGAGTTACAACAACATTTAATTTCCCTTTGGGATTAATAAAGTAATTTTGAATTGAATTGAATTGAATTGAATGATCTCTTGTAGCGCTCTGCAGATCTGAAGAAGCCTCTGACTGAAGACGCTCTGTAGTTGTATGACAGTCTGATGTAGAGGATACTCTGGATCTATGGCGTCTTCTTTTCAACTCATCAGGGTTTTGTGGCTGTAGTTGAGGTATAATTTGAGCTTGTGTGATGTTAATCAGCTGCTGCCAGTTGTAAACCACCTTGTTGCCATGGTTATGCATCATAACAAATGTCCAAAAATAAAAAGTATCAGCAAAAATCCTTCCAGCTGCACAGCATTCAAAACCAGACAGAACAGTTGTCCACAAAAACAATGTTTCTACCAAAAATGGAAGAATTAAAGTTTTAAAAAAGAAAAAAAATATGAACCAAAGTAACAGAGCTACTCCAACATGCTGCCACCTTGAGCGGCGCAATTCCGCAATTGAGGAAGCCCAAGTGGTACATGTGGCACACTATGGCAAATGTACCACTTGTGGTAAAAACTAAGCAACATTTGTTTAAGGCCACAACAGGAACATGACTCTTCAAGACTCAATAGGTTGTTTTCACAGTACCCAGTGGCGTGGCAAGGACACCAGGGGGCCCCAAGCAGCTATGTCACCAGGGGGCCCACTGTCGGCTGTTTTGTCACTAAGTTCTTCAGTTTTCAAAGCTTATCCAGGCTGATTGGATGACAATGTAACGTTATAAAACAAACAGAAAATACTATTTTGAGCAACTTTTATTATTAATAATTATAAAACAGAAATATATTATGTAAACTTTTTTTAAAGCGAACAGCGATATTTTTAAACTTCACTTGTGCAAGTTCTTCAAACAAGTTTTAAAGTAATATGAAATGTAAACAGATATACATTTTTAACAAGATAATAAATATGTGCTTCTGCTTCAAGATAGAAGTACTGTACAGCTGCAGTGGAGGTAGCAGTGCTGCTGGGGGCTGTAGTACTGGAGGTAGATGCAGACTGAGCTAAAGAAACAGAAACAGAACAACATAATGTCAAAAGACATCTTAGTTAAAACATTTCATCACAAAATGATTTGGAGCCTCATCATTCATGCTTTTGTGTCTTCACATTTAGACTATTGTAACAGTTGGTTTTCATGTCTGAACAAGAAGCAGCTCTCTCGATTGCAATTAGAGCAAAAATTCTGCAGCGAGAATTTTGACTTGTACGAATAGGAGGACTCACATGTCCCCTATTCCTAAACAACTTCATTGGCTGCCAGTGTCCTACAGGTAAAATTTTAAAATTCTGGTTTTAGCTTTCAGAGCCCTGCATGGTCAGGCTCCTTTTTATATCAGGGATCTGATCCACCCTTACACCCGTACAACGGGTCTCAGGTCTGTGGATCAGAATCTGCTGAAAGTTCCTCGCACTAATTTCCATTCTAGAGGTGACCGTTCCTTCCAGGCTGTTGCTCCTAGGTTTTGGAATGATCTTCCCTCCTCTTTGCACTCAATTTATTCTGTTGACACCTTCAAGAGTAAACTCAAGACTCACTTATTTGTTCAGGCTTTTAATTAGCTACTTTTGGGCTTACATGATTTTATGTTGTCTTGGCCTTCTATACTGTGTATTATTTCTGATTCATATTCTGATTTTATTTTTATTCATATATTACTATGTTGTGAAGCACTTTGTGTCTTTTGTCTGTGAAAGGTGCTATCCAAATAAAGATCACTTACTTACTGACTTTCAGGTGATTTACTTATGAGTTGCATCTTCAGAATTTGAGGGTGCTGCAACAAGAAACCTTAGTTATCCTGAGTAAAAAGGAGAAAAAAAAGATATATTAGTCATACAGTAGATGATGGGACACTTCATTCTTTTATAACATGTTTTACAGCACAATGGCACGGTTTAAACAAGTCAAAATTTCCTAAGTTAAAATAAAATATATATCCTTTCATTTACACTTTTTTGCCTGACATGATACTCACTTACTGGTTGCACAGTGCACACAGTTTCTTAGGTAGGAAGTAGGCTACATGACATTTTTTCACACATTCACACTAATGTCAATAATTCTGCAGCTCTTAGGTCGACAGTTTGGACATTTACACAGTAATTTTTACTTAGATGAAAGTACTGCTCAATTACATTTAAATTTATGGAATACTAGCATGCATGCTGTCTGACTGATAGAGTAAAACTAGCCTTAAGCCTATTAGCACAGCCAACTAGTTACACACACGACAAAGACTAAGGGGGGGGGGGGGGGGGGTGTCTTGGGTGCCCCAGGCAGCTGCCTGCCTTGCCTAATGGCAAGCTACGCCTCTGACAATACCTACTGTAGGAAATTTTTGATTTTTATATTAAACAAGAATTTTACTTTTAGGCTTATTAGATTTTCCTCAATGGGACATCACATTTTTAGACTTTTGGACATCAGTATGTTGTTTGCAACTTAACAGAAAATACTACTTCATAAAAAAAGGATATTACCTGCATTTGTGCCATTCTTTGGGAAAATGTTATGCATGTATATTTCAGGAAAACACCTGGGAAAAAATGCTAAAGCTGGCATTCTTACCTGTACATCTTAAAACGTTGCTCAGTTCTTTAGTATTTTTGACCAAAGTTATTGAGAGTCACAGTGGAGGGTCTGAAGACCCACATGCAGCTCCAGAGCCGCAGGTTCTGGTTGCATACCCCTGGTGTAGGAGATAGATGTGGGTGGGGCTCCCAAAACTGGCTCTAGCCCAGGGGCCCAGATGTTCTTAAATCCGACCTTGTATCTTAATGAGATGATACACTGAATCCAAGCTTTTTCTGTTGTCAGAAACGTTACTTCAACATGTTTTAACAATTTACTGAGTGTTCTTTTACATTTACACTGAAGCATGGGCTTGACTTCTGTACATCATAAAACATGACAATGAAAAACTAAAGTTGGATTGTCCACCACAGCTGCATTCTTACTCCTGTTAGATTTTCAAAAAAATAAAATATAATAAAAAAAAAATCTAAATAACAGCATGCACTATGATCAAATCTCCAACATAAAATCATGAAATTCATTACATTCCTGATACAAAAATGGATGATGGGTTTCTGAAAAATAGGTATAAATTTATAACAGCAAGGACATTTTGCTGACAATGTATTCATGTGTGCAAAAATATTGGCTTCATGCCAACAAGATGTTGTTGTTTTTTTGCTGACATATTGTTTTTTTGCCAGATATTTATTTGCTGACAATCACTATTATTTTGCTGATATGTTGTGGGTGTTATTTGGTTAACCTTCAACAAAAACAAGAGTAGGTGCTGAGTAAATAATTTGTAAAAGTCAACTTTAACACTTGGGCTTGCTTTTGTTCTTTACTTCTTCATACTCTGAGTCAAAGCTGCTCAAAGTCAGACTACATAGAGAGATAGACACTTTCTCTTAATTGCAAAACATTTATTTCAAATAAATCTTCCATAAAAACACATAACGAAACTTTAATATGTACAAAATCCACGTTCATTTCCTCTTTCACAGCAGAGTTTAAGGTTCAACACACCGTCTGAAAAAAAAAAAATCCTGAAAAATAGTAAGATAAAACTTAAAAACATCCAGAATTTTATTATATACAGCTTAACATTTTGAGAGTGACTTTTAAAATAACTGGACAGACAATAAAAGGTCTGATTGCTGAGGCTGAGGTCTGCCTATAAACTGCTGAGCAAACATTTTTTATGGAGTATGAAGAAATCGTAAAATTTCTCAAGATGTAATGCATGGACACAAACATCGGCACAACATCAGCTTGTGGGATTATGGTATATTATGTACAAGCTATCCTGTGCTACAGTGTTGACAGTTAATAATAACAAAACAATATGAAGGGAACAACACTGACATTAAAGCACCATTGTGAGATAAATGTTTTTACTGTGAGAACATTTGAAGTTTCTGTATTTCAAAACCCTTTCTCCACTCCTCAGCCAAACTTATCTCCTAATCTCTTACCGATATCACACCATGACAGAGTAGCAAGTATTTTCACTTTCTCCAGAGGTTATAGATCCTGTGCTTTTTCTTGATCTTCTCTCCTTCAGCCTTTCAATTCCCACCCAACCTCTCTGTCCAAGCATCTCCTTGAACATTTTCAGCAGCTCCCTCCTGAACTTCACCCCAACAAAGCCGTAGAGCAGAGGGTTCAGGGCACAGTGTGAAAGACCTATGCTCTCAGTAATCAGAATCCCAATGTCCAGCACACGGCCAAACTGGCAGCCCCCGACCACCGCACCCAGCTTCTGCAGGCTGTCTGCCAGCTGGAAGCAGTTGTATGGAGCCCAGCAGATGACAAACACAGATACCAAGGAGATGATGAGACGGAGAGACTTGCGCTTTTGGCGACGAGAGGCGTTGCACAGAGACCTGAAGATCTGGATGTAGCAGTAAAGCATGACAAGTAGGGGAAGTCCAAAACCCAGACTTAAGCTGACAAGCTGCAAACTCACTTGCCACTGCTCGGGATTCTGAGTGAACCACAGTTGGCAAAATGTTGCCTTCTCGGCATAAACATCATCATCAGGGTAAACATCGGTGACTTGTCTGAAGGCAATGTCAACTCCACTCAAGGTTAGGCACACCACCCAGATGATTGCACATGCAAACTGAGCGTGGCAGGTGTTGCGCTTCCACCCTGAGCTGACAGCATGAACGATGGCCAGGTATCGGTCGAAGCTGATGCATGCCAGGAAGAGGATGCCGCTGTATCGGTTCAAGGAGAAAAGAGCACCCGAGATCTTGCAAACCACTGTGCCAAACACCCAATGGTGGGCCCACTGCACTGCAAACAGGGGCAGGGTGAAGGCTAGCAGGAGGTCAGAAATGGCCAGGTGAAGGAGGAAGGTATCTGTCAGAGAGAAGGCACAGGCTCCACTGCTCTGAGAGTTTCTGTAGCGTCTGATCACACATAGCACCATGACATTGCCAATAACAGCCAGGACAAACACCATGATGTACACAGTGGGAGAGTATTTCTTGCCAAAACTATAGATGTCTTCTGTAATGCATGGAGATGCCAACTCTTCAGATGGATAATTGCTGTAATCATCATTAGTGAGATAATCCTAAAGGAAAAAAAAATCTGTCAGATTGATGAAGGAAATTGCTTATGTATATTACTAAAAGTTCATGTGAAGAAATAATTTTATTTAAATAACAATTTCTTTGATTAAAGGAAAGCTGAACCAAAATCAGAACCAAAATTATTGCAAAAGTATTATTAAAGTGTCTACTTACACCATCATAGTCAGTTGTTGTTATTTGATCCATGTTTGCAGAAAACAAGGAGGCAGCAGAACAACTGAAAACATCCAAAAGCACTCAGCTCATAAAAGTATGCGTCGAACCTTAGAGATCACACTTATCCAACCAACAAGGGATCAGAAAGAAGAAGTCATGAATTCAGGAACTGAATCTTTGTACACGTTAGACAGATGTGCGTATGGCTATAGTGGGAATGGATGAGTGTGCCAAGGAAATTGTGACATATATTTTTAAGGCGTCTGCAGATGGCTACAAAAACTTCTGCTTAATCTAATTTGAACGGAGAAAAAACTTTTTTCAGGAAGATGCCCAACATGTGTGCAGAATTTTTCAATATTTTTTTAAACATTTAAACTGTTGATGTTTTACGATAGCAAAAGTGAAAATTTGGAATTGACAGAAAAGCAGAAATAGCTTTTGATAAACAAAAAGAAAAGAAATCAATCCTTGGAGAAATGAAAGTGCTTGGTGAGCAGAAACATCAGTCTCAACGTTACTTGTTTTTCTATGCTCAGCTTTGATATGCAACGTTTATCGCCATCTGCAGAAGTAATTTCCTACACATTTGCGTTGTATTTTTTTCCTTAATCTTCTATAATTTAAAAAAGGTTTAAAATGTTACAATTAAACTGATTTTCAAATTTTTAGTTTAGAAACTTTGAATAAAATTATATTAAATAAAACTATATTTTTAAAAAGACTTACCTACCCTTTGAGATTATGTAAAGAAGAAAGGATGTGACCAAGTGAGATGCAGATGCAGGACAAACTGAAATTACTAAATCATACGGTTATCTAGAGATAAACAGGATATTAAGTCATTTGCTCATATATGTGTTTAAAACAAACCACATGTGGGTATATAAGAGCTTTTTTATGTTGCATGTGGCCTCTATCTAGTACAATTCATCTAAAAAACCAACATCTGTTAAGGGGGGAGCTATGTAAAACATAAAAAAGCAGCAATAACCTGATTACACAAGAGTGCACATCCTGAAACCAATACGTTGTTACACCACTTTTGATTCAGTTCCAGCATTCAGTTTTTGTAGGGTCACACCAGCCATTAATTGTATGCCCTGTTCAGAGGTGGTATCGCAAGGTATCTTGTGTGATCCTTATGTAAGTGAATGAGCCTGGCACTGACCATTCATGACTGGCTTTAAAATCCATCCAGAGTGAATGGATCAAAGGTACCTGCTTTACATCCATACAGTGAGGAACATAAGTATTTGAACACCCTGTGATTTTGCAAGTTCTCCCACTTGGAAATTATAGAGGGGTCTGAAATTGACATTGTAGGTGCATTTCCACTGTGAGAGACATCATAAAAAAAAAATCAGGAAATTACATTGTGTGATTTTTAAAGAACTTATTTGTATTTTATGGGATGTCACCTAAGCAGCAGGACATCTGCAGAAAATAGCATCTCAGGTATAAATCACTGAGATATATTTAAATTGCTTTTTTGATACCAGGTATTTCAGCTACAATGTCCTTTTAAGCCTACCTTTCCAGCTTAACTCACATGATGCAATGAATAGTAATAATGTGGGACTGAAAAAGAGTTCAGTGTAAGCAGTGTAAGCAGTGTACAGTCACTGAAGATTTTTTATTGAAGATTATTTTGTCCCTATAATATATTTGTTTGTTTTCAGTTCCACTTTATACAATAAATGTCAAAATAAGGACAACAAAAGGTTTACGTTTATAATGGTTTTTAGTTTTAAAGTCTTGAAAACTTTAATTTTTTTGCAGATTTGCACATTGAGGGCCCTTTAGTTCATTTGTGCACTATCCTCCCCACATAAATTTTCCACTTCACAGTTTTTAGAAATGTTTTATTTTTTTATGAAATGAAAACCTTTACTTCACTCTAAAAAATAAATTTAGGGAGGTTAAATACAGACAAACACTAACCCTAAGCTCAGTACAGCTTTAAGAGTACAGATGCGTCACACTGAATCACTCTCCAGCTGGACAGACAGAACAATAAAAAAAACAATTCCAATCTATTTTTTCAGAGTTGGCGTGTGTTTTTTTTTATCAACACATGCACTGACTTTCTGAGAAACTAAAGAGTTTTGTGGTCATGCTTGTTTCAAGTTAAGCATCTTATCTGAGGGTCTTTTCGTAAAGCAAGAGTTGCGTAACGCCCAGGATGTTTTGCTTTCTCAAGAGAAGGTCGATATGAAGTGTTGAAATGTTTTTAGATGCTCCTTCTGTCTGTCGTTGGGGGCCACTTGTGGTTTTATTGCCACTTTTTTCAGTTTGTGTACAATATTGTTATTTTATCTTGTTTTACACTCTGTTAATCCCAAAAGATTCAGATTCAGAAAACTTTCTTTATCCCACACGGGGCAGTTCAGTTCAGTTTAGTAATCCCAACCACAAGTAGAAAGAAGTACAAACAAGAACAAACACTCACAATACACACACTAAACATATTCCATCTTAGTGGTGCAGTTCAGCCTTGTGTCTCACAGAGCAGGTCAGAAAAAAAAAGCTTGGGATACTGAATGTTTAGCAGTTAAATAGAGGATGGGATGAAAGAGTCGGAATAGCAATTTGTTCTCCTCCGTGGCGCATAATATCAATGACCGGAGGGCAGCAAATCAAATTTACTAGCAAGTATATGATCCTGCTGACTGATGATGGTTTTTACTTTCTAGCTCACCGATTACTTCCACTAAGAATTCAAGCAAATCGCAACAGTATTATTCAGACTGTTCCTATCTTTAACTGATAGGCTTTTAAACCACCATATAAAATAAAAAGTTAAAAGGCTCAATAAAAGAATAGTGAAAATTAAATAGAATCATTTTTGAAACTCCAAAAGAGTGTGGTTTCTAGGCAGAAAGAAAGAAGCTGCACATAAATTAGCTTGTCACTGCTCTCTGGTGGTCAGACTCTGTGATTGAGAATTGTTGCAACACACATTTAAACTTTGATTTATTAATGAGAAACAAAGAAGTATTTCATTAAATAACTCACATGCTTAACAAAATTTAAATATTCATCAGATAAAACCATCTACAACTTTCATGAGATGTTTATTATTTAACTATTTAGCGATAATGCTGAGATTTCTTAATGTAACAACTTTTGTTTGGCTTAGTGGCAACATAAGAGGTATTTATGGTGGGACATTGTGTAAAATATAGGTGGTTGTGGAAATTATTGCTTTTTAAAATATTGATACTGTTTATTAATGAATTTTTCTGTATTTATATTTCACGGAACATGCTTTGTCTCCGTGGCTGCAGTTTTTAACACGATAATTATATGTGTTGGTCAGTCTGTCTGTATTGTTTGAGTAAGGTGAGGAACAAAAAAGGGTGTTTTAAGTGGTTGAAATACGCAGCATGTCATGCAGCACTAAAGATACTAATTGACAGTTGTTCCTAAAACGTGTGCTTATAGCAGTAAATGGAGCATGAATATAAAGTCAATATTATATCCATATGTCAGTGCACCCATAGAATAGAATATCCATCACCCTCCACACTAATCACCGCTCTTGGTATAGATGTGCAAAAAGCCTTTAAATAAATTAAGCTTGAATTGCAGTAGGACTCTTCCTAACTTAAATTAATTTGAAAATCTAACCCTTACTTTATTTTTTATATTATTTTTTTTTAAATAATTAAACGTGTCCTGTTTGGCAGTGTGGAGCTCAGAATTTGTGTCCGAGTACCAAGTTGAAGCCCAACAGATTTACTTTCACTAGCAGAGCAGTACAGCTTTTCCTATAGTCCTCCATTTGATATATGTGTGAAAAATCTTTATTATGAATTGCTGGGGGTTTTATTTCCTGAAGTTATGGACCCGGAGACGGAAAATTAAGGGGAAGAAAGAAGATGAAGAAGAGAGGTAGAAAACAAAAAGTCATGAGAGAGGGTGAGTTGAAAATACAAGAGAGGAAGGGGAACAAAGAAAACACAGGAAAACATTGAAGTGTGCCTCCATACCCACAGGACGGCAGAGAGAGGGGAAAAAACAAAACAAAACAAAAAAGGAAAAAGGAACATCGACAAAACAAACCTAACATTGTGAACTAAGAACTAAACAACCACATCACACAAAAATGGATGTAAAAATACAACAACAATGTCACAGAAAAACTCATGGTACCGATTAATCAAGCTCTAGTAATGATAACCTCAGCCCAAGAATATATCTGTAAACACCAGAGACCCCACATCTATGTGTGTGTGTGAGCATGCTGGTGCATATAAAGTTTCTCCATAAGAGTGTTCGATAGCTGGTGTGAGCAGGCATCAATCCGTCTCCCAGGAATCGATGCAGACATGAAGGAGATTGGAGCAAAGACGTCCAAAGGACCCCCAGAGCCCCAAGCGGACCCGGGCGGGGCCGACCGCATCCCCCAAGAGAGGAGCAAAGGAGAACCCCAGGGGAGCGTCCAGCGGCTACTATGCAGGGGCCCGGGGGCAGGAGTGACGAGCCCACGGGCCCCGCCGGCAACCAGCCGCGCCAGGGCGGGCCGGTCCATGGACCAGGAGAGCCGGGGCCCAGGGTCGCCCCACCCCCCAGCAGGGACCCGACAAGGGACCGGCCGACGAGGGGCCCCCGGCACCACGCGCCACCACCACCCCGTGCCAATCCCCACCGCCAACATCCCAGCGCCCCAAACCAACCAAAGGAAGATATCGGCCCAGCGCATCGGCCGACCGACACACCTCCCCCCCCAGGCCCGGCCAGGCACGCACCAGGTTCGAAACGGATTGACCACCGATGCACCAGTAGGCAGGGGCATCCGTCACTGGCGGGGAGTTATGGAGGAGATGTTAATTTATTCAATAAAAACATTAGAGGTGATAAGTATTAACTATATGTATTTTTTTATTCATTTGTTTTACAAAGTCCTCAGTGCCCCTTTTTCCTATTTTTTCCCACCGGACAGCACCCAGTCTTCATTTTATAAGGCTTTTAAGCATGAAGAGGGTTAGTGGTGGTGGTAGTGGTGGGGGTTTGACTTGCTCTTAGCACAACATTTCTATGTCCCTGTGCATCCATACGCCCACAGCATGAGTATCACTGTACCTGTTGGAAGTGAGGTAGTGGTCCAAGTCCACACTAGTGAGGAAGATAAGTGATTTATGTCTGATATTTGGGATGGATTTGGAAATCATGTTGAAAAGTTTCTTACTGTTCAAGATGAAGGTGTAGATCCTGGGAGAGGTGAACTTATCCAATGACGTTGCAAATAGTAAAGAGAAGGGGAGTGGTTTGGTAAGTGATGCTGTGTTGGTCCTGTTTCCAAGGAGAAGTGATGGTGTAGTGAGCATTGGAAGATGGGGAGTTAGGCCGTGGGATCTGGGTAGGTGGTTTGAGGAGGGCAGCCAGAAGAGCGGCGAGGGGACTTGCAGCGCAGGTCTAAAAGAGGAATCTCTGAACTGTCTGAAGAGACGAGGAAGTTTAACACAAGGATCCAAGACCGAAGGATCCACTTGGAAGTAGACTGTGAGGAAGGAGTAAAGACTGCCTCAGGGAATTTGTTCCTCTTTAAGATCTTCTTGATTAGTCCTGATGAGCTCAAGCTGGATACCACACCTGCCAGTCACACCCTGTGAAAATGGAACGAAGTATAGAGACATATATACCCACTCCCACTCTCCTGCACATGATTCTGTGGATATAACAAAAATTCTTACTAGGTTTTTGAAAAGTCCACATGTTTATGTATGCGGTAGGACAGAAAATACTTGTTTCCAGAATAACCTCTCAATAAATATTTGTGCATACCATGATGCTGTTAAAACTATGCTCAGCAGTGGAATGATGAAGTATTTTTCATCACACACAGTGGATCCATGTAAGAACAAGGTTTGCAATGGTGCCATACATATTCCATTTTCAGATTTTGAATTAAATCACGCTCTTTGAAATATTCAAAGTTCAGTTTTCCCAAATTGACGCAGCAGACGCCCCGACGGACCGTCGGGGCATCAGCCGCGGGGACGCGCTGATGCCAGCTGCGCTGATGCCAGCTGCGCCGACGGGCGCGACTTGCTACTTGGCAGTTTGGCGCCCACTAGATGCGTAGATACCATAGACTTGCATGTAATCTAGCTGCCCTGCTGCCTGGACGCGCTGACCGGTGTGAACGCGCCTTAAGGCACTGTACATTCAAATATTCATGTGGTTATTTTGTCATTTATACAAATTCAGGAAAAGATCAATTGTAAAACTAGATTTTATTCCTATTATTTTTTGGCTCTTCTGACAATATGACCTCAATGTACAGCTTTTCGGGTATTCTAGGACCCATGTGTGCCAACAGAGGAACAACGTTTACGACTCAGTGTTGAAAGATCTTTGTTTTATGAGAGGACAAACCCTTTTAGTCATCTGTCCTTGAGCGTCACAGTTCATTTTTTACTCTTTGTTTTCAATGCACTCTGCTGGACCGTCAGTATGTACACACACCACACCTAACCAAAGTGGCAAAAATATAAATATGCACTTCAAGCATGTTTTGTTCCTTGATTACTTTCTGCTGATAAAATCCGCCTTGTGCTATGTGAACCCTTTCAAAAGATGTAATACGCCCTGAAAACTAAATAGTTTTTTTTCTTCTATTCAGAATGTTTGCACCTGCTTAGATGGTCAAACCATTTGCTACATCATATCAGCAGAAACAGCACTTTGGGCTGTGTCTATTGTCACACTGGATATAAGAGCAGTTGCCATACTTTTTCTCTCCAGTAATACATTTCTGTCTTTGAGTATCTTCGCCATCAGTGCATACTTTAAGGAGACGCACACTACCCTTAGAAGGTAATGTCTGATAACTGTGTAGTATCTATTTTATTTTCTGTCATTAATGATTTGCTTGAGAAGTTGAGCTTTCTCCTTGAAAGCTGATTCAACGCAAGAAACTGTCCGATGATGCCCTGACTGTTCTCTTTTTTTATTCTAGCAATGGCATTTCAGTCTAATGTTGTCAACTCACAACCTACACAGTACACAGTCAACACTGGATGTCCTTCTGACTGGAATTCAAACGTGTGCGACTGTTGTGATGACTGTGGCATCTGTACGTGTTTTCATGGGATTGTAGATCCAAGCTGGTTACATATTTTCTCACTAGTTTTTTTAACAAACTGAATTTTATGTTTTTTTTTTATCTACCTTTCTTTTAAAGGTCTTTGTGCAGCATTTATCCCATGCATTCTTGGTTGTAAAGTGGCTCAAGACCATGGGGAGAGCTGCTGTTTACCTTTCCTCCCGGGTGCCATGATTGCTTTAAGAACCAGCATACGCAGCAAATACAACATTGAGGTGAATGGAAAAGCTGTTGATTAGATCAAAAAAACAAAACTTATGTTAATTTCAAGATAACAATTTTTAACACTACTTTTTTAAGTTGTGCGTCAAAGACTTGTGTAACTATTTTTATGATGTTTTTTTTTATTTCAGGGCTCTGTGTGTGATGACTGGATGGTCATGGCCTGCCTGCCTTTATGTGGACTGTGTCAGCTGGCGCGAGAGCAGAACGTGAGAGGATAAACAGATCGCTGACAAATTTTCAGATAACTATGTAATAAAATCTGTAAAAAAAATGGTACATGGATTTGATCGGGAAACAATAAAATGCATTTAATTTTTAAAAAAATGTTTAATGTAAACATATCTTGTATTACTTTGACATTTCTTACCATTGTGGAATATTATATCTACTTTCTACGCTGACAACTGTAAATGATCTAAGGTGGAAGGTGACTATGTTGACTGAACCAAACAATAAAAAAATGAGGTAGGATAGTGACACATGCGCAACAAGATTTGGACATTTAATCATATTTATTAAAATATTCAAACATTATAGAATACTATTTCATTTAATTATGTTTCAATAGCGTCTCACATTTTCTTTAACGGGATGTTTTTTTATGCTCACTCGGACTCACACAATTACAAGTATTTCAATAGAATAACCAGGAAATGGCGTGTTGTGGGTTCCATTTATTTAAATGTCACGCACTCTAGCTGTATCTGGAAGGACTACAGTGGACTGCCATAATCTTCCTCTTTTTGATTAAGTCCATGTTCTCAGTCATGTAGCAGCAGAGCTCTCGGAAGGGACAAGGTGAGAGAATCAGGGTTCATTTGAGCAGGTAAGAAAGTGTGTTAGTAAGTTTGATGTATTTTTTATTAGCATCAGTCTAAGACACTCAATAAAAATATATATAAAAAATGTGTTTAAGACACAGCAAACGATTAAGTGAATATGAAGCAATTGTGCCTTTAATTCGAAAGCGATGTGACATTGTCACATGGTTTTACACAGTAATAGGTTCTTTAAGGCTGTACAAAAGGCTGTCTTATTTACTCACTTCTTCATTTTGTAATTTATACCATACCCTGGAACATTTCACATAGAGATGCAGGTTTGGTACAAATTCTGCTAACAATCTTGCAAATCCTGCGGCCCACAGTAAACAAAAGAAAAGTTTCTAAATGTTAAAATAGTCACTTGAGGGTGAATGAGCGGATAATTTGAACTAAAATTTAATAATAGTTTTTGAGCTTGTTGTGCTGAATGTTTATGCCTTTTTCCCTTCTGCTTTTCACGGAGTAACACTGGGAGTCCAGCATCCTGATATTAGATGGTTAATTAGTCAGGCTGTATTCTCCGGCATCTAACTGCAGTGAGTTACTAAACAGAATTCCACCAAGTACACTAACTGGCAGTAAACTCTCAGTTAATTTCAATTAGGTAAACAATTTATAACTTATCTGGGGATGTGAAACAAGTATTTTATTGATTGATGATCTACAGACCATTTAAAAATTTTTTGAATATCATGGAAAAGTTTATTTATTTCCATAATTCCATTCAAAACGTTAAACTTCCATAGATTATAGATTCAGGGCCCAGAACTTAAACGATTTCAAGTATTTAGTTGTTTATTTGTACATAATTTGGGCTTCCAGCTCATAAAACCCATGAAATCAGTAATCAAAAAAAATTAGAATACTGTGAATAAATCACCTTTTACTTCTCAGTTTTTGCAGAATAAAAGAAAGAAATTAGGATCACATCAAATAAATCAAAATATGGTACTTTCAAAACGATATGTCAATCTTCAATACTTGGTAAGGCAAGGCAATTGTATTTGTATAGCACACTTTCAACAACAAGGTAATTCAAGGTGCTCGGTCGTCCTCCAAACTCTTGGACCCTGATTCCCAAATGAAAGGCACACTTTACTTTCGTTGGAAAAGAGGACCTTGGACTAGTCTAGTCCTTCTTCTTGGCCCAGTTGAGACACATCTGAATGTGGTGGCTTTTGAAGCTGTGACTCATACCACTCTTTCTGGATCTCTGCCAGATTCATTAATCTTCTCTTTTTGATAATCCGCTGAAGCCCACGGTCAGCTCTTCTGCTGGTGCTGGTGTTACATTTTGCCCTTCCACTAGACTTTCCATTAATATGTTTGGACACAGCACTATGTGAACAGCCAGCCTCCTTAGCGTTGAACTTTTGTGGCTTACCCATCCTATGGAGGGTATCAATGATGGTCTTCTGGCCAGTTGTCAAGTCTGCAGTCTTCCCCATATTGAACCAAACTGAGACAATTGAACCAAAGTTAAACCATATTTTGATTTATTTAATGTGATCCTAATTCCTTTCTTTGCAAAAACTGAGAAGTACAGTGGCTTGCAAAAGTATTCGGCCCCCTTGAACTTTTCCACATTTTGTAACATTACAGCCACAAACATGAATCAATTTTATTGGAATTCCACGTGAAAGACCAATACAAAGTGATGTACACGTGAGAAGTGGAACGAAAATCATACATGATTCCAAACATTTTGTACAAATAAATAACTGAAAAGTGGGGTGTGCGTAATTAGTCAGCCCCCTGAGTCAATACTATGCAGAACCACCGTCTGCTGCAATTACAGCTGCCAGTCTTTTAGGGTATGTCTCTACCAGCTTTGCACATCTAGAGACTGAAATTCTTGCCCATTCTTCTTTGCAAAACAGCTCCAGCTCAGTCAGATTAGATGGACAGCATTTGTGAACAGCAGTTTTCAGATATTGCCACAGATTCTCGATTGGATTTAGATCTGGACTTTGACTGGGCCATTCTAACACATGGATATGTTTTGTTTTAAACCATTCCATTGTTGCCCTGGCTTTATGTTTAGGGTCGTTGTCCTGCTGGAAGGTGAACCTCCGCCCCAGTCTCAAGTCTTTTGCAGACTCCAAGAGGTTTACTTCCAAGATTGCCCTGTATTTGGCTCCATCCATCTTCCTATCAACTCTGACCAGCTTCCCTGTCCCTGCTGAAGAGAAGCACCCCCAGAGCATGATGCTGCCACCACCATATTTGACAGTGGGGATGGTGTGTTCAGAGTGATGTGCAGTGTTAGTTTTCCGCCACACATAGCATTTTGCATTTTGGACAAAAAGTTCCATTTTGGTCTCATCTGACCAGAGCACCTTCTTCCACATGTTTGCTGTGTCCCCCACATGGCTTGTGGCAAACAGCAAACGGGACTTCTTATGGTTTTCTTTCAACAATGGCTTTCTTCTTGCCACTCTTCCATAAAGGCCAACTTTGTGCAGTGCACGACTAATAGTTGTCCTATGGACAGATTCCCCCACCTGAGCTGTAGATCTCTGCAGCTCGTCCAGAGTCACCATGGGCCTCTTGGCTGCATTTCTGATCAGCGCTCTCCTTGTTCGGCCTGTGAGTTTAGGTGGACGGCCTTGTCTTGGTAGGTTTACAGTTGTGCCATACTCCTTCCATTTCTGAATGATCGCTTGAACAGTGCTCCGTGGGATGTTCAAGGCTTGGGAAATCTTTTTGTAGCCTAAGCCTGCTTTAAATTTCTCAATAACTTTACCCCTGACCTGTCTGGTGTGTTCTTTGGATTTCATGGTGTTGTTGCTCCCAACATTCTCTTAGACAACCTCAGAGGCCGTCACAGGGCAGCTGTATTTGTACTGACATTAGATTACACACAGGTGCACTCTATTTAGTCATTAGCACTCATCAGGCAATATCTATGGGCAACTGACTGCACTCAGACCAAAGGGGGCTGAATAATTATGCACACCCCACTTTTCAGTTATTCATTTGTAAAAAATGTTTGGAATCATGCATGATTTTCGTTCCACTTCTCACGTGTACACCACTTTGTTTTGGTCTTTCATGTGGAATTCCAATAAAATTGATTCATGTTTGTGGCTGTAATGTTACAAAATGTGGAAAAGTTCAAGGGGGCCGAATACTTTTGCAAGCCACTGTATTTCCACATGTATTGTACAGTATATGTAAACTCAGAGATGAAGTATGTAATGTTTGTGTACCTTTTTAATACTTTTGCAAGCCACTGTAAATGGGGATTTCTTCACAGTATTCTAATTATTTGAATTCCTGTTTTCCTGGGTTTTATGAGCTGGAAGCCCAAATTATGTACAAATAAACAACTAAATACTTGAAATCGTTTAAGTTGTGAGCCCTGAATCTATTATCTATGGAAATTAAATGTTTTGAATGGAATTATGGAAATAAATAACCTTTTCCATGATATTCACATTTTTTGGAAAGGGTGTGTATAATTCTACTGTACAAAGGAGAGGAAGAAAAGGAGGGAAGGGTGAGTGGGGATATGAAAGTATTTTTTTAAAAAGTAAACAAAATATTCTTTTTGTCACAAGGTTCCAGTTTCCTGACAAAAAAAGCAACAACTGGATCATAGGACTCTACCTGAAACTACGGAAACAGGTCAACTAAATTTGGTCTTTGCATTGACATGTATTGCTTTGTGAATCACTGAAGTATTTAATACGATCTGATTTAAAACTCTTTTCCCAGATTTTTGTTCCACCTTGAACTGGTTGACCACCTTGATGTCCCATTTGACATTACATTAACACCAACCAATGGAAAAGTTTAAAAGTTTTTAAAGTCAGATTTTCTGGATGTTGGCTAGACAAAATGGCTACTCTGATTCATCAACTACATCTGCTTGGACTTATTCTCAGTGCTGTTCAACTCATCAGTGGCTACAGCTTTAACAGCTGCATTGCAGATTCATATTCAAACCTGACAATTTTCCACTGCAACAATCGAATCAACACAAAAAGTATATCTGATATACTAAAGGACCTCCCAAGATCTGCTGTCAATCTCACAGCTTCTTTCAACCCCTTGCAGCACATTCCCAACAACAGTTTTGCTCATTTACCAAACCTACAGTGCCTCAGCTTGGGTCAGAACCAGCTACGATCCATTGATGCTTTGGCTTTTCAGACACTGCATCAACTTAAGTATCTAAATTTGTCCTTTAACAGTTTATCAGAGCTCAGCCCTTTATTGTTTGAGGACCTGCATAGCATCACCTCCCTCTCGCTGGCAAACAACATTATAAAAATGTTGCCTGAAGATCTTTTCTCCAATGCTGCTAATTTAAAAACTTTAAACATGAGGAACAACCATCTCACAAATTTCTCTGAGGTTGTGAAGTCTGTATCACATCTAACAAATCTCACCATCTTAGACCTTTGCTTCAACCGTTTGACTTCACTCAGTGATTCAAATATATCTCTACCACAATCCCTCAAAGTGTTAAACCTATGCAGAAACAATCTGCACACTTTGGGATGTAACCCGGCCTTTCTCAGGTTTATCCAGCTGCTTGACCTGTCGTTCAATTACAAGCTTCCTACAATAGCTTTACAAGGAGTGGATTTGACAAGTGTAAAGAGGCTGCGTTTGCAGTCAACGAGTGTCAAGGCAGTGGAGTTTCTAAACACCAGCAACATCAATGCAGGTCATGTTGCTTTCTCAGGAATGGGTCTGAAGAATGACAGTCTCCTCATGAATTTATGCACAATGCTGAGAAGAAAGCTGAAATTGATTAAAAATATAGACTTAAGATATAATGGCATTCGGAATCTAACAAATTCTACCCTATCCTTCTGCCCTAAGATCATTGGAGCTTTGGATTTATCGAACAATGAGCTGAAAAAAGTCAACTGCCTGGACTTTTTAAGCAAACAAATCTCTGTCAGCACGTTTCTTGCAGAGCACAACCATCTGACTTCACTCCCAAGCTGTGCAGTTAAAAAAATGGCCAATTTTGAACATTTAAAAGAACTGAGCTACCGTTACAATCGAATCCTCTCAGTCGGTGGATATGCTTTCAATCACATGCCAAATATTGAGACACTGAAGCTCAACATAAATAATGTAGCTTTTCTCCATCGCAAGGCCCTCAAAGGGCTGAAAAGACTCAAGAACTTACGACTGGACAATAACCTCCTTACTGATTTGTTTAATGACACATTTTTAGATAATCACGACCTCCAAACCCTCAATCTACGCAACAATCGCATATCTGTCATTTTCAATGGGACTTTTGTGAATCTAGGACATTTAACTACTTTGGACCTTGGAGGTAATAAGATCACCCAAATACAACCATCTGGCCTTGATGGGTTAAAAAGTCTTTCAAAATTATACCTAGATGGAAACAACCTGAAACAAATTGACTCTTCATTCTACCACGCTTTCCAAGACACGCTTACGGTGCTAGATTTACAAAAGAATCTGATTCATTTCAACAAAGAAGTGATCAGTTCACCATTTGTAAATCTCAGCAAACTCGAGGATTTGAAACTGGACAGTCAGAGAAATCATGGCCTCGTCCTTTTACCTCAAAACTTTTTTAGAGGACTCTATTCGCTAGAATCCTTGTACCTCACAAACAACTGCATCACTTTTCTTGCTCCCGAAGCCTTTGATGATCTGACAAGCCTAAAGTTCCTCACACTGAATAACTGCTGTGTTGGAGTGGCCCAGTTAAAACCAGGTGTCTTTAAGAATCTCAGAAATTTGACCAGGATGATTGTAGAAAATATGGGAATTCAGAACTTCTCCAAGGATGTTTTTGGGAATCTTACACAGTTACGCATTCTTCAGCTAAATCGTAATGTGATGCAGAGCATTTCTGTTGATGCTCTTGAGAGTTTACCTAAACTCCAGTATCTTGACATCCGGAATGTCCCTCTTAGCTGTACCTGCAAAAACAGCCTTCTGCAAAATTATACAGTGAATAACCCAAATGTTCAGGTTATCTATCTCTACACAATGTACTGCCAAGAGAATAGAACAATCAAATTTGTCAAATTTAATTCAAATGTTTGCTACATAGATCTTGGAAAATATCTGTTTTTCAGTACTGCAGCTGTGATCTTTCTGTTTACAGTCTCTCCGTTACTTCATGTCAAATTATACTGGAAAATCAAGTACGGCTACTATGTGTTCCGCTCCTGGTTTAGTGATCATTGGAGCAGACTCAGAGATAAGGAGGAAAAGTGCAAGTATGACGCTTTTATCTCCTATAATTTTTCTGATGAGGAGTGGGTCATGAATCAGTTACTGCCCATCTTGGAGGGAAATGGATATTCTTTTAAGCTCTGCCTGCATCACAGAGACTTTGAGTTGGGTCGCAACATTGTGGACAACATCGTCACTGCAGTGTACAGCAGCAGGAAAACCATTTGTGTAGTGAGCAGGAACTTCCTACGGAGTGAGTGGTGCTCGTTGGAAATACAGCTCGCAAGCTACAGGCTCTTCGATGAGCACAGGGACGTTCTTCTGCTCGTGTTTCTGGAGCCGATCTCCGAGAGGCAGCTGTCGTCCTATCACCGCATGAGGAAAGTTATGTTGAAAAAGACCTATCTTCAGTGGCCTGGCTCCGACTGCACTAATCCCTCACAGGCTCAAGAACTGTTCTGGAATCAGCTACGCAGGGCAATCAGAGCAGGCAGTAGACTGGAACCAGAAGAAAAAGACCCAGAAGAAGACGACTTTGCTCTAGCTAGTAAAGAAACTGGAAATGATGAGAATCTTTTATCAGATGATGAGGATTATCTGCTACCTTAAACAGATTCCCTGTTTTGATTAAAAACAGTTATGTAAAAAGTTGTGTAAACCCTAAATTATATAATAAGTGTTTCCTTCCTGGGTGTCCTTTTCACTGGGAGCTCTGCCAGTTTAGCCATGGAGGTTTCTGCCACTGGGATCGCTTTTGTTGTGGTGGGCGGGGCTCTGCACTGCAGCCTTATGGCTGTGCTGTGTATACTTGATGCCCCGATCATGGCGGTCCCTGTGGAGACTCTTCTGTGGCTGTGGGGTGGCTTCCAGTGGGGATGGATCCACAAATATTGTTTTCTCACAGTGGTATCATACTAGATGCTTATTTTAATTGTATGTTCAGTTAAAGACACAGGAACGGATTGAGTAGTGTTTTTGCAGTGAAGGGGCGGGGGACGGCGTGTGTATGTGTCTTGTGTGTGCTGTATGATCGTGTATGATCGATTTTGCTTAAAATGTGTTTCTTCGTTTATTTTTTCTGTTTTTAATATGTATAGCAAAAACAAATAAAATTTGATTGATTTATTTTTTTTATGCGGACAAACCAATAGCATTTAATATCTGATGATCAATTTATTTTTATGTTCATTAATGTTCATTACAGATTCTAAGACTGTTCTGTTATACAGTTATACGCTTCTTGTTTGGCAGACACAATAAATGAGAAACAACTTTCAAAACATTTCCCTAAACCAAAAAGAAGACCTCCTGCGTCGTAGAGAATTGTATACTTTTGCACATATATTTGTAATGCAGCACTCAGCATAATAAAAGATGTTCTAAAGATGCAAACAATACATAATTGGTTGTTTCCCTTAAATGAACATAAACCAAAAAAAAAAAGGTTTGTGATGTTTTGCTTTCATTTAATACTGCTTCAAATAAGCCCACATTAACACTTTGTCTAGATGGTACAAATTCTGAGAAAAATATTACCAGACTGTTGTCCATGTAGAGCTTAACCACATATTAGTACAGTCTCATTGGAGGGAAAGACCAGTGCTCAGGGCTGGGTAAGGATAAAGATAGAGGTGTCAGGCTTCTTTCAAGCATGTGGGATGGGGGGTAGTGGATCATGTCAGTGGGACTGGGCCGGACATTTGGGTGAAAAGGTGAAAGCTGACCAAAAGCCTGCAAGTGATTACTCCGGGGGTCATGGCGATATCTGGATGGGAAGGAGGGAGCAAAATAAAACCTGTCTATTTCAGCATGTTTCATTTCCTGGGGAAAATGTTGTAGATCTGCTGAATGTCCATCTTGGTAGGGAAAGAAAGGCTGGACATTGCTGTGATGTGGCTGCTGCTCACTGATCCGTTCTCTCAAGCCTCTGGTGTGGTTCATGAAGTTGTATGGAAACGAATCAGCCAAAACTGACTCTTTAGTCTTAGATCTGTTGTTTTCCCAGAGTTCTGGCCCCAAAACATCTTCTCCTTGATGTAATATGGGAGAGGGAGCAAACAAGTTACTCAATGAGGTCCCAGGAGGATCAAAGTCCATGTGGAGGTGAGGAGAGAAACCAGGTCTGAAGGTTTCGTCCAAAAGGTTGACAAAGGGCTCCACGGGGTTTGCCAGCTCCTCACTAATCTTCATACAAAAAACAGAAAACACTGATTTAATACAAGAGTATCTCTAACTAAAGCGTTTAAAGAAATATTATAACATAAAATTAAAATTGTTAAAATTTAGTTTGAATGAAAAGCCAGAAGCAATTGTGAAGTCCGAAGACAAAAAAAACAACAGCACGTGTTCTCCCCATTCTAATTTTGCTTTAGGATTTTCCTTCCTTCATGCAGTCTGACATATATGACGATGAAGCAAGGATAAATATTTAGCTTTATCTCTGTGTTTGCAGTGATAAGGACTGTAGCTTTTAGGTTTTACCTGTTGAACACTGTTGCGTGACTGAGGAATGGATTTCCAGCAAAAATGTTCACTTCCTGTGGTTTTCACGGACGTATCTGAAAGAGGGAAACAAAACTGAAGAACTGCTGTAAATCCAAGCAGGGCTTACTACTGCTTTTTTAGGACAAATATTTACTATACATTGAATGTATGTTGCTAAGCTACAACTCATGACATGAAACCATTTTCAACCCAGTTTAAAGCATCAATACCAATTGAAGCTGTCATGAACAAAACAAGAAAGATTATAGATAAATATATAAGAATATAATATATATAATAAGAAGATTAAAGGTTTGTGGTTTTAAAAAGCCACCCTATCTTATCCCGTTACTAAAATTAAAGGGTCAAACTGTGAACTACAAAGTTTCTTAGCATATTATAGGATAAATGTAAAAATGAAGTAAATATTAGTAATTCCCATCTTATACCTGTGGACAAAAGCTCGTCGTCTCCCATGGAGTGTTGTTCTTGCGCCATTGTGGTCTGTGCGGGCTCTTTAGGAAATCTAAGAGATCGCTGCACCTCCTGGAAGTTTGCTTGTAGACAGGGCCCGTGTCTCTCCTGCAGGGATTTCAGCAACACCTCCCTGGTTTCTGACAACAGCTTTCTCCCGTTTGGAGCGGGAAGATGCAGGCACTCGTGCAAACGTGCGGCCAGTGCGCGTGTGGTCTTTGATACATGGTCGGGATCTCTGCGTAAGTGCTGCTGATTAAAGATGTCAGCAGGGAGTGATGTGACGTGTTGAAGTGGGGTTGATTTTAGATAATCTGCCTGAGCCGGATAGTCCTGGTTCTTATCAGGTTGCTTTATATCAGAAATCACATCTCCATTTATTGTCCTGTTTAAGGTCTCCATTTGATCTCTATCAGTAAGAGGTTTCAGCTGTAAGGTTTCATCATTTTTGGTCTTGGTTGCTTGGAAGCTGTTTTTAGATCGGCTGATGCTTTTAAGACTTTCACAAGAAGAGTAAAGCTGCTGCTGAAGCCTCTGACCTGGTGTGATATCTGCCCCGGGGTTGCTGAACTGAAGGTTCCTCATTTTTATCTCCTGGGAATCTTCATGGGTCTTTGTAGTTTCATTTCCCTTCTTTTTAACTGGAACACCTTCATCAGCATCAGCCCCAAGCAAACCACCGCTGGAGAGCAGAACAGGATTGGAAGGTGTTGAAGATAAATTGGAGGTGTTATTTTTCTCCTCCTCTGTTTTCTCTTCACTTTGTCCAAGTTTGCTCTGCTCACTTAGCAAACGTTCAATATTGATGGACTTTACCTCATGGTTGAAAAGACCATGGTGTCCTATGAGGCGGCTGTCTGTAATGATACTGGGCTCCTGTGTAACAGGAACAGAACTTGAAATTGGTGTATTTTTCCTTGTGGGTAAATGACAACCGTTGCAACAGCTTGCAAAGAAGTTTGAGTCTTTCCTGCTTTGGCAAAAACAGCGACGTTGGTGTGACTTGTTTTTTAAGGCATCTTTCCTGCCGGCCCTCATCTGACATCTCTCCTTTCGGGTCTTTAGACGTCTTATTTTGTGCCGATTGTCTTCGTCACGGTTCAAATGTTTCGAGTACCCAGTCAGTGTGGTGACGCAGCAACACTTTTTATCTGTTGCTTTTGACTGCTTGTTGTGTAAAATATTTTTCTCTGATGAACACCTGCCACATGCGTGGCTCATGCTGCAGGGGGTTCTGTGGAAAGAAAACACAAACTGATTAATTGAAATAATAAAGGGGATATAAAACCTACAAAATGTCGCCCGACCTCAGGAAGATCAAATAATTTAAAAGAAACACATTTTAAATATACAAAGGCTTTCAAAAGTAATCAGACACCGATAACTTTCCCACATTTTGTCCCGTTGCCACCACAAACCTAAATGTAAGTAAGCCATAACTATGAAGTTGAAGGAAAATGAGACATGATTTTAACTTATCTAGATTTTGTAGCATAACTGTCAGGGTTAAACCTGTAACACACATAAATACTTGATAACAAGGAGAACAAGAAGCCAGTAGTGTATTAAATGCAGAGCAAAGGAGAGTTATACAGGAAGACATGGCATATACACACTCTGCCTTAAATCCGAATACAAATCAGTTATATAGACTTCTCCCACATTCCTGGCAGTCATGAGGCGATCACACTTCTTCTTGTCCTCTCCTTACGGTGCGTTCACACCCAACGCGTTTGAAGCGTCAAAGGCGTCAGGTTTACATGTAAAGTCAATGCAGAAGTGAGCTGATGCACTTCAGTGTTTCCGCATTACGAAAATGCATTTCTGCCTCATTGGTGCGTCAAATTCGCGCAAATGGAGATTTTGACGTGCGTCATTTTATGTGGTACATTTTTTTTTCATTCGCGCGTGACACGCGTTTTTGCATCTGTCACTGAAGCTGAAAAATCTGAACTTCGGCGTCAATTTAGGTGGAAGGGAGGAATTGGGTTTGGTAGAAATGTAGAGCTGGGTGTCATTTGGGTGTCCCAGAAAAATTACACAACCTCAGCCATGTTGGATGGTGTGTTTGTGTAGAGTCTTGCTTCACGTTCCAGATTACTCTGACTGGGTCATTCTCACAGAGGAATATGCTTCTATTGTACTGCCAGCTGTATGTTTAGGGCTTCTGTCCCGCTCAAAGGCAAACCAACACACTATTCTCACATCTTTTATATCTTCTGAGAAGTTTTCTTCCAGAATTGCTCTGTATTTCTGTCCTGGGAGAACAATGCATCTCCATCTCCATTGTATTCTGCTGCCAACACAGCATGATGTGATCAAAGAAGTTACATTTCTGGTCTAATATGACGAGAGCACCTTCGACTACATGTTTACTGTCTCCCCTAGATGAAAAAACAAAAACATTTTTGTGGTGACAGATTAATCCACCTCAGCTGTGGATCTCTCCAGACTTGCCATGGACTTCTCTAATAAATACTTTCATAACACATCCTGTCAGTTTAGGCATTTTCAAATGATGTTGTTTTGTTATCTACCTCTGCTTTAAACGTCTCCACAACCCTAACCTGTCTGTTGTGTTAGATTGTCTTCATGATGCCGTCTCCTCTCTAAGGCCCTTACAGAACACCTTTATTTATACTGAAATTAAACTTCACGCAGGTGAACTCTATAGATTCATTAGGTGACTTTAAAAGGCAACAATTTTGATTTTATTTAACGTGAAAAGGGGGCTGAAAGTAAATGCATGGCACTCTTATTTCAGATTAGTATTTTTTTCTTTTTAAATCAAGTATTCTTCTACCTCACAATTATGCTTAAGTGTGCGTTGGTTTGTCTTAAATTAACTCTATATTATTGTATCTCATTTACACCAGAGTTAAATTAAACACATTAGAATATCCATTCCAATTAGGCTAATTTGTCAGATTAAAATAACCTTTTAAAATAACAACCTTCAAGAAGGTACTAGACATATTTCCTGTGAAGTCCACATTTCTGCATTAGAATTTGTGTTTTCATTGGTCTAATGTAATATTCTAATCTTAAATATGGTGTTTTCATTAGCTGTAAGTGGGGAAATCAACATAATTAACAGCAATAAAGGCTTTAAAACATCAGTCGGTGTGTAATTAATTTATAGCCGTTTTCAAACAGAAGTTCTGGAATATTTGACAACTCCATCCGGTCTTTAACCGGAGTTGTGTTTTCAAACACGCCACTTCTTTCCGGAACATTGCCTTTCGGCTGCTTTCACACAGCAAGAAATGTACCGGAGGATCCCGATGGAGGTCTGTGGGGTGGGGGGGGGGGGGGGGGGAGTGTGGGGTTGTATGTGGATATTACGTTAACTTAGTGCGGCGGGCGTACATGTCATTTCCCCAAGCAAATGGATTATTGCAAAGATGGTCGATGAAACAGCAGAACTACTCGCAGTGCTCGTCTTTGTGATGTGTGCAATTTTGCGCACATGGAAACGCTTAAGAGACATCGATGAAGAAGCTGAAAGATAAATAGCTATATTTATACGTCATCAATGTGTGCGCTCGCAGCGTTCTCTACCCTCTCCCCTTTTCCCCACCGCCCCACACCCCTCCAGCTTTTTGCGAACATTACCTAATAACCTGAACGCAAACCCCATACCACGAAAAGTCCGCTCTTGTTACTAGGTCTTCAGCAGTAAAATTACAGGTAGAGGGTTAGGGTATCTGGACAAAGTCCGGAAGATTGCTTTCAGAATCAAAAGCAAAACAGACGGAGTCCAGAAAATTACAGTTTTTCATGGCCTGTTTGAAAGGGGCTTTAGTGATGTGTTTCGCTTCGTGAATTCAGTATTAAAATACACGGCTGACAAGGATAAAGTTATTTTTTTATGAAATGGGCCTCTTCAGACTCTTTTGGACATGTAGAAAAAGGACTGACCGGAGATGCTCAAAAAAATCAAAAGAACACTAAAATTACAAATCCTAGATCTGAATGAATGAAAGATTCTCATTAAATACTTTGTTCTTTACATAGTTGAATGTGCTGACAACATAATCAATTCAAATTATCAATAGAAATGAAATTTATCAACCCATGGAGGTCTGGATTTGGAGTCACACTCGAAATTAAAGTGAAAAACAGACTACAGGCTGATCCAACTTTGATGTAATGGCCTTAAAACAAGTCAAAATGAGGCTCAGTAGTGCATACAGGCCTCCACGTGCCTGTATGACCTCCCTACAACGCCTGGGCATGCTCCTGATGAGGTGGCGGATGAACTCCTGAGGGATCCTCCCAGATCTGGACTAAAGCATCCGCCAACTCCTGGACAGTTTGTGGTACAACATGGCGTTGGTGGATAGAGAGAGACATAATGTCCCAGGTGTGCTCAATTAGATTCAGGTCTGGGGAATGGGCGGGCCAGTCCACAGCATCAATGCCTTCCTTATGCAGCGCCTGCTAACACACTCCAGCCACATGAGGTCTAGCATTGTCTTGCATTAGGAGGAACCCAGGGCCAACTGCACCAGCACATGGTCTCACAAGGGGTCTGAGGATCTCATCTCAGTACCTAATGGCAGTCAGGCTGCCTCTGGCGAACACATGGAGGGCTGTGCGGCCCCCCCCAAAGAAATGCCACCACACACCATTACTGACCCACTGCCAAATCAGTCATGCTGCAGGATGTTGCAGGCAGCAGAACGTTCTTCGCGGCCTCTCCAGACTCTGTCAGGTGTGTCACGTGCTCAGTGTGGACCTGCTTTCATCTGTGAAGAGCACAGGGCACTAGTGGCCAATTTGCCAATCTTGGTGTTGTCAGGCAATTGCCAAATGTCCTGCACGGTGTTGGGCTGTAAGCATGACCCCCACCTGTGGACGTCGGGCCCTCATACCACCCTCATGCAGTGTGTTTCTGACCGTTTGAGCAGACAATTGCACATTTGTGGCCTGATGGAGGTCATTTTGCAGAGCTCTAGCAGTGCTTCTCCTGTTTCTCCTTGCACAAAGGCGGAGGTAGCGGTCCTGCTGCTGGGTTGTTGCCTTCCTACAGCCTCCTCTACGTCTCCTGATGTACTGGCCTGTCTCCTGTTAGCGCCTCCATGCTCTGGACGCTACGCTGACAGACACAGAAAACCTTGTTGCCACAGCTCGCATTGATGGGCCATCCTGGATGAGCTGCACTACCTGAGATTTACCTGTTGGATTTAAAAAGGCTAAACAACCTGATTAAGAAGGTTCTGGTTCTGTTCTTGGGACAACTGTGGAACATCTGGAGATGATAATGCAAATAAGGATTCTTCATAAAATCAAAAAAATGATGGACAACCCTGAGCATCCTCTTCACGAGACTGTCATACAACAACAGATCGTCTTCAGTTAGAGGCTTCTTCAGTTTCGCTGCAATACAGACCGCTACAGGAAACCCTTCCTGCCCATCTACTCATCTACAACCACTCCTTAAAGAATTAATTATATGAGCTATACCAACACTTAATTTCCCTCTGGGATCAATAAAGATTTTTTGAATTGAACTGAATTGAATTTGAGCTATTTGTATGGGTTGTAGACTCCGTCTCATGCTACCACTAGAGTGAAAGCAGGGCCAGCATTCAAAAGTGACCAAAACATCCGCCCGAAAGCATAGGAACTGACAAGTGGTCTGTGGTCACCACCTGCAGAACCACTCCTTTATTGGGGGTGTTTTGCTAATTGCTTATAATTTCCACCTATTGTCTATTCCATTTGCACAACAGCATGTGAAACTGATTGTCAATCAGTGTCGCTTCCTAAGTGGACAGTTATATTTCACAGAAATGTGATTGACTTGGAGTTACATTGTGTTGTTTAAGTGTTCCCTTTATTTTTTTTAGAGCAGTGTATATTGCACAATAACTGAATAAAGAATGGTATCAAATGAAGCTCCAGGAGCGACCCCGCAAAAACAATCCAGGAGATATTTCGGGTGATAAGCAATGCTTTTTGTTGTATGAAGATGCACTCAGTCCTAAAGCAAAAGTAAGAGCTACGTGGGTCTGGAATCAAAGCAATGAAATTCCAGGTTAATCTCCAGATCCTGATATTTTACTGAACCTGTTGACACTTTATTACTGTGATGCACTTCTCCATAAACGCCTTTGTTCATTCATTAAATGAGTATCACGGTACTAAAATATACCATAAAAAAATCTGAAAAACATGTCTGATAAATGTAAAGCAAAAAAAAACTGACACAAAAACAAAAACTTTTGTGTCAGTTCCAAAACTTTTGGTGACGACTGTCCGACTTTTCCCCTGAAAGGGTGTTCTTTCATTTTAAAACAACAGAAGCACATTACGGGGTAGTGAACCAGTGTGAAGAATACAGCTGTGGCTAGTCAACAACTCGGTCAACAAGTGTGATTTAAAGGAAATACAAATTAACACCAGGCTTTCACCCTACCCTGTTTAAAAACTGACATGTGACATGCGTTTCCACACTAATTATAACATATCTGACAGCCTCTGTGCGCCCCATTAATGACAAAAATGTATTTTTGGAATCGTCCAACCAATTAACAGCGGTTAGCTACCGGGTCAACAGGTGCAATCTAACCTAAATCAGACCTGTATGAAATAACTGTTTTAGATTATCGACAAAAAAAAACACAGAAAAAGCATTTGTTGACCATAAAGTTACGTTAATATGAAGTGAAATGACTAGAGGGCATAAAAAGCAGTAATATTGAAATTTAAAGATGTTTTAATAACACTTACCGAAAAAGTCTAGTTATCTGTCGTTGCTTGGCAACATACCGAATTTGCGTTTCTTTGCGCAGCACTACTGCGCAGCACTGACACCCGCGAACGCCGTCGCGGAGGACGAAACCATTTCCCACAAACAATAGGGAGGATGTCTCGAATTAAAAATCACATTCTCTTTTAAGCCATGCTTTTTTCTTGCTAACTACTCACTAATTTCCCTTAATATGGAACTAAATCCATGTATATACTGCATAATTATCTATAAATATCTCAAATGCTTGAAAATAGTAATGTCGTCGCTCTCTGAAAACAGTGGTTCAGGCACATACTCAGTAAAAATTGACTTCCTGCAACGGTACTGGAAGATATCGATATTTTTGATTTAATGTTAGCCTTTTTTCCTTTAATATTTGTGCACTTAACTGTTATCTGAAACTCTTGCGTTCTCCATTTTGCACACAACAGCCCCTGTGAATAATCCAGTGCCTGGCCTTTTATGTTTTAAGCTGCATCTGTTTGTGCTCCACCAAGTAGGCTAGCTATTGTGGCTAATTCTGTCAGCCTCCATATATTTCTGTAGCAAACAGAGCGACAGGCTTTTA